>JAWMAG010000006.1:2950000-3075000 GCA_037013455.1 Ceratitis rosa
GGCGAGCTAAAGTGAGAAGGCGAGTCCCATGCGGTTGTGAGTAGGGTTCGGGACCCACCACATGAACAAAATCCATTGAAAAATCAAACTTCGCCTCGGATGAGTGATCTCCCTTTTAATGAGGACCTCCGAAAATTATTTAAGGATTGCAATTGTAGGGCATGCATGTGGAATGTCCGGTCCCTTGATTGGAAAGGTACTGCTGCCCGGCTGGTTGATGTCAACATAAAGTTAAAGGCTGACATCACCGCAGTCCAAGGAATGCGATGGACGGGACAAGGACGGAAGAAGGTGAGCCCTAGTAAAATTTACTACAGCGCCATATAAAGGAGCGCAAATTTGGTGTCGACTTCGTGGTCGAGTACTGGAATTCACTCCGGTCGGTGAACGTCTCGCCACAATCCGCCCCAAAACGAAATTCTTTAACCCCACGCTAATTTGCACCCACGCCCTGACGGCAGAGAAGGATGACTTGACCAAAAATGCCTTTTACGAGCGCCTGGAAGACATTTATGGACGCTGCCCCCGCCACGACGTCAAAATTGTGCTTGCCGACTTCAACGCTAGGGTGGGCAAAGAAGGTATTTTTGGTACGTTTGTCGGAAAATTCAGCCTCCACAACGAAAAATCCCCTAATGGTTTGAGGCTGATCGACCTCGCCGGGGCCCGGTATGTGCACGTTCCGAGGTCCTAATATCGACTCGGATCACTATCTTGTCGCAGCGAAGATACGCATACGCCTGTGTGTATCGAAGAACACAACGCAGGTTCGAGGTTGAAAAGCTGCAATCTGAACAGACAGCCGAGCGGCTTTCTACTCGACTTGCACACCAGCTCTCTGAGAGAGCACTCGTCAGCAACCCGGCATAAGGGAACTGTGGAACGACATTGCAAACTCCCTGCAAACGAAACTATTGGATTTCGGAAAGGTCGCAAGAACAGCAAAAGAACAACGATGAGGACTTCCTTGTCGCAGTGGGGAGAAAACAGACTACTTATCTCACAATTTTGTGATCGACCACAACACGTGCGGGGTGGTATAGATATCGAGAGCTGAAGAGGGAAGCAAGATGCATTTGCAGACAAAAAAAAGAAGAGGTCGAGATGCGTGAGTACGAGGTGTTTGAGAAGCTGGCCGACAATTATACTGCTCGAAAATTCTACCAAACGATACGGCGACTTACGAAAGGTTTCAAGACCGGAGCAAACTCGTGTAGGACCCAGAGGGGTGAGCTAGTGATGGATGCCCAGAGTATATTGAATCTATGGAGGAAGGTACAATATTTTATTATAGTGCGCAGCTGCGGGCGTACGTCGATGATATTGACATTATTGGCCTCATCAACAGCGCCGTGAGTTCCTTTCTCCAGACTGGATAAGGAAGCAATGGATATGGGTCTGGTAGTAAACAAGAGCAAGACGAAATATATCCTGTCATCAAACAAACAGTCTTGTTGACAGCCATAACATCGAGGTCGTAGAAAATTTCGTCTATCTAGGAACCAACACCAATAATAATGTGAGTTTGGAAATCCATCACAGAATCTCTCTGCTTTGGACTGATTAAGCAATTGAAAAGCAAGGTCTTCTCTCAACGAACGAAAACCCTAAGCTACATGTCGCTTATCGTTCCCGGCCTGCTATTAAGGTGCGGAGACATAGACGATGACAACATCTGATGAGTCGGCGTTAGGAGTTTCCGAGAGAAAGGCTTTGCGTAAGATTTCCGGTCTTCTACGAGCCGAGGAAATGAAGAGCTGTATGAGGTATCCGGAAGGATAAGAATACTCCAGCTTTGAAAATTTTCGAAGCAGTACCCGCCGGTAAAAGCAGAGGAAGAGGAAGCTGGCTCTGCTTGGTATCTCCAATTGGCGCCGACCTGTGAAAAAAGAAAGGAATGGCGCAATGTTTAAAATTCGGCTATAATCGCCTAAGCGGTGTCTACGCCAGTAAAGTAGGTAAGTAATTAGTAAGGGAACTTGGAAGGATTTAACTCTTAATTTCTTATAAAACAATTATGTTATTATTTTAAAAGATTTTATCCTCAAATTTTATAAATATTTTTTTTTTTAAAGTTCGACGTTAATATTATTTTCTTAAAATATATATTTTTCTTTTAAGTTTTAATATGTCCTTTTATTTTGTATGACTTTTTCATTAAATTTTATACGTTTTTTTGGTTTCCTTTATTGGTTTAAGGGAATTTGGTAATTTAGTTTTATTTTCTTAAAATATACCTATGCATTTCTTGATCTTTTATTTTCCATATATTTTTTTTTCCTGAAATCAAATTTTTTTTGGCGTTTTCTTAATTTTTTATTTTCAGTAGCATTAATATTATCTAATCGTTGTTCTATAATAAACTGTTCGTTTTGTAGAAAACAAAAAATAATAATAAAAAATTTTAATATTTTTCCAAAAAAAAAATTTTTTTAGACAAAAACGTACGAAAACTTAGCTAAATTAAAAAAAAGAAAACAAAATTAAATTTTAATGATATTTGCATCACTCGTTACCTACAATTTCGCTGGAAATCATGGTGTGCAATTTTTAATGAAATTAAAATAAAATTCTGTGAAATTTGAAATACACCAGTCAATGACACTTGCAACAAAACCATGCCACCATTCATGCACTTATATTTTTATACTTCTATATACATACGAGTACATATTTTACATTCCACAAACATAGCTCGTTGTATTTACTCACCTGCACTGGCAGCCATAGCGATGCAAATGCCACAACAACAACCACAACTAGACGTGTGACACGCTTGCGGCCACGTTGCGATTTAACAGACATTTGTACACCGCTACCCTGATGCCACAGCCGCATAATCATACGCACATAGAGGCCACTAATTGCCATTAGCGGCAGCAGATAGGAGCAGGCGAAGAATATAATTTGGTAACTTGTTTGGTTGACGATTAAATTGTCCTCGTAGAAGGTACAGAAGGCATAGGTGACATTTGGATACGGTTCCAGTTTCTATGGTTAGGATAAAAAGTAATAAAATTTGAAAAAATAATTTATCATTAAATTTAATTGAAACAATTGTAAGTTTTAAATTTAAAGATTTGCGTATATAAAAATATTTGAAATAAAAATTATTTAGAAAATTTTAAAAACCATTAAAATAATAAAAAAATAAAAAAAAATTAAATTTCAATATTTAGAAGGAAGAGTTAAAATAACTTTGAATATTTTTATAATTAACAAAATCGAGACAGCAGATGGTGTTATGTGTGGGCAGGAACTTTTCTTTTACATATAATTCAAACAGCTTACGACCAAGCATCTTCTGTGTTTCCACAAATATTCGTTTGGATACTGTATACTATACTGAGAAATCAAACATCCTTTGTTTGTGCGCCGAACTTGTGACTCACTACAACAACCCCTGTAGAAGATATGAACAAGCCTCAAATGAGACAACCCATTTTGCTGTTTACAGAAATTTTTTTTAATAAGTAATGAGACAACAGTCAGTCTCCACGACAAAACTTCCCTAAGTCCGAGTTTACATGAGGATACTTTTTGTCGCCGAAACACTCGTTTGTACGGGAGGGGGCGACGACGAAGGCGACAATGCAAAGTCTCTCTGTGCTCGTTCTACTCGTTTTGTGTTTCTATTCGTCTCTGTAGATTTTGGCATTCCCTTTTATTTTGTTTCTCACTTAGAACTGATTGTAGCTGTCTAAAATTTGAAATAAATAAATGCCGTAAATTTGGAAATTGAAATTGGGGGTTTTTACTACAATATTTACATACATGTAATATATGCATGCAAACATATATGCCTTTGTGTATATGTATCCGATTATTAATAAATATTTCAGATAATGGACTTTGCAGATAAAGTTGAATTAATGCAAGAAATATTATAGAGTATTGAAGAAGCCGCTGAGATTGATTTTGATGATAGTGAAAATCATGACAAATGTAAATAGATTACACTTTGGAAAGGGTAGAGTTGATGTTTAATAAAATGTAAAAATATATAAAAGAAATAGATAAATAAAAGCTGTGTCTTCCTTTACACAAACATAGTGTTTTGATTTTAGACATATAAGAAAACGCGATGCGAACGAAAAATTGCGAGTGTAAAATAAAGCGGAGTAGAGAAAAAAAAATGAACACCCAACAAATGTCAAAAAAAAATTGCCTGACGAAAGTATCTCTGTGTGAACGTGAAGGGCGACACAAAAGAGAAAATGTCGAAAAATGGCGACAAAAAGTATCCTCATGTAAACTCGGACTAAAAGAGGGTTAATCGTCTTCTGAGAGGCTTGAAATATGTTTGTCAGTAGTACCAGATTGAGGCAGGAGAAAATTCAGCAAACTACATGGAGCTACATGGTGTCGGCCGGAATAGCAGAGTGGTAAGCATTGCGTAATGTCATTTGAAAGGAAAGGGTCCGATTTCAGGTCTGACTATCATCCAAAATGATAGAAAATTTATTTAAATAAAAAATTATTTTAATGTTTCTAAATGCGGTCGCCCATTGGCAGGAAGTGTCATTCTCTCCAAATATATTTCTGACATGAAAATCAAAAAAGCAACGGCCAATCGGAGGTGCACATCGAATCGCACATCCGTTCCCTGATATAAGGTCTCTGTGCAACGGAATTTTAAGATCTTCACGTATCGCCGCAAGGGAAAATTATCCAATAGCCTAAAAATAGTCCAGAGTGTGATTATAGAAAATCTATGCTTTAGCAAGAACTAGTCTTCATGAGACAACTCGTATTATAGCAACTAGAGTATAAAAAATACCTCATTCTGGAAGATGCTTAAATAAAACTTGAATTGGAAATTTAATAAAAATAGCCTGATGACCTAAATTAAATCCCAGCACAGCTTATTCCTAGTTTACCTACATATTATAACTGCCAAAACATACACGTGTATGCGCTTATTTAATTAAATAATAAAATATGTGATTATGTTTATTTGGTAATTTCGGATAACCAACAAAAGTACTGCGTGGTCTTCCACATACGAATACAAATGTACAAAAAAATAATAATAATAACGGTATGGGGTTACCCGCTTCGTGGTTACAAAAGTACAGGGCTGAATTTTGACATCGAACAATTTTAACAGTCAAGCCAAACGTATTTTGTTTATTGTTAAAAGTGTTATTAAAATGGTGATTCAAACGTGGCCACGTTTTGTACTTTATGAGGAGATTATGGGGCATATAATCAGCAAACTACTCAAGCAATTGGAAAAATCATATATGTATATATATTTGAAAAGACAGGGTCGTTTATAGATATTGTAAGGCCTATGCATCATCGTTTGCACGTTCCACTTCAAATATTGCTACTGTAAGTTAAAGTACAGCCGAAAACCCGAATCTGTCTATTTTTCGTCGTTGTTGTTGTTGTTGCTGCTGCTGCTGGTGCTGCTGTTGTTGTTGTTGTTGTTGTTGTTGTTGTTGTTGTTGTTGTTGTTGTTGTTGTTGTTATTGTTATTGTTTTTGCTTTTGTTGTTGTTTTTTGTTTTTGTTGTTGTTGTCGTTGTTGTAACCGCAAAAAATTCCTCAAAGTAATTCTTGGGGAATGTTACGGGAGTGACAGTCCTTGGTCGGATAATAACTACCGGACTGTCGCGGGAACTATGGATTTTAGTCGCCTCCTATGACAGGCATGCTTTACCGCGGGTAAACTCTTGAGCCCCAGGGAGGTATTTTTCGACGTCCTCAACAGTTGTGACTTTCTTAGGTCATATTATGGCCAGGTATTTTGCACTTAAACTTACACCTAGATCCATGTAAGTAGGCCAGCTGACTAATCAGAACCCATTCGTTCGGGTGCTTGAACTACAGAGGACGTTCATTTCTCGAACAAAAATTTCTTCAGCGGCGAGTACATTTCTCACCGAGACTCGTCAGATATTTAAAAAAGACCATTACATCCTCTTTGGAACGGAAATGCCATTGGATCTTACTTCTACTGTTATGGTCGTAACATAGCCGACTTTTTTTCGCCTGTAATTGAAGCACACGGGCTTATGCCACACAACAGGAGTGAATATAACTTATTGCGAGAGAAATTTCGTCAAAAAGTGGTCATTTGAAAGATGTAGTGGTGGCTCCCCCATACTGCCAAAGTTCAAACTTTATAATAAAAAATTATTTCCATGAAAAAAAACTATATTAAATGCATTTTATTTACATTCAAATTCGAAACCACAATATCGTTAGCCCTGTATTACACAATAAAAAAGGTTGCAAATTTGCTTTTGCCTCATACGATTGCGCACATTTATTAATCATCATTTAAATAAATTACTCATACGCCATGGCAACGCTGCCGCAGCCGGAATGAATACGTTAGTTTTATCGACATATTTATTTGTATATGTGTATATTTACATATATTATATATTATTGTATTAATATGCGCTTGCATTTATTTATTTGCAGTCAACAAAATTGAGGTGCAACGAAATTAAAATTATGGCCACCGATTATGTGTCGAAATTTGAAATTAATATGATTTAATGAGCGCAATTCAGCGAGGGTTTGGGGGTGGAATGTTTGGAAAATAAGTATATTTTAATGACATGTATTTCAGGTTTATAAATAAATACATGAATAAACATACATGCATACTAAATATTAACTTACACTCATACAAAAGTGCATTCGAATAGATTTTTTTAATATTTGGATTTAATTATAAAAATAATATCCAGTGCATTTCGCTGTGTTTAAAATTTCACATAACGGATATTTTATTTAAATTTGCTGGAATTTCTATATTTTTGTTTTTGAAGGAAATCTAAATAAAAATTATAATATTCTAGAGTTATGAAAATATACAATCTTCAGAGTGGATTCCACTGCTGTTATAAACAAAAGTAATTATTGTTTGATATTGTGCATCAACACATACAAATTTATGTACCTACGGATAACTTCAGAAGTACACATAAGTAAATGTGTTAGCAAGAAACAATTTTTTTAAAAGAAAAAGTCCAAAAAGCAAAGTGAAAAAGAAAAAACTGCTTGGAAATTTTTTATATTCGAAAATGTGCCAAATATTTTTCAGTCATTAATGGCACGATTAACCAATTGAAGCTAATTTAATTATTGACACATAACACAAGGAAAGAAAAGTGTTGATGTTGCAAAGCATACGAGATTGTTTTTCTAGGCGTGTGATTTTTCATAAGGCATCGCGCGCTGCATCCAATATTCGGTCGACATAATTGCCCAGCAGATATGGTAATTCGAATAACCATGGATAACGCACATGCTCAGAAACGCCCTTTAGGGCGTACCGAACACGCTATGCCAAGGAGCAGAGTAACAACGAACACCGGAATAAGCCCATCCGACACCTTACATAACAAGTGGAGATTTGTCGTCCACTTTGTGATAGATTTTATGGTAGGAACTTGATTTGTGACGATTTTCGCAAGAAAATTTTATTCAGCAATGAAGTTCTGTTTTGGTTGATTACGTAGGCTGCTATATATAGGTCTGGCCTAGGCAACACTAAGTGCTGCCAGGCGCAATCTGACATTTCCATTGGAAAGTTTGACATTTTTTAGCATAACATCACCCAGAACGTTTTGTCATTTAATCGTGAGTTGTTTTATTTACAGGGAATTAAAAAATTCATCTCGGCCAAAAAATAGAATTAACTCGTGAACAGTTTCGTGCGATCATTTTTCACAACTTTCGACGTGGATTATCACGACAAGAGTGCATCGATGAACTAAAATCTTTGTATGGCTATGAAGCACCATCCTGTAGCACTGTGTAAACTGGTACAACGAATTCAATCGTGTCCGACGCTCGTTCAAAGACGAATTCCGTGAATCTCGCCCACTTTCTTTTTTTGTCTCCAGTTGCGTCTTGCTACTCTCTTCAGCTCTTGGTGTCTATCCCAACCCGTACCTGTTGAGGTTGAACGTTGCGTGGTAGGCAGTCTGTTTCTCTCCATTGCGACACGGCATTCCACAGCTCATACCAGCTGTTTTTGCGACCTTTCCAAATCCAATAGTTTCGCTTGTAGCTGTACGTATGGAGTTTGAAATTCCGTCCCACAGTTCCCTTATACCGAGTTCATGATGAGTGCTCACAGAGAATAGGAGAGCAAGTCGAGTAGAAAAGCGCTCGGCAGTCTGATTGTGTTGAACCTTCCCTGCTGCAACGAGATAGCGGTCTAAGTCGATGTTGAATCCTCGGTGTGTACGCACGAACACTGGAGACATTGCTTCCGTCTATCATAAGATCGATCTGGTTTTGTGTTTTTAGATCATGGGACAGCCAAGTGGCTTGATGTATTTATTTGAGCTGGAATGTAATGCTACAGACAACCATATTTCGGGACCCGGTGAAGTCGATCAGCCTCAATCCATTAGGGGATTTTTCGTTGTGGAGGCTAAATTTTCCGACAGTTGTACCAAAGATACCTTCTTTGCCCATCCTGGCATTAAATTAGTAAACTAGGGTCACAGTTGCAGTTGGTGCACTATATTTATATTCTGTTTTAATAGGTCTCACATACAAAGACCTTATACAAGAGTTGACGTGTGCCCATTCAAGTTGTTGTCTCGCTTCATGAACGCCTGACATTTCCAGGCGAAGCATCGTGTCGCGACTGGTCGACGCTGCGCATAATGCTTCACATAATTAATTAATTTGCTTTGAATAATTTAATGAGATTGTCTGTCCCGCCGCGTCGAATCAAAACTATTGAGGTATTCTTTTCTTTAAAATTTAAATAAAAAAAATATTCTTTTTTGCTTTTTAGTTTCTAATTTTTCGATGTTTTCAATTTTTCAAAAAGCTTTTGCAAACTGTCCGAATATTTGAGGAACAGAGTTGATTAGACCTTCAATGTGACGCAGATTTGTATAATTAAATTCTAGCTTTTGTAGCAGTTTGACTTAAAAAATATATCTTGACTACTTAGTATGACTTCTGAACAATAAACGAGTAAAACCATTAATAAGATATTCAGAAAAATCAATTAAATATCATTTTATGCCATTCTACACTACGTATGTGTGCCACGCAACACTCATGAGCAGTTAAAATACGGAAAATAATAAAATTAATATGTGCCAATAACACACTCAGTTCCCTAATAATAATCCTGCAATTACAGTCAGCCATAAAATAACTAATTAGAGCAAATTAATTTGAAATAAATTGCAGCGAATTTACCGCTCAACACCTTGCCAGGCCGCCAACCTATGACACCCCCCATAAGTATCGAGAATGCTGCCGCAATTAAAAGCGTGAAATTGATGAATTACAAACTTAGAATTTGTTATGCTTATAAATATGTATTCAAGTATACGAGGGTTGCCTGCTATAATTCGAAATTTAGTATGGTGAATTCTGTCGGGTTTGTAAATCAGGGGCATTAGTGGAACCAACATACCAACAAATATTGTTCGAACGTTTGACCATAAAAAATTTTTTCACGTTGGATGACACACATATTATCATTCTCTCAAAAAAAAAGGTTCGTATCGTTTGGTCCATACAAACGTTGAAAAAATACGATAGTTTTTCTTCGAAAGATGACATCGTGATAGGCGAAGACTCAGGGATTTACGAGTATGAGCCCGATAGTAAGCAGCAGTCAACTATATGGATTTTTGAGAGATGAGTCAAATTTAAAAACCCGGAAAACTGACCGCCGAAGACGGATCACACTTTACCAAGACCAAGATCAATGAGAGCTCCCACACATCGACTGAAACTACAGCATTTTTGGAACACTCAATACTTCGATTTGATGAATCATCCACTGTATAGTTCTGACTTGGCACCGAATAACTTCTTTTTAAGCCCAAACGAAAATAATAAACTGCGAGACCAAAATTTTTCGACGCCTAAAGAGGCGGTTGATGCGTTCAGAAAGCATATTTTGGAGACACCTCAATCAGAGTGGCAAAGGTGCTTCGACAATTAGTTCAGAAAATGCCAAGAATGCCAGAGGTTATAGAACTTAATGGAGAATATTTTGAAAAATCAGAAAGCGATTTTTCATTTGTTAAGATTTGTTTTTGTTCTCTAATTGCGAAATAGTTAAGGTAACCCTCGTAATCCAGAAATAAATTACATTTAAATGCGACTTCTAATAATGTATCGCTATGTGAAGGCTCGATATTTGTACGGATGTAGGCATGTATATGTGCATTATTATGAAAGACCTTATAAATATATCGATATATCCGAAATAACATTTGTATAATTTCATATTTTTTTCATATCAACAGATAAGCATTTGGATTTCCTGCTTAATGAGGCCAAGAGTATCAAAAATAAATAAATAAATAAATAAATAAAATAAATAAAGAAAAAAATTTGTAACTGAATACAAAACAAAAAAAAAAAACTGTAGACAATTCTGTCAGCAGGCTTAAGCTAACGGCAGTTATTATCAGTAAAAATATATTTTGTTATTAATTGAATATGGAATTCAAATGGCACATGGTCGTTCCAATGCGAGTATAACAAGTTATTACCAGTTACATCCGTCGCAACAAAAGCGAAAAAAGCGATAACGAAAATATAAATAAAAAAAAACAGTTATCAAAGAATTGATTGTAGCGACAATAATTGCGATTTTCGAGTAGACAGATAAATTGACAAATGATAAACTGCAACGGGTGATATGTTCCCTTACGCTATTTTAACACATTTATCGGCTTTAGGGAGGTTTGTGCGAAACGATAATTTTGGCCTCATGACGTAACTGCAAATATAAAACTGGTTACTTTTAGTAATAAATATTGAAACATTTAAAAAAAAAATTTATGAAATAGATGAAATATTACGTCAAGGTCAAAAGTTCATTCGGTTTTTATCTAAAAGATGGCGTTAGTATCCATAGTACTAGTGTTACGTGTCGCATCATATCATACTGTCACACTATACGTCGCTGAAAACGTGTTGACCTAGTACGTTGTGAGCGCTCGTCAAAGCTGGACACCAGCAAAGAGAAAATTCGCTAAATTTTACAATTTTTCTTCGATCAAGGCGAAAAAGCAGCCAAAGCGGCGGAAAAAACTAATTTAATTTATGAACCCGATACTGTAAACGAACGTATAGCACAAAAGTGGTTTGCTAGGTTCCGTTCCGGTAATTTCGATGTCAAAGATGCACCACGCGTCGGGAGGCCTGTCGTCGAAAATTGCGATAAAATCATGGAAATAGTGGAAACAGACCGTCACGTGAGCACTTATTTAATTGCTGAGGAACTAAAGATAAGCCATTAAACCGTTTGGAACCATTTGCATAACCTTGGGTTCAAAAAGAAGCTCGATGTTTGGGTGCCACACGAACTAACGCAAAATAACAGGATGGACCGAATTTCCATCTGCGAATCGCTGATGAACCACAACAAAATCAACGCATTTCTGAAGCGTTTGGTGACTGGCGATAAAAAGTGGATCACTTATGACCAATCAACAACGTCAAGCGAAATCGGTCGTGGTCGAAACGCAGTGAGCCGACGGAAACGGTGACCAAGCCAGGATCGACGGCCAGGAAGGTTTTGCTGTGTGTTTGGTGGGATTGGCAAGGAATCATCTACTACGAGCTGCTCCCCTATGGCCAAACGCTCAATTCGGACCTCTACTGTCAACAACTGGACCGCTTGAAAGCAGCACTCATCCAGAAGAGGCCATCTTTGATCAACAGAGGCCGAATTGTGTTCCATCAGGAGAGAGGCCTGTGAAAATTGGCGCTCCGAGTTTTTGCCAATAGGGACGCAGCCTTCTGTGAGAGGTGTATAATGAAGTTGGCATCTCGTTGGCAACAAGTTTACGAACAAAACGGCGCATATTTGACTTAAGTCGGACAAATGTGCACAAAGTTATCATATTTTGAAAAATCAATAAAAAGCCGAACGAACTTTTTACTTGACCTAATATTTTACAATACAAGCAAAAATCGTTTAAGTACCTAGTGAAAGTTCTAAGGGCAACGCTGGCAAAAGTGATAGTCTTATGTAAAGAATTACCTAGGATACATTCTTTTTGAAACCATAAATTATGAGAGCGTTGCCACCTGTTGTGAAATTTGAAGTCTACCAAATACTGATGGTATAGAAAAATATCACTCTATTTAAATAAATAAATAAATAAATTAATAAAAATGGAAAGTAGAATAGACAGTGTTTAAGCAGTGTTGCCACCTAGCTAAAAATTTTGTTTTAGTAAACTTGTTAAGTTCATAACATTATTACATTATGAGCTCTAACATAAAATAAAAGTTTTTTTTTTTTTTACTTCTGGTTTTCAAGAAGAAATATTAAATTATGGGCAAGAATTTCGCTTTGTTATAAAAATAAGAGTTTACCATTATGTATTAAAATGAACGAATTCTAGCCGAGGGGCACAATTTCGATCACTTTTCGCAGCATTTAGAACCGTATGTTAGCAATGAAGCACAGAATATTTTCTTTCAAGGCATCAATCGTCTGTGGCTAATCACCGTAGACAAGAGATTTCACCTGGCCCCATAAAGACTAGTACAGTTATTTTAAATTACACGATCTTGAGTCGCGAGAAAATGCACCCACAAAAAACTTCATTCGTTAAATTGATTGTTTCGTTGGCTGTGTGGCATACAACGCCATTTTGTTGGAAGCAAAATTCGTTCAAAGAAACAAAATGCTCCAATGCAGGTACAAAAAGTCATTATTCATGGCTCTATCGTTCCCTATTTTGAAGAATTATGGTTGAGTGACTTCTTCTGCCTATAGAGCGCACCAAATCGTGACATTTTGTGGATGTAACGGTGTCTCAGCAACAATGCGACCATTTTGCTTATTAACGTATCCATTCAACCAAAAGTATCTTTCATTTCTGCACAAAATTTTCTCATGAAAATCGGTATCGGCGACGCATACATCGAACGTGCAATGCGCCCTTGTCGTTCGGCTTCAATTGTTGCTCTAGCCGAATTTTGTTAGCCCGTAAACCAAGATCCTGCCACAAAACCGTCTTTAAAGTGGGTGAAGTGGAAGGACACAACTCCAATTGTTATGCGTGATGGCGGTTGAACTCATTTGGGTCTTGTTCAAATTACCAAGACTCCTGGGCGATTATGTGGACCGAGTATTGGACGCAGCAACCGATATGGGGCGAGAACTGAAGGATTATTTTAGTAATGAAGTTGCATCGAGTAACCGCTGTCAAAAAGATTAACTCCTAAAAAGTATTACCTCATTCAAACAACACGTCGTAAGAAACACCTTTCATATGCAAATACTCTGTATGTATGGTATATTTGGACTAAATTTCTTTTAAGCGGCTGAAGCGATTTAAATGATATTTTTTTTGAAGAAAACTCAAACTCAACATAGGTGTGCCTATGACTTACATAAATAATGCTAAATAGCTGAAAGTTTGTGGTTCTGTTCAGGCAGATTCGTGAATCATTCATATTTGCAATTCGGCAGAGCTGCCACCTGTACTGAAATTTAAATTAAAAAAATTAAAAAATAAATGAAAAAGAGTAACATGCTTATCGAACTGAATATTGATTTCAAAATATTTTTGATCAGCGTTGCCACCTGTTAAAAAAATTAATTTAAAAGAATTGATAAGTTAAATTATATATTATACATTACCATTTCGGTATGGACTTTGGAATATAGAGATTTAAAAATTTTAATGGTTTACAAATTTTAGGAGTGTTGCCACCTATTTGAATATTTGAATACAATTAAATTTATAAGTGTAAGAAATATTATAGTGAGGCAATTATGAAGCTTACATTAACAAATCATTTTTTGGAATGCCACCTTTTTCCAATTTAAAAAAAAATGTTATCCTGACTGACGGATCAACGCTCTTGCATGAGCTTATTTTTAGTAAGGCGTACATACACGTACATACATATATGTACATCCAATTCATATCAAAATTTTATCCCTAAGGAGATGAAGACAAATAATCTTTGCCAACTATTTTGAGGTTCTTTCGAATATATTGCGAGAATAATGAAAATATTAAACAATTTATGTCGAAAATTGTGTATTATTTAAACAACAATTCATATTAGTTTGTTTGCATGTGTATGTACATATATATATAAATATTAACAAGTATGAATATGTACATATATATGTACTATATATGTGTGGATGAATGAATATGAATATGAATATATTACATACGTGTAAACTTAGATATATTTATATTAAGAATATGAATTTTTACAATTTATTTTTCAATTTATTTATAGATTCAGAATGATTTTGAGGAAGAGAATTTGCTCTTGTAGCAAAATAATATTGTGTTTAATTATGTGCCAAATTTTGAAACACTATTAAACCGAAA
Source organism: Ceratitis rosa (assembly GCA_037013455.1). Lineage (NCBI taxonomy): Eukaryota > Metazoa > Arthropoda > Insecta > Diptera > Tephritidae > Ceratitis > Ceratitis rosa. Next base: position 2,964,333 of record JAWMAG010000006.1, read on the forward strand.
AATTGAAATGCAACAACCGTAGACGTTTATTGGCAAAAATAAAATTACAGAAATACATATTTACTAGCATACATATGTATGTATATTCATGTCGATAAATCTAATTGAATGCTGTAAATATTCCACTAGTACATGCGCCGCAAAAATGTAATGTGCGTACTTAATTACAAATATATACATACATACATATGTACAAACGAAAGTACCACATGTACTAGCATACGTGTATATGTATGTATGTATGTTCGTACATCTGCACCCAAACCGTTTAGAGGCGTCGTGTATGGGCCTCATAAATGTTTGTTTGTAAACATTGCAAATTGCATGCCGAAGAATTTGTTTATCCATAAAATAAGTGTATATACCATAAATATGTATGTATGTATATGTATATTTGTATATTTAAAGGAAGAAGAGGCAGCAAATACAAGCATACATAGGTATATATGAGTATGTGTTTATAAATGCAATATAGAAATGCCGAAATTATATAAACATATACATACATATGTACGAGTATGTATGTATAATTAATAAAAATGTTGGCTAAATTAGGCATGGAAAATATTTTAAATAATAAAATATTTTTGTTTTTTTTTTTTTTGAAAATAACTTCTGAATGATGTCAAAATTATTAAAATCTCTTCAATATTTGAAGTGAACTATTTATAAATTGTTATTGATTTTTATATTAAATTTTGATATATATACATACATACATATGTACATACATAAGTGTTGGGGAAGTGTGGAAAATGCTTCTCAGTCTTACATACACGTATGTATGAAGCTCCATAGAGAACAATTTATGCTTTCATCCTTCAAACGGGGCTTTTCACAAGTCATTGCCACTATAAAGTTTACAAAAATTGATATATTCATTTTTAACTTGCTCTGGACATTTAAGTGCATATATTTATTATAAAGCAACAAAGATCACTCGCTGTTTAAGCTTTCAACACCAGCTGCGCCGCCAAGTGTTTGTAATAAAATCCACGTGAAATAAAGAAACATAAATATTGGAATTTTATTTAAATGAAAAGGCTAATTTATAAATTTGTATTCAAATGAAAAAGGCAACAAAGTAAGTAAGGAAAATAAACAACAATAATAACAAATTTTAAAAACTAAACTTGCTACATTATTATAAACAAATAAATACAAATGAAATAAACACAATTTTGAGAAAATGGCTAGACGGAAATGATTGACGGCGCGACTAAGGAGATGACCAAAAACCAAATCATTCAAATTACTGACTTAAACAGCGCGCAAAACGACAAATAGAGTGACTTATTTAATTAGTTATTTAACAGTTGTCTAATGATTGCATTAATCACTGACTAGCAGACTGATTTATTATTTTACTGGAAGTTTAACTAATGACGGACTAAAAAATCTCTCTATATAACTATGTTACGTCTTCAAATTACTGATTGATTGATTAAATGTCTGGTTAAGTAATTGGTAAAATGACGGATTAATTGACTGGTTAAATGACTGATTAAATTAATGACGAAATAATTGACCAAACGGTTGAGTATATGACTGATTAAATCGCCGACTTACTTTTAAACTGAATGTCTAACTCATCTGGTGAAAATGTCCGTCCAAATAACCAAGTGAATAACCAAAATACTGATTAAATAGTCTACTAAATGACTGCCTAAAGTTCTGACCTATTGAGTGTTGAACGGATGTCTTGTTTGACCAATTAAATGATTAAATGGCCGATTAATTGAACTAAGCTGTATGACCGATCAAAGTGTTGACGTAATAACTGACTAAATTACTGGCTAAATGATTATTGCCTACTAAAATGATTGAATGAATGGCTGATTATACCTTGTATGTCTGAATAATTAAGGGAGTTAATGAGCGACTAACCATAATAGCGATGACTTGACTCATTAAAGGGTTGATTAAATTAATAACAAAATGATTGCCTAAATGGCTGACTAAATGGCTGACTGAATGACTAACCAGCGACTGACTAAATTTCTGAGCAATTGAGTGATTAAATGGCTTACTAAATGAACGACCAAATGGTTAACTAAAAGATGACTTATTATTTGACTGAATGTCTGTGTCTCCTCTCGCTTAAATCTCTGCTTAAATAACGCAAGCGGCTGTCTATTGAATAACTGTCTTAACAATTAAATTAATTTATTAACACTAGTTAAATCACTAGCTAAACTAACAAAGTGCCGACTAATGCCTAATTGATTGACTGAAGGCTGATTAAATGTTTCATCAATTGACTGAGGGATTGACTGACCAAATGACTGATCAAACTAAAGACGCACCGACTAATTAAAATATTTTATTTCACTGCTCTAATTTTAGCACGTTTTTTGTGAATTCAACTTATTTTGATGGCTCTTTTTAGTTGCTGTTGCTGTTTCTGTTGCTGTTGCTGTTATTGCCTGCTACCCTGTTGGCCGACACTGAATGAGGTGCAAATGATGGAAAGCAATAAAGTAAAGAATGTGTTATTTGCGTGTGAAATCGAAATTAAAATTAAAGCAAATATATGTGGGAAGAACAAATACAGGAGATCTGCCAGAGTGGTGTGTAAACATATTTACATATGCTCACATGTTGTTTATGTAGGTATAGGTATACCGTTATACGTATTTTATGTTTTGCTGTTTTTAGCACGCGTAGTAAATTGGAAAAGTGTTTTATTTCTTTTTAATTATATTCAATTTTTATTTTCGGCATTAGAAGCTAAACAAATGGTGTTGAGAGATGGCCAATCATATTCATGACGATGTTCGTCAATACAAATCTACAAAATATATATATGTACATACATACACGTTTATGATCGCACAATGAACATTCCTTAGCGTTCCTCCTGATATTGTTGCATGTGTGAATGTTGTCATTATTAAATGAATAATTAATGAACATTTCATAAGTCTCTTCGTCTCTTCGAGAGTCCCGCTATTAATAAATGTTGTTATTTTTATGTTGAATTTTTGAATTAAAAATTCTGTTGTGAATAATTTAACTATAAATAATTTTATTGTTAGTGTGGAGAATTATTTATGGTTTGCTCTTCATTAAACGATCGTTTTGTGAATACGTATATGCAACATTTTTAATTAAATTGAGTTATTGCTTTTCATACTGAGCTACATTTCATTTATAGAAATCTTAATTAATTATAAAACTTTTATTAGTTAAAATTTAAGAATTAAAAAGCTTTTATTTGCGGGAATCAGTTAAATTAAGAAATTGGTTAAACATAAAACAAAGTCCAAAGTCTAGGCCAAGCAAAAGAAATCACAAGGGGAGATGTGTAACTATGACTAAAATAAACCAGTCTGAGACTTTTTGTTGAATAACGAAGGCAATAAGAAAAATTAATATTTGAGCAACTGATTCTCGAATATAATCATTCATCACAGTATTCCGGGAAAAGATTATAAGCCACCATTCCATAAACGGGGAATTTTCTAATTCTTAGCACACATTTTTCAAATACCACTTAAAACTAACAAAGTTTAACATTTTTCGAAAATAATGTTATAAAAATCTCCACCCACACTTACCGTCAAACCATGCACCAACGGCACCGGAAACGATATTGTCAAAATAATCACCCACAGCGTGGCAATTGCGATTTTTGTCACCTTCTCTGTACGCAATTGGCGTGAACGTATCGGATGAACGACAGCCAAAAAACGATCTACCGACATCAAAACGAGCGTATAAATACTCGCAAAAGCGGTGACCACAATTAAATATTGTACCGTTCGACACCATAAATCACCAAATGGCCAATATTCTGTGATATAATCTGTAGCGGTGAATGGTATGCAGAAGACGACGAAAAGTAGATCGGCAACAGCTAAATTGACAATCAAAAGATTTGTTGTGGAATGCATTTGTTGGTTGAGGAGCACGACGAGTATGACGAGAGTGTTGCCGAAGAAGCCAGTTAAAGCGAAAATGCCAAAACAGAAGGGTACAACAATGCGTACGAAGCTGCGTAGTTCAGGTGATAATTCATCGATTTCCTCATATTGCTCGTGTTCGAGATTGCTGAGGCTTTGAGTGGTGGCATTTAGTAAAACGCTGGTGGTATTCTGGATTTCTAACATTTTGTTAAACACCTGTTCGGTTTTGTTGCTGCTTATGTAGTAGTATGAGGTGTCGTTGTTAATTAGTTCGTTGCTGTTGTTGTAAATCAATTGATTTGGCAGCAATTTGGTGCTAAGGTCCATCGCTACCCGCAGGGACGTTCGTACTTTAAGTGAATATGTTGTTCATTTTTTAATTAATAATTTGATAGCTTTGTATAAATTTTTTATATTATTTTAAGTTAATTAATTTCATTTTCTTACTTTAATCTTTTTTATATTTTTAATTGTTTTTGTTTATTTAATTTAATTTAAATTAATTTGATTTTATTTAATTTAACTTCATTTATTTTAATTTTATTTTATTTTATTCTATATTACTTTATATTGTTTTATTTTATTTTTTTTTTTATTTTTATTTTATTTTATTTTATTTTATTTTATTTTATTTTATTTTATTTTATTTTATTTTATTTTATTTTATTTTATTTTATTTTATTTTATTTTATTTTATTTTATTTTACTTAATTTTATTTTATTTTATTTTATTTTATTTTATTTTATTTTATTTTATTTTATTTTATTTTATTTTATTTTATTTTATTTTATTTTATTTTATTTTATTTTATTTTATTTTATTTTATTTTATTTTATTTTATTTTATTTTATTTTATTTTATTTTATTTTATTTTATTTTATTTTATTTTATTTTATTTTATATTATTTTATTTTATTTTATTTTATTTTATTTAATTTTATTTTATTTTATTTTATTTTATTTTATTTTATTTTATTTTATTTTATTTTATTTTATTTTATTTTATTTTATTTTATTTTATTTAATTTTATTTTATTTTATTTTATTTTATTTTATTTTATTATATTTTATTTTATTTTATTTTATTTTATTTTATTTTATTTTATTTTATTTAATTTAATTTAATTTAATTTAATTTAATTTAATTTAATTTAATTTAATTTAATTTAATTTAATTTAATTTAATTTAATTTAATTTAATTTAATTTAATTTAATTTAATTTAATTTAATTTAATTTAATTTAATTTAATTTAATTTAATTTAATTTAATTTAATTTAATTTAATTTAAATTAATTTAATTTAATTTATTTTAAATTAATTTAATTTAATTTAATTTAATTTTATTTTATTTTATTTTTTTTTAATTTAATTTAATTTTATGTTTTTTATTTAGTTTTATTCTATTTTGCTTTATATTGTTTTATTTTAATTTATTTTATTTAATTTATTTTTATATCATTTTATTTTTTTTTTATTTTAAATTTTTTTATTTATTTTATTTTTTTTCATCATATTTTAAGTTTATTTGAATTAATTTTATTTTCTTATATATTATTTTTTTTTGTTTTTTTTTTTGTCTTAACGGTAAATCATAAAAAAATTTCACTTTTATGAACGCATTATAAACACTTTATATTATTCGCCTTTTTTAATATTTTTATTTTTTAGTTTTGTTGTAATGGAAGGTGGTTTTTATTATCGTTGATTTTTTTGTTAAGATTTAAATGAATAAATTATTATGCACATAAATATTTTAAAATTTCCGCCGACGAATTTAAAACGAGCGTATCTTTAGACTGCGATGTATGTACGAGTACTTTACATATCACTATTTTCTGTTACCGTTACCGCAAATCGACCATCCATTCACTTTGGACCGCATCTCACGAATGAATTACTATATATTGCATAGAAGGCGACTATTTTGATTAACAAAAGCAAATTTGAGTGAAATAAGCAAATACTCGCGTGAAATTACACCCACACATACATACTTATAAGAATTTAATACTGATCCTCAAATGAGTCAACTACAATAGATAGACAGCTATCCAGCCAACTCAGGCGTTTTGGCAATTTGTTTAGTTATACTCGTACATACCAATGCACGCATGCATGGATGTGTGTGTGTGCCTGTGAATATGACGGCGAAGTTATCTTCGCTTTGGCATTGAAAGTGTTGCTCACTTTTCTCATATGCTTCAATAAACCGAAATAACAATTTCCAATTAAATACTTATGAGTATAATCATATATATATATACATATTTACCCATATGTATGTATGTATGCATGTATCAATTTAATTGAAAGGTACGCAAAAGAGATGTGTACGTGTATGTTGAAAGAGCTAAGTTTTGGTACAAAGCAGAATCAAGCAAAAATTCAATTAGAATTGGTGAAAAGTCATCTGCAATCGACATACAATTATATACATACTTATAAACAAATTTACGCACATATACAGAAATAATTTGCAGTGAAAGTGAAAAGTGAATTTTGTTCACCAAACAAAAATAATAGAATGAATATTAACACATACATATGTGCATAAAGAATTTGAGCATTCTAAATATGAGCGAAGATATAAAGGATAATAAACGCTAAGGTCAATGCTACCGAGGCAATCCGAAAGTAATCAACAAGGGAAGGTAATTGGCAGTTTCGAAAACAACTGGATAATTTGCTGATATATGAGAATGGCAATTTATTAAAATAACAAAGAGCAGGTCAAAATGAAAATTGCTAGTAATGATAACTGTTGTTGCAAGGCAAAATATGGATGCAAAAGAGATATAGAAATAAAATAAAATAAAATAAAATAAAATAAAATAAAATAAAATAAAATAAAATAAAATAAAATAAAATAAAATAAAATAAAATAAAATAAAATAAAATAAAATAAAATAAAATAAAATAAAATAAAATAAAATAAAATAAAATAAAATAAAATAAAATAAAATAAAATAAAATAAAATAAAATTAAATAAAATAAAATAAAATAAAATAAAATAAAATAAAATAAAATAAAATAAAATAAAATAAAATAAAATAAAATAAAATAAAATAAAATAAAATAAAATAAAATAAAATAAAATAAAATAAAATAAAATAAAATAAAATAAAATAAAATAAAATAAAATAAAATAAAATAAAATAAAATAAAATAAAATAAAATAAAATAAAATAATATAAAATAAAATAAAATAAAATAAAATAAAATAAAATAAAATAAAATAAAATAAAATATAATAAATTAAAATAAAATAAAATAAAATAAAATAAAATAAAATCAAATAAAATAAAATAAAATAAAGTAAAATAAAATAAAATAAAATAAAATAAAATAAAATAAAATAAAATAAATTAAAATAAAATAAAATAAAATAAAATAAAATAAAATAAATTAAAATAAAATAAAATAAAATAAAATAAAATAAAATAAAATAAAATAAAATAAAATAAAATAAAATAAAATAAAATAAAATAAAATAAAATAAAATAAAATAAAATAAAATAAAATTAAATTAAATTAAATAAAATAAAATTAAATAAAATAAAATAAAATAAAATAAAATAAAATAAAATAAAATAAAATAAAATAAAATAAAATAAAATAAAATAAAATAATATAAAATAAAATAAAATAAAATAAAATAAAATAAAATAAAATAAAATAAAATAAAATAAAATAAAATAAAATAAAATAAAATAAAATGAAATAAAATAAAATAAAATAAAATAAAATAAAATAAAATAAAATAAAATAAAATAAAATGATATGAAATGAAATGAAATAAAATAAAATAAAAAAATAATTCCATAAAAATAAAATAAAATAAAATAAAATAAAAAAATAATTCCATAAAAATAAAATAAAATAAAATAAAATAAAATAAAATAAAATAAAATAAAATAAAATAAAATAAAATAAAATAAAATAAAATAAAATAAAATAAAATAAATTAAAATAAAATAAAATAAAATAAAATAAAATAAAATAAAATAAAATAAAATAAAATAAAATAAAATAAAATAAAATAAAATAAAATAAAATAAAATAAAATAAAATAAAATAAAATAAAATAAAATAAAATAAAATAAAATAAAATAAAATAAAATAAAATAAAATAAAATAAAATAAAATAAAATAAAATAAAATAAAATAAAATAAAATAAAATAAAATAAAATAAAGTAAAATAAAATAAAATAAAATAAAATAAAATAAAATAAAATAAAATAAAATAAAATAAAATAAAATAAAATAAAATAAAATAAAATAAAATAAAATAAAATAAAATAAAATAAAATAAAATAAAATAAAATAAAATAAAATAAAAAAATATTAAGGAAATCGACCCGTCCTAATACTTTTATTCATATACGCCTAGGATGACATGCGAAGGAGTTTGTTTTCCTATTATGACCAAAACAAGGTGAAAGAAATCCGAAAAAATGAAACCGAATGCAATATTTTCAAAAGTCGACAGACAAGTGGCGTCACAATATTTGGCGACCACAACGAGAGACACACAGAGGAGACCACGAAGAGAGAAAGCAAGGAAGATGATAAAAAACCGTTGGGGTAGGGATGGTTGACGAGTGTTGTGTTTTAGTAGGTTTTGGCAACTTGATAAAGATAATGAAGCCGGCAAGTTCGCGAGTCGAGTACACAGCCAAAGTCAAAGCGACACATTGTCACCATAACAACATTACGACAGCGGAAGCGAACAACGAAGCGACTGCTGAACGAGCAGTGGCCACAAAATACGAATGCAAGCTGCACATTTAGAATGCTTTCACGTTACACAGCAGAACCGTTTTGGTTAAAGCGTTTCAAAGAAATCACACTATCGAATTTTCCCACGCACTCGTTTCACTTGTTTTGTTTATATCACTGGCGGCGGCGGCAGCGGCGGCGGCAGCGTGCTTAACCACTTGCTGCAGGCAACAAGATTTTTGTTTGTTTATCTCGACTTGCACGACCGACAGGTAGCTCTTTTCTTTTCCTTCTTTTTTTCTTTCTCTATTTCTCCCAAGTATTTTCTTTAAAATTGTCTTCCTTTTACTATTTTGGACTTTCGAAACGACTTTCAAATTTAAACTGCACACGTTCGTTTCTGGCACACAACTGATGAGCCGTAGCTACCACAGCCGCTACACAGTGGCAATATTGTAGCGTCGCCGCCGAGGCGCTGATTGCGACACAAGCATTCACACCCCAGCACTGCCAAGTGTGGGCAGTTTCAGCTCCTCAGAGTTCCCCTCGGTCCACATCACAGTCAGCCGCATTGGGGGCGTTGCTTTTGGTTTTGATTTTTTGATTGCCAGTATTAGAATGTTTTGCTGTTCGCTTGGTGTCCGCTTTACGGCTTGTTGCCGCCCTGGCTGCCTCGTTGGCTGGTCTGGGCTGGACTACCTCGGCGGGTTTGGCTAGCTGAATGACTGACTAATATGGCATATGCGTTGTGAATGTGTCCCATCGCTTTTAATCAGTATTTCCAGCAAACAACAACTAAAATCTATTGGAGAGCTACAAAACACACATACACGTACACACAGCATATGATGAAACAACAAAAACGAACCCATGGAATTAATGAACACACCAAAAGCAAGCAACATTTTGTGAGTGTCAGAGCAATAAAAATCTTAGAGGAGAAGAGAGGTTGGCATACAAAGATGGGTACCAAAACTGGCAATGCCAAAGCCAACCAACAGACACAACCGTCACAAGCGCTTCAACCAAACCACACAAATTTAGTCGAATTTATTTTTTCGGTCTTTAGTATTTGTCCGTGGATGTGGATGGCATCCGCAGTTGGTCAGTTCGCTATCAACAGCTGCCAGCAATCGTCGTCGACGTCGTCGCAAGCAATCAACTGACAGGGCATCACAACAAGTGTTGGGTGTTGGACCAAAACAACACCAATAACGTCAGCAGTAGTACAAGAGTGCCGCGTCTCATTTGAATCAGGCGAAGAAAGCATTTGACATTGGCAATGTTTTCGAGTTGAGTTGAATTCAGTCACATGCTGAGCGGAAGGTCACTGGCGTTTTGTTGTGCTGTACTTAATTTCATTGACAAATGTTATTGTTTTTGTTATTGTCCAATTTAGAGTGAATACTGCGAAGGCGCCGTCATCATATTTATTCGCATTTAAGCAGAGGGTGTTCGGTGACATGTCAAAGTATGCCCAGTGAGTAGCCGAATCAAGTATACAATAGAGAAAGCTTGGGAATCGTTTGAGACGAGGTATGGTTAGAAACTTATCGTGACGACGAGGATTTACATCAACAGCATCATTCCTAGATATCCCATATCCTTATTTCAATTTTTCTTTTCAAGAATTTCTCTACGAATGATCGAGGCTATGGGGAAAGGGTATTGGGAATGTTTGCTATGGAAAACTCAGAATCGGCTCGGTATTGCTTTCTTGACCAATCTAGCATTTTTTGAGTTGAAGTGTTAGCAATCAAAGAAGTTGTTGATCTATTGATTCCGAGCGCCATTCCAGTGAAGAACGTCACAGTAGCTTGTACGATGAGCTCAAGTTAACTCGCTTTCTCCTTTACCTGTCGTATCTTGCTGTTTTCTCCTGAAGACAGTCGATGAGAAGATTAAAAGGAAAAAACAATTACCTGTACTCCCTATGTCACAACTAACCCTTTATCATGGCCTTTTTTTAATCTTTATTCCACCGGTGCTTATTCTCAGGACGAAAATCCAGCCTGAACTTTATTGCAGGAACTGTATGAAGAATAGGGAGATGTCATTATCTCGGCTGTCCCGCTTTTCTGAGTTTAATGCTAAGGTCCCTCAGCCAAACTGTTGGGTATTGAAGTATGCAGTTACTGACAAAAACTTTAAGACACTAGGAAGGTAAAGTTGGTGAGTTATACTAGCAGTGTAGATATCTCGTGGACTCTTCGTCCATAGCGCATGAAGGGGAACTGTAGTCCACCGGTGCGGTTTTGTCACATGAAAACTGGTACTAAAGTGCGAACGCATCTCGGCCAGACAGTTCATTAACCGATGTAACTATGTATAGAAGATACTTTACATTACAATTGCCTACTCAATTCAGATTTTCACCTGTTGGCAAGACGTCTAGGCTAAAATTATTGACGGTGTTATTGCTGGATCCAAAACAGAGGAATCCTAGACGTGAATGCAGCTCTGCGGTATTTCACACTATATGCTATGCTATCGAGAGCTTATATGCAATATTGAACGAACCTATTCCACGGTTTATTACGTAGACTGTATTCTCCCCCTTTTATACTTTTATCCCGACCGTATTCCGCAAAGAAGCTAATGCAGGCAGCTTGTCAGTTCTTTGCCGCCATCTTTAGTAGATCAGCCAACAGTTCTTCGGCCCCACCACTTTGTTGTTTTACCAACGTGCGTGTAAACTTCTTCATAGTTGGACAATGAAACATTAGTTTCTCTTGTCTTCACGGCAGCATGACAATTCTCACCGCTACAAATGTTTATTGATATGTCTGAAAATCATTAGCACCGTTTGCAGCTGTACATAAGGAGCTTGAAATGTCATTTCACAGACCTCTTATACCGAGTTGCTGATGAGAGTTTTCAGAGAGCAGGCGTACGAGCAGAGTAGAATACTATTAATCTATATGTCTGAACAAGTGGTAATCGGAAGGTGCTATATCTGGGCTATAAGGCGGGTGAGGTAGAACTTCCCACCCACAGTTTTTCAATAGAGCACACCCTTGTGGTCCCACCAAATACATAGCATAACCTTGACACCATGAATATTTGGCTTTGCCGTGGATGTCGATGGTTGGTCGGGCTACACATATGATCTCTTGCGTTTTGGGTTATCATAATGAATCCATTTTTCATCGCCAGTGACAATCCGATGCAATAATGACTTCTTTTGGTGTCGTTGAAGCAACATTTCCGACATGCAGAATCAAAGTTCGACGTTCGACGTCTCTTGGCTTTAGTTCATAAGGCACCCAATTTCCAAGCTTCTGGATGCATCTTAATGATTTTAATCGTCTGGAAACGATTGCTAGATCAACTCCTAATACTTTTGCAAGTTCTTCTTGCGTTTGGTATGCATCTTCGTTGAGCAATGTTTCCAATTCTTCGTCTTGAAGTTTTTTTGCCTGTCCGGGTCATTCTCCGTCGTCTAAACCGTGCAAACCACTTTTGGCATGTTCGTTCGGCTAAAGAATGGTCACCATAAACTTCCAGTAAAATATGATGGCTTTCGGTAGCACTTTTCTTCATGTTAAAGTAATGAAGGAGAAGAACTCCCCGCAAAAACATTTTATCTGGTACAAATTTCGACATTTCCAAATGAATGAAACAAATTGTTGTTCACGCTAAAACAAATGACATCTACTGAAAACGACGCGAAATGACAGTACCTTTGAAATGAATACAACCACAGATGAACATGACGCGAAATAATACTAGTAGAGCCCTCTCTTAGAAAACCGCACGCATTAATGCATACACCCGATACTAAAATCTTGTCGTAGAGACTAAATTTCCTGACAGCTATCCACCCAGTCGTTAAAGCTACCATGCAGAATTTTGGCACTGTGAAACGCCAGGCCGCAACAACGGCGCATTTCTTCCACCACGATTCCGCCACCGAATCAGCGTTCCTTGATATGGCTGTTGTAGTGAATGTTACAAGAGTCTACTTCTCCCATTCTTGTTCAATCCATCGCTGAGTGATTGAAATTGTTATTATAACCGTTGCTAGTGATTTTTCAGCAAACAGTGAACTAGTATTATTTATTCTTTATAATACTAGTTAAATACTAGTTTATCACAATTGGTTACGGCGTCATGTGAGTATGAGTTAACTTGTATTTATTTCTCCAATTCACTGCATTAAAGGAGAGTAGAAAATAATTAAATAAACCAGTTTTTCACAGAAATAAATGAAATGTATGCGTGAATTTTAAATACGCAATGCTCTTGCAAAGAGACTAAGCCATTTTGCCTTTCAATATATTTAATTTTTTTCTAAAATTTTTGAAATTAAATCATTTTCACTCCATGAGCCGTAGGCATTTTGGGCGCGCACATTTCATTTATTTTATTTATTCACTTACCATATATACTCGTACATACATATAATGCAGTCACTGTAATCGTAGTAAATATTATGCTATAAAGCACTCAAAACTCACTCTCTCTCTCTCTTGCACACACTCCCTCGCTCGCTATGTGTGCGCCACTAATTTTAAGTGAATTAACGCCAAAAGTTTAATACAGCGTAAATGATTTACTTTTCAAGGCTAACAAGCCATTCGCAAATGAATGAAATTAATATTTTTTGGGGATTAGTAAAAATAATAATAATTTTGCCAAATTATGCACAAACACATCTACACATATCCATATATTATATATTTTATGTGTATTTAAACACTCGAGGGTATTAAGCGCTTAAAAACGTGATGAAAAGTGAGTTAAAAAAGGATAGAGACGGTGAGGGGAGGATTGCTGATAATTTCATTTACTTATTTACATAAAATTTTGTGGGCTAAACATTTTTCGCCACGTTAGGTTTGTGAATTGTTTTTTTTTTGTTAATTTTTATTTTTTCTTCTTTTTATTTTGCGGCAAATGAAATATGCATTTGAGAATACTTTTGTGACTGTTGGAAGCTGTGCAGTCAAGCAAGAAAGGGATTTTCAAAAAATAAAAATATCCGAACAGTACAAAAAGCAAGAAAAATCCGCAAAAGAGAATATTACAATAAATAATTCAAAAAAAAAAAAAAAAAAAATAGAAAAAGAAAAAAAGCGGAAAATCATAAAAAATTAAAGCCGATCTGTGAGTATTTTGTATTGTGAAGCGGAAGAATGCCACTGCGTAAATCCTTTTCCTTCATTTCACGCTTTTCCTTTTCTCCATAACTTCTTCAATAGTTTTGATTATTTTCGACTTGCATTCAAAACTTGCTACGCTATCATTTTTACGCATAAGCAGAGGCAAAGTGTTGAAAGATTTAAAAGAAATATTACACTCTTTTCGATTTTTTTTCATAAATATAGGGGTAGCCATTTCGTGGTTTGAAAACAATTTAGCATCTGTCAAACTAAAGTGGAAAACTAAATACTCGTATGTATGTCACAAAACACGAGTGAATATGGCTTTATTCTGGGATAAACTTCCTGGCTGCGTAATCTTCCCGCGAAAGACCTTGTTTGTGCGATTAAAGCTTTAACCCTTGAGTACTTGAAAAACAGGTTATGGGTATATCAGCCCAATATGTGCCAAAAAGTGATCGAAAATTACCTGAAGCGAATCGTGAGTGAAGGCACATGAATGATGTATTGTTTCACGCACAATGGCAAGGCTCAAACTTTACACTACAAAAAAAATATATATGTATTAATCAAGTAGAAAGTTCGTTCGGTTTTTATATTGATTTTTCAAAACATGATAACTTTGTATACATTAGTCCGATTGTCAAACATGCGCCGTAAATTTGTTGCCAACGAGATGCCAACTTCATTATACCCCTCCCGTAGAAGGCTGCGTCCTTATTGGCAAAAAAAATCGGTGAGCGAATTTTCACAGGCCACTCTTGAGGCCAACTTCTCACCATTAAGCACGTTCGCCATGGACAGGTAAAGATAGTAATCACTTGGTGTCAGATCCGGACTATAAGGTGGGTGCATTAGGACCTCCCATCCGAGCTCTTGGAGCCTCTGGCGCGTCACCAAAGACGTGTGTGGCCTGGTGTTGTCCTGATGGAACACAATTCGGCCTCTGTTGATCATAGATGGCCTCTTCTGGATGGGTGATGCCTTCAAGCGGTCCAGTTGGTGGCAGTAGAGGGACGAATTGAGCGTTTGATCACAGGGGAGCAGCTCGTAGTAAATGATTCTTTGCCAATCCCACCAAACACACAGCAAAACCTTCCTGACCGTCAATCCTGGCTTGGCCACCGTTTCCGCCGGCTCACCGCGTTTCGGCCACGACCGATTTTGCTTGACGTTGTCGTAAGAGATCCACTTTTCATCGCCAGTCACCAAACGCTTCAGAAGTGGGTTGATTTTGTTGCGATTCAGCAGCGATTCGCAGATGGAAATGCGGTCCATCATGTTATTTTGCGTTAGTTCGTGTGGCACCCAAGCATCGAGCTTCTTTTTGAATCCAAGGTTATGCAAATGGTTCCAAACGGTTCTGGCTTATCTTTAGCTCCTCAGCAATTAAATAAGTGCTCACGTGACGGTCTGTTTCCACTATTTCCATGATTTTATCGCAATTTTCGACGACAGGCCTCCCGACGCGTGGTGCATCTTTGACATCGAAATTACCGGAACGGAACCTAGCAAACCACTTTTGTGCTACACGTTCGTTTTCAGTATCGGGCTCATAAACCAAATTAATTTTTTTCAGCCGCTTTGGCTGTTTTTTCGCCTTGATCGAAGAAAAATTGTAATATATAGCGAATTTTCTCTTTGCTGGTGTCCATCTTTGACGAGCGCTCACAACGTACTGAGTCAATCAATCGAAAAACTGTCAAAGACAAACTTTTAGCGCGAATAAACACGTTTTCAGCGCCGTATAGTATGACATGATGCGACACGTAACACTAGTACTATGGACAATAACGTCATATCTTAGATAAAAACCGAACGTACTTTTTACCTTGACATAATATATGTATTTTAAATGCATTTTATTTACATTTATTTTCGTTAAATGGATAACCCTGTACTTTGACTTTTATTTTTTTCCTTTTTCTGTCTTTTTCCTCCTTCTTTCCTAAGCCGCTTGCAGACAGTCGAAGAATGCGAATGCACGTTTTAAAAGTACAGAGCGCAAACCACCAGCTCTCCTCACCCGTTGCGTACTCCTCCTTCGCCACAGTCTCACCGCTGGTTTCGTTTATTTTGCGCTTAATTATTCAAATTGATTTCTTTTCCCGTACATTCTACATTTCTAGTTTCTTCGTTTTTCTTTGCCACATTTACTTAAATATTTCCATTGAATTTAGGGTTTCTGCTTCTACTCACTGTTGCTCTGCTCCTGCTTCGTCTACATTCTTGGTCACCTTTTATTTTTTATGAATTTATTCAGTAACATTTTTTTATCTGCCTCGCTCTCTCTCTCTATCTCTCTTTTTGCTATCTTGGTTTAGTTTTGGTCAGCGGTGTTCGCTGCGTAGCATAAAAATTAGCTTCAAAAAGTTTTCTGCTTCTTTCGGATTAACCCTGTGGGTGCCAGTCGCGTTCATTCATGCGGTTCTTTTATTGTGTTTTAATATTTCTCTTTCGCAGATTAATTGAAAAAATTAATTTAAAACAATGTAAATCCAAAACAAGGATTTCATGGAGATTTTGCGGGCAAAAGAAAGAAATAAATAGAAAAGCGGACGCTTGAAGTATTGATGTGGCAAGCGCAAGGGGTGGAGCAGGTATGTGTGTGAGTAATCCGAGGCAATGAACTTCGGCAACAAAATAGCTTATGTTGAAACAGACGTACGGAGCGCTCGAGTTGACCTTTAGTAAGCTCGCCCGACAATGAGTAGACAAAAGAAGCGTTATTCTTCGCAGAAAGTATTGGAAACTGCAAATCCAATAGCATGAGTGACAACAAGAATGTAGCGGACTATGTGGTAGAACTCCAAGCTTCAGCTATTTTTTGATGAAAACAACCCAATATTTCTAAAGAAAAATAACTTTGTCTGAAGAGATGTTGACGAAGTCCATTTTCAAGATTCTGGCGAAACAGAACAAGAAACTAAGAGCGAATCTTTGGGGGGACTTTATCATGGCCTCACACCGGAAGAACTCTTGACATCGAGCAGGATTCTTATTCGTTTCTGGAATAAGTACGGTGTTGGACTCCCCACCTCTTTTTATTGTTGATTTTCCCTTTTTACTTCTTAAATTTTTTGCTGGGCGAAATAGTGGGAGCTGCAGAGGTGACTGGCTAAGCGTATGGGTCTAGTGGTGAACGAGGACATGATGAAATATCTGCTGTCATTAAACAAACAGTCATTGCATTCGCGGCTCGGCTCCCGTGTCACTGTTGAGTGTCATAACTTTGAAGTCGTAGATAATATCATTTCCTTGCAGAACAACAACAATGTCAGCCTTGAAGTCTACTGCAGAAACGCTCTTACCTACGGGTGCTACTTTGGACTGAGTAGCCAATTGAAAAGTAAAGTCCTCTC
The DNA here is from genome assembly GCA_037013455.1 of Ceratitis rosa. Taxonomy (NCBI): domain Eukaryota; kingdom Metazoa; phylum Arthropoda; class Insecta; order Diptera; family Tephritidae; genus Ceratitis; species Ceratitis rosa. The sequence goes on from JAWMAG010000006.1 coordinate 2,981,432, forward strand.
TCGGCGAACGAAAACCAAACTCTACAAGTCTCTCATCGTTCCCGTCCTGCTATACGGTGCGGAGGCATGAACGATGACAACATCTAATGAGTCGGCGTTAGGAGTTTTCGAGAGGAAGGTTTGCATAAGATTTCCAGTCTTCTATGAGTTGGGAACGGCAAATACCGCAGACAATGGAACGATGGCCTGGAGAGATATACGGCGACATTGAAATAGTTCAGCGAATCAGGGTACATCGCCCATGATGACTAGGTCAGGTGGTCCGGTTGGATACGAATACTCCAGCTTCGATGCAGTATCCCCTATGAAAACAGAGTAAGAGGTAGACCGCTTTTTCGTTGGAAAAACCAGGTAGAAAATAACCCGGCTGTTATTGTTGACTCAGCAAAAATCGCGTAAGCGGTATCTACGACAGTAAAAAAGAGGAACGATTCAAGATCGCCAGGTGGTGAGGAAGGTTCCACAGAACGAGTGTTGTCTGGCTGTTTCATTAGATCTGAGCACCTTTACCGATCGTGATTCATCAGAAACGCAAGTGTATTGCCTTTGTGTGAGACGGAGCTTAAATATCCTTGGCTTTTAGATCAATATGAACTCCTTTTAAGACTCCCAGGCTACTCTTCTTCTTTTGAGGGTCTTTAACTTTATATGTTCTCTCTCTTCTCGCAGTATTTGTATCTAAGAACTCAACTCGCTTTTTGGCGAGCCTTCGACCCGATCAAAGGTTTCTACATGTTATCAGTGTTTTCGTTATTGTAGGATCATCTTTCGCGGGATGTTTTACGAAACAGATACGTAGTTATATCGTAAATTTTCGCTTGATGATCCTGCCCTTAAGTTTAGATTCCCTTACTGATATTTAGATATAATTAGCAGGATGGGAATGAATTAGTCTTCATCTTTCCCAGAGGAATAGTAGCGAATATTCTACTCTACGTACCTCCTTTCAAAGTATGAAGAACCAGGTGCTGCTACATACTGAGGGGCATTTCTATATGATTTTAAGCACCTGTTCTCTAAAGAGAAGTTTCCATTGACAAAAATGCATGAAACCGCTGCTAAATTCGTTTAAATGTCTCCTATGGAGGGTGTCAGAATCTCTTAAGGAGATGCATCCGATCCTCTACGCTTCTGATTGTTTAATCTTTGCTCAGTGGAATTTTAAAGCCCTTCAGTCTCCGTATCACACACTTTTTTAAGTCTTTCAGTACTCAGGAGGATCACATTCTAATACTAATCAGCTAATTATACCGTTAAATGTGTAACGCTATACAACAAGGGAAGTCCAAATAAGCATCCAGTCCAGTCGTCCGACCAACAGACCAACTGTGAAAGCTGTTCAGTGAACAAAAGCGGATGGAAGAAAAATATTTTAGTGTCATCAAATAGACTACAATGAAAACATGAAAACAAAGTGCAACAACAAAAGACAAACAAAAACGAATTATTATAACGAAACAATGCAACAATGGAGGAGCAAAAGGAAACAAGAAGTTGTAAAAAACTATAAACAAAGGTGCTCAGCAACTAAAACAATGCGAAGCGACTGACAACAATGACGCCAGCAGACGCATTCGCATCGGTTAATGGGTGTGGGCGAAGCGAATGAGTGAATGAAGGATAAACAAACAAAACAAAAAGATACACACACACGCACACACACACAAAAGAGAGTAATTTTTTATGCTCGAGGAATACGAGAAAAGCCAGCGGAGTGACGGCGCATCAATGACAACGGAAACGGAAACACGCAACAGACTGAAAAATCACATTTCTTATGGTATTTAATAAAGTAGCCAAGCAGCAGCGAATACAGGCGCTAAGCGGTAAACTAGCTGACAGACACATACACAGACACAACGACAGCCGTACGAATGGCATGCCATGTCAGAGCAAGCGGTTGGCCAGTGACAGTTGTTGCTGCTAATGGCTGAATGGCTGAATGGTTGGAATGGTTGAATGGCTGAAGGCAACCGGAAAACGGATGGTTGATACGCAACTCTTTAGTTGTTAAGCCTCAATAGTGTGCAAATAACAACAAACGGAATGAAATTATTAACAAAAGCCTGCACTGAGCCCGCAAACAGTGGACACACTCTTGGCAGATGCGAGTGGTGTGTCGCGCAGTGTTTATATAGGTGCGTGTGTGTGTGTGGGTGAGTGAGTTGCTTTTGGCGTTGGTACTTTGACTTTTGTTTTATTATCATCTACCATTTGCGTGCAACACCTGTGCAAATTCATGAAATCCACAACAACAACAACAATAATAACAATAACAGTAACAATAACAATAAATTGTAGAACAATAGTTGCGAGCAGCATAAAATATGTAAGTGAGATGCAGAGTTGCAAGTGCTTAATTGCGGTTATTTGTCGATGAATTGTTGTTGACAATGGAGGAAACAGAAAATGAAAATATAAAAAAATACAAAAATAAATATAAAAAAAATTATAAAAACAGAAAGAGAAGGAAATCGATAAAGAAGTAGTATAAACTTTGATAGCAACAATAGGAAACTTTCCGCTGATTGCCCTTAAGGATCGTTAATTACTATTTAAATATCTATGTGCATATGTATGTACATATTTATGTGACTATGTAATCCATGCACAGCTAAGCTACTCTGCCAGTTTTCTTCGACTAGAGTCGCAACTAGTCCAGAAAAAAATGTATATAAATTAATTAGAAGGTGTTTTGGTTGCGGTTTAAGGGTTTACTGAAGTCTAGTTGGAGCGTCTGTTCATTCGAGGTACGGCTGCGAGCTAGTGTCGATCTAGTACCAAAGAGTAATCCATTTCGAGGTTGCCTAATTTTTTTTTAAAGAAAAAAAAAACATAGAAAATTCAAATTTAATGAGGAATGTGTGTTATCATTCGAGAGAATATTCCTGGGTATTCAGTTTATGAAGATGATCTCTTTCAAACGTTGACCGCGGCTATCCATCGAAAGCAATTTTCCATAAATCGTTCAAGCATTTGCTCCAAGGTCTGCATCGAAGCGGGATTATAGGCATAGACTTTAAACTTTTTTTATACCCACAGGAACAAGTCTAACGGTGTGATGTCATATGAACTTGGTGGCCAATCGACCGGCACAAAACGCGAAATTATCTGCTAACCGAAGTGTTGATACGATGTGTGGGTAGTGGCGTCACTTTTGAAGAAATGTGGATCGAGATCTTAAATTGAGCCAGAAATGGACTTCATCGCTGAATAATATTTGGCTCGAAAACGTCAGATCTTCTTAGAATTTTTGAAGAGCCCATAAAGCGAAGCAATGTCGCTTGGGCAGGTCGAGCGACTTCAGTTCTTGCACAAGCTCTATTTTGTACGCTTTCAATTTAAGATCTCGACGTAAAATGCGCAAAGTCTTTCTATAGGTCAGTCCGAGTCGTTGCGAACGGCGACGAATCAACTCTCCGCGGTCTTCGTGCATACTCTCAGCTACGGCCGCTATATTTTCTTCACTGTGTGCCGAACGTGGTCTGTTCGGTCGAATATTATCCAATAATCAATGCTGAGTTTTAGGATGGGTGATGGAATTGTAAACATTGTTTAGAGATGTAAGTCTTTCCATTATGAAATTCTGAAAAATAACATGACAACTTGACATGACATTGACGGCACAACTGACAGAGACTTCACCGAGGTCCGAAATATGGTGTATGTAGTATCAAATTCCAGGACAAGCACATACATTACCTGGCTGCCTTCAGATTGAAAAACTTACTGACAACATCTCTCCAGTGTTCCTAGCGAGAACCCAACAACTTCTCGGAATGTGTGCAAAGAACGCCCGTCAACACCCACAACGAAGGTTTCAAGTGGAAAAGCTGTAATCACAATAGACAGCCGAGCGGTTCTCTACTCGACTAGCACTCCTGTTCTTCGAAAGGAGAAAATTTAATCGTTCCTTTAACGTTACAGATGCATTACTGATGTATATATAATTGACGCTTTGTAACCGCTGAAGCGATTTTCGGTCGAGCTCTTCCTCCAATTTGTGGTTTTGCGTCTGGAAGTTTTCTAACTAATGGAGAGTCCTACAGTTTACTCTAAACCGCCTCCCAACGGCCGCTGGATTTTTATAAGAAGCTCTTTTTTCACAATTGGAGTACTTGGCATTCATGCCGAGGGATGACAGCAATTAAAAACATTGTTTTCATAACTCTGGATGTTGGTTAAACCGATGCTCGAGCCCTGACTATCAGAATATTAGTACGTAATGCTAACCACCCAGCTGAAGTGGCAGATACCTCTTAATTATACCATAACTAGTATGTTGAAAACAATCACGAAAGTTCTTGAGGGGGCTGAACACATTCAAAAGTAGTTTTAGTTGCTGGAATCCATGACAGTTCATAGCCCCCACTCTTACACTCTCGAATACAGACAAAATTGACTTATCAGCCTATTAGAAAAGTCAGATAATCGCATCCGAATACGAAACGAAAAAGTTCTCAATAATTTAAATTAATTTGGTGAACAAAAAAAAAAAAAAAAAAAAATAATACAAAACTTTAAATTTTAACTAAAACGAATTAAAAAAATAATAATTTTATTTAAAAGATATTACGAGTCAGCTGATCGAAGATCATAAATTTTATCACATGATTTTTATGACGAGGCCAAGTTTTATGAAAGGCAGTTAATGTGTTTTAAAGTTGAGAAGACGCTGTAAAAAGCATTAAATCAAATTAGAATGGTTTTTCATATACATACATATCTTATTTACGTATTATAGATAATGTTAAGTTTTATATAAACTCTATAAATTACAGATTGTTTTTTCGCGCTGGCAACTTTTGTCGCTTCAAGTTAAATTATCACAGCGAAATTGTCATTTTCTGTCAAATTACCATTTATCATGCCAAATGTGTCTATATGTATCTGTATGTAGATAAGCAGGTATGTTTGTATGTATGTTGCTGTGTGTTGCGTAAACAAGCAAGAAAAACTGTTCAATATCTTATCTCAACCGAACTGTCAAAGTGTTCACTGTTAAGGCCAACAGCACTGCGCAACACAAACACACTTACCCACACACACTCACACACATGCGCATGCAACTTACTTGCCTCGCACTGACACTTGCCAGTTTGTTTCGGTCAAACGCGTGACTCGGACTAATGAAAATAGTAGACGCTAAATGGCAAATGCCAGACGATAAACAGAGCACAACGCGCCGCAACATGACAACACAAACCGGTGATAATTTCCATTCACATCAGAATATGTTCGCACCAATGACACCGGTTTGATGTGCACGTACATATCGGTATGTAGGTGTGTAACAGACGCTACCGATTTGGTGTTGTGCAATTGCTGGTGAATTACAAAAACAAAAATTGAAAAAACGGAATAACAAACAAACATGCTGAATAAACCAATAACCAAATTAAAAATAAACAATAAATAAACAGATATTAGCAATAAAAAATAGTAATGATAAATAAAAGGCGAACTATAAAATTGATCAGCGATCGTTGAGGGGAGTCTATTGGCTGGAGAAATGAAGTCAGTTGCTGAATTGCGATAACATTGGCAGGTGGCCGATCGGCAGCGCGTCGAATTGGTTGCCAGTATACGTGTACATTCTATACAAATATTATTATAAGTAAATTATTAAAATTTTCGCGCTTTGAGCTCTATGTCGGGTCTGTGAAAATGTGCGCGTGATGACGATGAGGATTCGACGCTGGCCACGCCTATTGGTCATACTCGCGCTATTGCTGATCACTGCTATCTTCACCACAATGCAATTCATTGAATATGAGTATGCGGATTTCCAAGTTGAACACTACGAGCACTCGCAGGTGCATATATAATAACAATAAATAGAATAAATGAAAATAAAAATAATAATAAAATGAAATGGAATAAAATAAAATAAAATTAAAGGAAAAATAAAAAAAGTAAAAACAAATAATAAAATAAAATAATAAAATAAAATAAAATAATTAAAATAAAATAAAATAAAATAAAATAAAATAAAATAAAATAATAAAATAAAATAAAATAATTAAAATAAAATAAAATAAAATAAAATAAAATAAAATAAAATAAAATGAAATAAAATGAAATAAAATAAAATAAAATAAAATAAAATAAAATAAAATAAAATAAAATAAAATAAAATAAAATAAAATAAAATAAAATAAAATAAAATAAAATAAAATAAAATAAAATAAAATAAAATAAAATAAAATAAAATAAAATAAAATAAAATAAAATAAAATAAAATAAAATAAAATAAAATAAAATAAAATAAAATAAAATAAAATAAAATAAAATAAAATAAAATAAAATAAAATAAAATAAAATAAAATAAAATAAAATAAAATAAAATAAAATAAAATAAAATAAAATAAAATAAAATAAAATAAAATAAAATAAAATAAAATAAAATAAAATAAAACAAAATAAAATAAAATAAAATAAAATAAAATAAAATAAAATAAAGTACAATAAAATAAAATAAAATAAAATAAAATAAAATAAAATACAATAAAATAAAATAAAATATAATAAAGTAAAATAAAAGAAAACAAAAAAAAAAAAATAAATTAAAACAAAGCTTTACTAGAGCAATCGCATTTTCTTCACCAATGAATTTCACCTGCTGATTTTATCTGTAGTTATTCCCCATGCCACAACGTGTGCCTCTAGATTATGTAATGGCGGTGCGTGATTTTATTGCCGAAACACCGACTAGCGAGCGCACGGATGCGTGGGAATTTTATCATTACAATGCGGCACGCAGTGACGTTATTGGCGCCTTGAGGGCGTTGCCCGATACGCGTGACGTCAGGTGAGTAGACACAGTGATAGACACAATCTTATGGGAATGGCAAGCAACAGTTACAATACACTTTTCGAAATGCAACCCTTCCGCTTCATTGCAGTTGCACCGCTCGTCCCTATCACTTCACCGCTCAGCGCTCACGCGTCTCCATTGTCATCGCGTTCCACAACGAAGCACGTTCGGTCCTCCTACGCACCATAATGACACTCTACCACCGCACACAGCGCCATCATCTGCACGAGCTGATACTGATCGATGACTACAGTGACGATGGTGCGTATACACCGTGGTTGTCTGAGTCTTTTGGTTTTGATTGAAATCACGCATACATTTGCATGCTTACTTGACATTCTGCATAAATACGAGTACACAAAGCTAAATTAGATTTTTTTCCATTCCTCCACTTTCTTTCACCACATTTCCTTCCCAACAGCCGACCTGCTGCCCGACATGCTCAACCTAAAGATGCCGCCATTTTTGCGGAATTTCTCAGCCACCTCGTCTACGCCAATGACTTTAACGAAATCCTCCAGCTCACATTTTACATCTAATTCACAGGCAGTACCACCCACCAGCACCTTTGCTGCTCCCACTGAAGTTACAATTAAAACAGCGCGTAATGCGCGTCGCTCGGGCGTGATTGCATCACGTAATCGTGGTGCCCGTCTCGCCACCGGCGATTATTTACTCTTTCTCGACAGTCATTGTGAGGTTAATGTGGGTTGGCTGGAGCCGCTGCTCGAGCGTATAGCCATTGGAGAGATGGCTGGCGCGGCTGGTGGTGCTGCCGAGGGTTCCCCCATAGCCGTCAGTCCTGTGCTGGACAGCATTAATGCAGAGTCATTGGAGTATGCGGCGAGTTCTAAGAATCTCATGGGTGGTTTCGATTGGAATTTGCATTTTCATTGGATACCGCGACCGCAATCAACACAACAGTCACAACAACAGCAGCAACAGCAAGAACATTATCAAGTAGAAGCACAGGACTCGTTGGCATCTTTAAACACAAAAACCGCATATTTACAGCAATTCGGTTGGGAGCGTAGGAGATTCAGCGAGGCGCGAATTCATCGCGACACAAATACCGCCGCAACGGCATTCAAGTAATTTACTCAAACTGCTCACTTTCGTATTTATCTCTATTTGTTTACTTTGTAGTGAAAGTTATCTGCCCAATTCGTGATATTGTAGTCGTAGCAGACATTTTAAAGATGCCGCGATTTTCGATTTATTAGAAAGTAATAAAACTACTTTTCAGAATAGAGATTTATTTGAAAGCAATCTTCACTTTTATATTCGATATTATTAAAAAATAAAAAAATTATTAATTGATATTTAAAAGAAATATATTTCGTTACTTATTAGAAATTTTTTTTATTTTTTGTTTATTATTCATTGTTTATTATTAAAAATTTGTTGCTTTCTCTTTACAGAAGTCCCACAATTGCTGGTGGCATTTTTATGATCTCCCGGCACTGGTTTTATAAATTGAATGGCTTCAATCCTTTTTTAGAAGTAAAAATTTGTTATTACCTCTTTTAATCTCAATATTTTCTTTAATATTAATTTTAATTTTAATTTTAATTTTAATTTTATTTTTAATTTTAATTTTAATTTTAATTTAAATTTAAATTTAAAATTAAATTTAAATTTTAATTTTAATTTTAATTTTAATTTTAATTTTAATTTTAATTTTAATTTTAATTTTAATTTTAATTTTAATTTTAATTTTAATTTTAATTTTAATTTTAATTTTAATTTTAATTTTAATTTTAATTTTAATTTTAATTTTAATTTTAATTTTAATTTTAATTTTAATTTTAATTTTAATTTTAATTTTAATTTTAATTTTAATTTTAATTTTAATTTTAATTTTAATTTTAATTTTAATTTTAATTTTAATTTTAATTTTAATTTTAATTTTAATTTTAATTTTAATTTTAATTTTAATTTTAATTTTAATTTTAATTTTAATTTTAATTTTAATTTTAATTTTAATTTTAATTTTAATTTTAATTTTAATTTTAATTTTAATTTTAATTTTAATTTTAATTTTAATTTTAATTTTAATTTTAATTTTAATTTTAATTTTAATTTTAATTTTAATTTTAATTTTAATTTTAATTTTAATTTTAATTTTAATTTTAATTTTAATTTTAATTTTAATTTTAATTTTAATTTTAATTTTAATTTTAATTTTAATTTTAATTTTAATTTTAATTTTAATTTTAATTTTAATTTTAATTTTAATTTTAATTTTAATTTTAATTTTAATTTTAATTTTAATTTTAATTTTAATTTTAATTTTAATTTTAATTTTAATTTTAATTTTAATTTTAATTTTAATTTTAATTTTAATTTTAATTTTAATTTTAATTTTGTTTATTTTTAGGTTTAATTGAGTATAAAATTCCAGGTATGCATGTACGTGGATGTATAATTTTATTGATTTGATTGTTATGCATTCATTTTATAAACTTATGGATGTTATACAATAGAATCATATTTTATAGGAATTCATATCTTAACGAGGGATTAAGTAGTGCATATTTACGATTCCCCTTTTTTAATCTATTACAATATGATGTATGATGACTGATGCATTTATATAAAAATATTCTTGGTGTGGTTATAATTCATATCTCGATAAACTGTGTGGATGTATAAGTTTATAATTTATATATTATATATATTATATAAAATTATATTATATTATGAAAAATTATGAAAGATTATGGTAGGAGAGATGTGCCCTTGTTGGCGGATGAAAAACGATTGATTGCTGTCTTTTTTTCGCTGACTATTTTTGGCCGGTTGGTTATTCCAATGGTGCGGAGCGTTGGCAACATTGGGCGATATTGGGCAGCACATCGCGGCGTTGCCACCTGAGGGGGATCACTCCGAAAACATAAGGAGGTCCATGTCCTCAACATGGCGCCCCCCCGGCGTTGGTCCCCGTATCTCCTTCTCCAGTTTTTCAATCAGGCTCCGGACGTCTTTTACCAGTTGTTGCAGCTTCTTCCGCTGCTGGGCAGACCGGCTGGATAACACTGGCCTGGAACTGGCTGCATTCGCTGTACCGCTTACCCTCCTTAACCTCGCCCGGTGGAGCAGAGTATGATGCCCGAGAGTGCACCGATGGCAACTAGACCTTGAGTCGCATTCGCCGGTCGTATGGGAGGTTGCCAGGCAGTTGATGCAGTATCGGTGCACCCTTGCGCACTCATACCTGTCCTCCGGTGCCATGGCGAGGAAAGCAGGGCAATGGCGCAGCGAATGCAACCGGCCGCATAAACGGCACTTCCCCGATGGCGCGTCTCGTCGGTACCTAGGGGAGAGGAGTGAAAATATACGACTTTAGTATATGGTTGGAAAAAGTGTATATGAAGAGATTTCATGAGATGTTTGTATATGAGTTGTAGGTTGGTATGTGTTAATGTAAAATGTTGGGATTAAGTCATAGGGTTCGAGGTTCCTACAGCGGGCAGCACACACAATTTGGCTATATTTCGGGTTATCTTTCCATTCTGCGTGATTATGTCGACCACCCGGACCTTTTCGTTTGCACCTTGATACACTTTGGTTATACGTCCTAGGCGCCATTCATTCGGGGGGAGGAGGTCATCCTTGACGACGACGAGATCTCCTTCCTTTACGGGGCTTTCCGCCCTTTTCCATTTGTACCTCTTGTGTAATTCTCTGAGATACTCGTTCTTCCATCTGGTACTAAATTGATGATGAAGCACCTTGAGTTTCTGCCATTTGGGAACCAGAGAGAGGTCTTCAGCATTGGGTTCGGGTATGGATAACAGTGGGGCACCGCGGAGGAAATGTCCAGGGGTGAGTGCCAGTAGGTCTTGCGGGTCTTGCGACATGGCTGAGAGCGGTCGGGAATTGAGAACCGCTTCTATTCTTACCATCAGGGTTGTGAGTTCCTCGAAGCTAAATTTATGATTTCCGGCGACCTTAGTGAAGTGCAGCTTAAAACTCTTCACTGCTGCTTCCCATAGTCCACCCATATGAGGGGCATACGGGGGGATAAACTCCCAATAGAAGCCGAGTGGGGCGTATTTAGCGGAGACGTCGGCTGCTGCTTCCTTCAGGAACACGCCGAACTCGCGGTGGAAGGTGCGTTGAGCTCCGACAAATGTCTTCCCATTGTCGGACATAATCTTATAGGGGAGACCGCGACGTCCAACAAATCTAGCAAAGGCTGCTCGGAAAGCCTCCGTAGTCAAGTCTGAGCAGACTTCGAGGTGTATTGCTTTCGTGGAGAAGCATACAAACACACAAACGTATGCCTTTGAATATGAAGCTCGCCGATGGGTAGATACTTTTACTAGGAACGGGCCGGCGAAATCCACCCCAGTCGTGTGAAACGGTAGGGTATATGTGGTTCGCTCGGAGGGTAGTGCTGCCATGATCTGCGATCTCATCTGCTGCTTGTGGATGGTGCATGTTTTGCAGTGGAAGATGCACTTTTTTATTTTGGGTTTGAGTCGGGGAATGTAGTACTCTTGTTGTACCATTCGCATCATTAACTGATTTCCAGCATGCAGCATGGTGGTGTGTAGAAATTTTAACAGCAGGGTGCAGAATATTGAGTTTCCTGGGATGATTACGGGATGACGCTCGTTGTAACTAAGGGCTGCGTATTTAAGCCGTCCGTTTACACGCAGTACGCCTTTGCTGTCGAGTATAGGATTTAATGTCAGCAGCGGGTCCTTCTTGCTGATTGGTTTTGAGACTTCGAGTTGAGCTATGGTTTCACCATAATGCCTTCGTTGAGTTAGGGTTATGAGTCGTGTTTTTGCTTCGTTCATCTCTTCGTGGCTTAGAGTCGTGCTCATTTGAGATGGCAATTTTCGTGACCTGTGAATAAAACGATATACATATGCAAGTACTCTAAGGGCTCGGGGGAAGGAAGAAAATCTCTCCAAGATATCTTCGGATGGCGAGGTATGGAATGCGGCGATGTGCCTTTGCTCCGGAGGCGATGGGTGTTGTGGGCGAGAGCTAGGCCATTCCTTGGCGGGTTTGGCGAGCCATTTAGGACCTTTCCACCAGATGGTGTCTTCGACGAGATCCTGAGGTCGACATCCACGGGTGCCTAGGTCAGCTGGGTTGTCGCTGCTGCATACGTGCCGCCACGTAGCATTGCTTATCAGTTGCAGGATCTGGGATATCCTGTTTGCTACATATGTTTTCCAAGAGTGTGGTGGTTTCTCTAGCCATGCTAAGACGATGGTCGAGTCTGTCCACAGAACAAGTTCGTGAGGTGGTAAACTTAATTCCGTTTGTATTTGATTTACCAACTTTGCCAGTAGAACTGCTCCACAGAGCTCTAGACGAGGGAGACTTATTGTTTGGAGAGGAGCTACCTTTGTTTTTGCAGCTAATAAATGTGAGGTGAAGGAGTTGTCGCCATGTTGTACCCTCATGTACACACAAGCGCAGAATGCCTTCTCTGAGGCATCTGAGAAACCGTGGAGTTGTATCGGTTTGTCGGGGGAGTACTGCACCCATCGGGGTATTTGGATGTCTTTGATTGCCGGGAGATTCTCATGAAACGAGTTCCATTTATGTAGGGATCCGGATTTTACGTTTTCGTCCCAATCCGTTCCTTCTAGCCAAAGTGTTTGGAGTAGTACCTTGGCTACTATCATAATTGGTGATAACCATCCTGCCGGGTCGAATAATTTCGCCACAGCCGATAAAATCTGGCGTTTTGTACTACACTTTGCTGCGGGTTGAGGTTCGTATGAGTATGAGAAGGTGTCCGTAAGCGCGTTCCAGCGTATTCCTAGAGTTTTTGTTGAGCTTGTGTCGCTGAATTTAAGAAAGTCGGCATCTAACAAATGAGACTCTGGGATTTTCTCGAGTATTTTCGGGTGGTTTGCCGTAATTTTCTTAAGAGGGAATCCTGCTGAATTTAACGCGTCGATAACTTGGGTGAGAGAGTTGATAGTGGACTGTATTTCATTACTGCCTGAAAGTATGTCATCTACATAAATTTCATTGAGTAGGATATTGTTTGCGAGAGGGTATTCGCTTTTGCAATCTTCGGCTAATTGATGAAGGGTTCGAATAGCTAAATATGGGGCACAGTTAACGCCAAACGTAACTGTCTTTAGCTTGAAATCTTCTATTGGAGAGTCGGGGGTTCTGCGAAAGAGTATTCGCTGGAAGTCTTGATCTTCCTGGTTCACGAGTATTTGGCGGTACATTTTCTCAATGTCGCCGTTAAATACGTACTTATAGAGTCGCCAATTGAGGATTATTAGCATTAAATCGTTTTGTAGTGTTGGGCCTGTGTGTAGGACGTCGTTTAACGAGTTTCCTGATTGTGATAATCTGGATGCGTTGAAAACGACTCGGACCTTTGTGGATTTACTGTCGGGTTTTATGACAGCGTGATGGGGTAGATAGAAGGAGAAGTACTTCCCTTCGTGGATTACTTCGAGAGGTGAAGTGGGTTCCATGTGGTCCAAGGTCAAGTATTCCTCCAAGACCTCCTGATATTTTTGCTGCAGCACTGGTTTTCGTTCTAGGGTCCGCTCGTTGCTGATGTACTGTTGCTGTGCTGCTAGTCTGGAGTGGCCTAGGGCTGCGTCCCTGGGAAATTCCTTTTTGAATGGTAATTTTACTGTGTATTTACCATTCTTTTGACGAGTTGTTGTTTTGCGATACAAATTTTCGCAAAATTCGTCCGCTTCTGAGTGAGTTTGGGGAGCTGGGACTTCTTCTTGCTCCCAGAATTTCCTTAGTTGGATGCTGATCGGGTCATTTTGGGTTGGATGGACCTGTGTTGAAAAGGACTCTATCCTTTGAGTTGTCGGTCCGCTGATTATCCATCCGAATATTGTCTGTTGTGCCAATAGGGTTCCATTGTGGAGGTGTTGCACTCCTTGTCTGAGGATTTGGGGTGCTAAGTCGCTGCCGATTATCATGTCAATTCGAGATGGGTTGAGACATTTTGGGTCGGCTAACGCTAAGTGTGTTATTTTGTTGATGTCAATGGTTGACACCTGGGTCGTGGGTAGTAGGTGTGTGAGCTTGGGTAATATTATTGCTCTTGCTTTCACCTGGTGTGATAAGTCTGACGAACACAGAGTTAGTTCGCAGACTTTAGTTGAGTTCTGGATGAAAGTTCCTCCCATTCCTGAGATTTCGTAATGGGTTTCTTCCGTGGGTAAATTGAGAATTTTTTGAATCCGAGATGTGACAAAGGTTTTTTGCGAACCTTGGTCTATCATTGCTCGGATTTTGTGGTGTTCTCCTGCTAGATATATCGGTACTATAGCCGTGGGCAAGAGTGTGGTTTCGTTGCTGCTTGCATGGTGTGTTGTTACCTTGACTGTCTTCTTCTGAGCCTGGGGGGTGTGGCTGATTCCTGTTGAGGTTGATGGTCTGTCGTCTGCTATTTCCACTGCGGTCGCTGCCTGTGCTGTCGATGAGAGGGGTTTTGAGTATGGGTTTGTATTTTGATGATGGAGTAGTGAGTGATGACGCCTTTGGCAGTAAACGCAGGTGAATTTGCTTTGACATTGACTTCGCTGGTGTGAACAGGAAAGACAATTTTCGCAGTAATTGTTTTCTCGAACGAATTTTTGTCGATCTGGGACGGAAAGGTTCCTAAATCGAATGCACATTTTCATCCCGTGACTAGAGTTGCATAACTTGCAGGAAACGGGTTTTTGGAACTCTGTGTGATAGGTTTGCATGCGACTTTTATTCGCAAATGGGGAGCTTTGATTGCCAGCTCTGGGTGTGAAAGTATTGATGTGGGGTTTGGGTTTACCTGGGCGATATGTTCCCAGTCGTTCTACTACCTCGTATCTACTGGTCAGGAATGCGTTCATTTCGGACCAGAGTGGTAGTTCTTTCCTCGAACTGAGTGATTGTTCCCAAAGCGCGAGTGTTTCGCTCGGGAGTTTCGAGGAGCATATATAAATGAGGATGGGGTCCCAATCCTTAGTCGAAATCTTTTGTGATGAGAGATTGGAGAGGCAGTTATTTATTGTGGTCTGCAGTTTTTGCAGCTGCTCCCCGTTCTCTGCATAAATGGGTTGTAGATTAAGGAGGGTTTTGAGCTGGTTATCTACCAGAATTCTTGGGTTCTCATAACGAGATTTTAATGCTTCCCAAGCAAGCGGAAAGCTTTCATCTGTGAGTGGGTATTGTTTCACAATGAGGCCTGCTGGACCTTTCGCCTTGTGGCGCAGGTGAAATAATTTTTGGGCGGGTGTTAGTTGAGGGTGATTTATATATACTGCCGTAAACATGTCTCGGAATGTCGGCCAGTCTTCGTATCCTCCGTAATATGCTTCAGTATCGCATGCTGGTACTTTGAGACATACCCCATTGGAAACTGAGCTTGTGTGAGGATTTGTTGATTGTTGGGTTGTTTGGGTGGGTGTTGTAACTGTGAACAGCTGCAATGCTTCTAGCATTTGCGCTTTACAGTTCTGGAAGCTTTCGGAACATTTCGAGTATTTCTGCTCCACTGACTCGCTGACTTCCGGGTATGCGTCTGCCATGAAGATAGCCTCGTATGCTTCTAGGAGGCTATCCCAGTTTTTGTCCAGCTGCTGTATTTTTACGCTGAGTAGGGTTTCCGTTTGGTCACTCGCCAAGTCCGTTGACCATTTTGCGCAGAAGACCTCCAGCCTGTTGGATTCAAAGATGAACTTCTGTAAGTACCTGTTCATCTTGGTTGATGCTTTTTCCGCCTTATCTTCTGGCATTTGTGGGATTTTTGGGTATTTGATTAAATGGGGTTTTATAAAAAATTAAATATATATTTAGTGGGTTTTTTAAATAAATTGCGTTGGTATTGTAAAACTTGAGTGAGTTTGTAATAAAAATTGGGTTTGTTTTTTTGAGTTGCTTTTCTTTGGTATATATTAACCAGCAGCAAAATTTTAATCTGTTTATTTGCCTCAGCGCGTCTGAGTGCAAATATTTGGGTGGGTATGCAAATACAAAAAAAAATTTTTTTTTTTTTTTGAATGTATTTATTATTTATTCCAAATAAATAAATAAATTTATTTGGAATAATTGGGGTTTTAGTGGTTGTTTCTATTAAACTCTTCACTTTTGTCCCACTGTACAAAAGTGTAATAATTGTTTGCTCGCGGCCCACTGTGTCTTATGCTGCGACGACTCCTTTTGTTTATTTGTCCTCAGCTATGCAATGTGTTTGATGTTTGAGAGCGCGTTTGTGTGCGAACAAATGTGTGTGCTGCGCTGTAACGGTATTGAAATTTTGCATATGCATATACAGATATGCTATATGCCTACCGTTTTAGAGAGAGATGTATAATATATTTTTTATAACAGCTGCAAAATTGAGGGAGTGGCCAACGGGGTTTGTACAGTTTGGCTTGTATTCAATTTTTTTTGATTGGGATTTCAACCGTTTTTCAAAGAAAACGGTACTGCTATGCTGCAATTGTGAGGGAGTGGCTAACGGGGGTTTTTTGGTGCTGTACAAACTTGTACAGTTGCCACCAATAATTATGTAATTTATTTTATTTTTAATAATATGTATGTATAATGAGTGTGTACATGAGTGACGATTATGTAGTACTTACTCCGACATGGCTCTTTTACTTAGCCTTTGGGTAGGGTAGCTTAGCCTGGGTAGCGCACTTGATTGTTGTTGGTGTGGGTTCCTTGTACTGGTGGACTTGATTGTTGTTGTTGTGGGTTCCTTGTACTGGTGGACTTGATTGTTGTTGTTTTTGGTGGTGGTAGTCAGCGTACGCTTTTATTTATTTTATATTTTTGCAGCGGAAAATATTGTATGTATGTATTTATTGGTGCGGATATTTATTTATGTTGAATTTATTTTTAACCGTTCAACTGTATATATAACTAATTTACTGCACTTAACTGTATGTATGTATTGTTGCGGTTATTTATTTATCTTGAATTTATTTTTTCCCGTTCAACTGTCTATATAACTAATTTACTGCACTTAACTGTATGTATGTATTGTTGCGGTTATTTATTTATGTTGAATTTATTTTTTTGTTTTTTTTTTTTTTTTTTTTTTTTTTTTTTTTTTTTTCGTTCAACTGTATATGACTAATTTACTGCACTTAACTGTAAGTATGTATTGAATGATGAGGTTTTATGTATTCTTTGCTTTTTTTTTTTTTTTTTTTTTTAAGTCAAATTAAATATATTTTATTAACCGTATAATTTTGTTGTTGTATGTATTTTTAAATGCAGACACTTTTCTCTCACCGCAGTTAACTAGAACTTGTTGCTGCTTTTGTTTTTGTCACCACCGGCTTTTAATTTTGCCTCACAATTATTACTATAATTTATTTTGATTTATGAGTATTTAGCCGTAACGTATTTTATTTTTTATGTAACTTTATTTTTAGTAACTTGTAACTTTAACTTTAGTTGTATTATTTTGAGTTTATCTTGTTTGTTTTTATTTTTCACTTATTTATTTAATTTTACTGATTCACCGTACCGATTTATGCAAGTATTTAGCCGTAACGTATTTTATTTTTTATGTAACTTTATTTTTAGTAACTTGTAACTTTAACTTTAGTTGTATTATTTTGAGTTTATCTTGTTTGTTTTTATTTTTCACTTATTTATTTAATTTTACTGATTCACCGTACCGATTTATGCAAGTATTTAGCCGTAACGTATTTTATTTTTTATGTAACTTTATTTTTAGTAACTTGTAACTTTAACTTTAGTTGTATTATTTTGAGTTTATCTTGTTTGTTTTTATTTTTCACTTATTTATTTAATTTTACTGATTCACCGTACCGATTTATGCAAGTATTTAGCCGTAACGTATTTTATTTTTTATGTAACTTTATTTTTAGTAACTTGTAACTTTAACTTTAGTTGTATTATTTTGAGTTTATCTTGTTTGTTTTTATTTTTCACTTATTTATTTAATTTTACTGATGCACAGTACCGACACGCACAACCGATCGCTTGAAAAATTGAATCCGTTTTGAGTTTTTATTATCTATGTACCGTTTTTTTTTTGTGTATTCTGTGATGGCCGCTGTTGCCGTTGGGTAGAGTAGTGGTGCCAATTCGTTTTTTTTGGCACCGAAGGACCATGTTTATTTTTAGGTTTAATTGAGTATAAAATTCCAGGTATGCATGTACGTGGATGTATAATTTTATTGATTTGATTGTTATGCATTCATTTTATAAACTTATGGATGTTATACAATAGAATCATATTTTATAGGAATTCATATCTTAACGAGGGATTAAGTAGTGCATATTTACGATTCCCCTTTTTTAATCTATTACAATATGATGTATGATGACTGATGCATTTATATAAAAATATTCTTGGTGTGGTTATAATTCATATCTCGATAAACTGTGTGGATGTATAAGTTTATAATTTATATATTATATATATTATATAAAATTATATTATATTATGAAAAATTATGAAAGATTATGGTAGGAGAGATGTGCCCTTGTTGGCGGATGAAAAACGATTGATTGCTGTCTTTTTTTCGCTGACTATTTTTGGCCGGTTGGTTATTCCAATGGTGCGGAGCGTTGGCAACATTGGGCGATATTGGGCAGCACATCGCGGCGTTGCCACCTGAGGGGGATCACTCCGAAAACATAAGGAGGTCCATGTCCTCAACAAATTTTAATTTTAATTTTAATTTTAATTTTAATTTTAATTTTAATTTTAATTTTAATTTTAATTTTAATTTTAATTTTAATTTTAATTTTAATTTTAATTTTAATTTTAATTTTAATTTTAATTTTAATTTTAATTTTAATTTTAATTTTAATTTTAATTTTAATTTTAATTTTAATTTTAATTTTAATTTTAATTTTAATTTTAATTTTAATTTTAATTTTAATTTTAATTTTAATTTTAATTTTAATTTTAATTTTAATTTTAATTTTAATTTTAATTTTAATTTTAATTTTAATTTTAATTTTAATTTTAATTTTAATTTTAATTTTAATTTTAATTTTAATTTTAATTTTAATTTTAATTTTAATTTTAATTTTAATTTTAATTTTAATTTTAATTTTAATTTTAATTTTAATTTTAATTTTAATTTTAATTTTAATTTTAATTTTAATTTTAATTTTAATTTTAATTTTAATTTTAATTTTAATTTTAATTTTAATTTTAATTTTAATTTTAATTTTAATTTTAATTTTAATTTTAATTTTAATTTTAATTTTAATTTTAATTTTAATTTTAATTTTAATTTTAATTTTAATTTTAATTTTAATTTTAATTTTAATTTTAATTTTAATTTTAATTTTAATTTTAATTTTAATTTTAATTTTAATTTTAATTTTAATTTTAATTTTAATTTTAATTTTAATTTTAATTTTAATTTTAATTTTAATTTTAATTTTAATTTTAATTTTAATTTTAATTTTAGTATTCTTCTGCCCTTAAATTACATTTTATTTATTGCTTTCAGCACATTTTTGCTACTTATTTATGTATATTTCTATACCAATCTTATGCTACGAGACACTTTGTTATACATTTGTACACATACATATATACATATATGTATACATATTTTTTTCTAATTTTTGTTTGTTTCTGCATTTTTACTCTTTCTGATAGACTTGGGGTGGCGAATCCATAGAATTCTCCATTAAATTGTGGCTTTGTGGCGGACAAATCGAGATTGTGCCTTGCAGCCGGGTCGGACATATTTTTCGCAAAGAGCATCCATTTCATTTTCCCAATGGCACCGATAGCCAGACAACATATCTAAGGTAAGCTTTGGCTATTGTGACGATCCCCTGAGTATATGCGTTATTTGAGTATGCGCTACTGCAGCGAGTATGTGAGGTTATGTCGATGCTGAAGTACAAATGCTTGGTTAGATATGAATATGTATGTGTATGTTTTTATATGTATGTGTGCTTGTATGCTTATAAAAGCTGATTAAAATTTGGCGCAAGACTTTGGGAATAATTTAATCGTACTTTTTTTTGGTGAAATTCAGAAAGTTTTCGATAGAAAATATAATATTAGAGAAATAGATTTAAATTTATATATTGTGCTCTGATTTATTTTGAAGTGTTGTAATGTCGTGGACATTGTGAAAAATTATTAATTAATTAAAAACTTTTCAAAAGATTAAACAATATTTAGTTGAGGCTGATCGATATCGAATAATAAAATAATCAAGCTCCTCTCCAAATCAAAAAACTCAAAACCAGATCGATCTAGTTGTGATAGAAGTACGACATGTCTCCAGTGTTCTTGACATGTGTACACTCCGAGAACCCAATATCAATTTGGACACTATCGCAGCCCCTTTATGCAGCCAAGAACGCCCGTTAACAAACCCAAGAAAGGTTCGACGTCGAAAAGCTTCAAACACAGCAGACAGCCGAACGGATTTCTACTCGAATTGCACTCCTGCTCTCTGATCGCACTCATCACCAACTCGGTATACGGGAACTGTGGGACGGTATTTCAAGCTCTCTGCGTACAACTTCGAACGAAACTATTGGTTTTCGAAAAGGTCGCAAAAACAGCTGGTACGATGAAGATTGCCTTGCCGCAGTGGAGAGAAAGCAGGTTGCTTTCCTTGCCAGGGTTGCCATAGAAAACTATACGGGCGGGGTAGGATAGGTACCGAAAGTTGGGGAGGAAAGCAAGACCCATGTACAAACATAAGAAGCTCACATGAGATGAGAGCTTGAGAAGCTGACCGACAAGGCGGTGACTTAAGGAAAGTTTTAAGACCGGAGCAACTTCTTGTAGAACCCAGAGAGAGGATCAATAGAATTTATACTGAATTTATAGAGAGAGATGGCGAATCCAGTTTCCCAATTGACGACGATAGAACATATGTTTCATTCGGTGGGGTCCGATGGTTTACCGGCCGAGGTATTCAAATACGGCCTTGAAGAATTGGTAAGGTGCATGCACCAGCTTCTTTAAAAGATATGAGCGGATCAAAGCATGTCCCGCGATGGAACCTAAGTGTGCTCTGTGCAATCCACAAATTAGTTGATCCCACAGTCTGCGGACTTCTCCGGACAGGTCGATACCAAACGAGGTTTCATACAAAGTGATTCTTTATGGTGTGATTTCTTGTAGGGGTTCAAGAATTTTCCTTCGGTTAGGTATCCCTGTTGCAATAGGAGACTAAAATCCAAAAGTTCCGGTAACAGTCGGGTCAGGTAGAGGACTGTAGCCTCCGCAACATTCTTCAAAATCTAGTTTTGTGGCTGCAACAACAACAACAAGTCGCTCGTCATTCCCGTCCTGCTATATGCAGCGCAGACATGGAAAATGACGACATCTGATGCGCAGGCTTTAGGAGTTTTTGAGAGAAAAGTAAGAGATAGCGGAGACGCTGGCTAGGTCGTGGGGTCCACAACGATGAAAGTTTTCGCAGTTTAATTAGTGAATGAATATAAATTTATTAAACAATTAAAAAAAAATTATAAGAAAAATATTTGTAGTTGAAATTTAAATAATTTAAGTTTATATGTGTAAAGAGTTTAAATTTTAAGAAATTTTTATTTATTTGTTTTTCTCAATTAAGGAACTCCAAAATCATCGCCGAATCATGGCTGGATGCCTACAAATACTTTTTCTATGCTTCCAAGCCGGCTGCAAGGCACATACCCATCAACAACACACACACACAGCGCAGTCATCAGTTGAAGAGTGCACTCAATTGTCGGCCGTTCTCTTGGTATTTGCAGCATGTTTTTCCCCAACTCAAGTACGTTCGCCAGTCGCTACACTCAGATTACTTGCCCATATCATATCTGAGTGTGTGTGTGCTTGCTTTGATTTCTAAGTACATTTCGTTTTCCGCTTTTCTTGTTTTTCTTTCAGATTGCCCAACGATGACTTCATCGCATTTGGTACACTAAGCTCCGGCGAGCTTTGCTTGCACATCACCAATCCACCAGTTGCCATCGACCGACAGTTGCGCATGGATAGTTGCTTCCAAAATGATATTACCCATTGGTATCTGCATCGTGAAAACGCACAATTGCAAGCGAGTTCCGGCGCGTGTCTCAGCGTAGTGGCCGAAATGCCAACGAGCGCGACGAAGCTGAGAAATTCAACGCGTTCAATGCATTTACGTGTGGTGCTCCAGCCATGCGTTGTTTCGGCTGATGAACAAAGTCAGCGTCCGAGGAGCGGGAATGCAGGGGCGGCGCGGAAACGAGCGCTGAGTCAACGTTGGCTGCGTCGTGGCGGCTGGTTGGTGCATCAACATACGCAGTTATGTCTTGATAATCCGCTAAGCGATGTGGTGGTCGTCAGTCATTGTCGAAATGCAGCGCCGTCACAGCTTTTTCGTTTCGCCATGGAGTTGCAACAGTTGTAGGTGGCTGGAGAAGGCGGATTGATGCGGAAGAGGAAGAGTTAGTTTTTTGACCTACCGGTGATTGTGTATGCGTTGGAGTTGGCTGAAGAAGTGTTGATGGAGTTGCAGCAAATTAACTAGAATTGAGATCTGGCAACACTGGCGTAGTTGTACTTACTTTCTAAGCAGTTTAAACGAAGAGATCTACCATAAATTATGAGACATTGAACTTATCTCGTTTATTTACTACAGACTAAGTATAATTTTAATTGCACTGCTACTAAATTAAATGCAATAATTAATATTTTAAGTTAAAAAAAAATAAATAAAGCTCTTGACCCGATGATTTTCCTTTTTGTAATACTAAAGGGGCTTTGGCTTAAGAGATGGACAAATTTTATCAGGATCGTTTGAACCCAAATTGATAAGTGAAAATAATTTTTCTTTGCTCCAAGATTCTAATAATAAGAATTCTTTAATATTAGGTCAAGTAAAAAGTTCGATTTTTATCTAAGAGATGGCGTTATTATCCACAGTACTAGTGTTACGTGTTGCATCATGTCATACTATACGGCGCTGAAAACGTGTTTATTCGCGCTAAAAGTTTGTCTTTGACAGTTTTTCGATTAATTGACTCAGTACGTTTTGAGCGTTGGACACCAGCAAAGAGAAAACTCGCTACGACTGAACCGTTTGAAAGCAGCAATCATCCAGAAGAGGCCATCTTTGATCAACAGAGGCCGAATTGTGTTCCATCAGGACAAGGCCAGGCCACACACGTCTTTGGTGACTCGCCAGAAGCTCCAGGAGATCGGATTGGAGGTCATAATACACCCACCTTATAGTCCCGACCTGGCACCAAGTTATTACCATATTTTCCTGTCCACGGCGAACGCGCTTAATGCTGGGAAGTTGGCCTCAAGAGAGGCCTGTGAAAATTGGTTCTACGAGTTTTTTGCCAATAGGGACGCAGCCTTCTACGAGAGGGGTATAATGAAGTTGGCATCTCGTTGGCAACGAATTTACAAACGAAACGGCACATATTTGACTTACATCGGACAAATGTACACAAAGTTATCAGATTTTTGAGAAACAATAAAAAAACCGACTGAACTTTTTACTTGACCTAATATCTATATGTATTGAGCGAGCTTCAGCAAAGGCAGTGCGGATAATCTATTTTGAATCCAGAACCAAGAAGATCTCTCTTCTGAAGAAGTCTTCGTTGTGGAGTGAGGGTTTAAATGGGGATGGAGTCATGTGTATAAGTACACGCCGGGAGTCGCCAGATGCGATTTATTTACATTTGGTTCAAGCAGGACACGATTTCCGGTTTTAGACCAAAGGTCTTCAGGGTATCCAACAAAAGGATAGGAGGACGGAGACGGATAGGTCCCCGACAAATTTACAAATGTGGCCGTATAAAAGAGCGCAAATCGCTATTTGACTCGTAGTGGGAGAGAGCTCCTGTCAACGAGTACTGGCTTTTTCGGGTGGATGAACGCCTCTCCACAATCCGCATCAAAACGAAATTTTCCAAGACATCACTGATTTGTGCGTGCACGGACGAAAGACGTTGTAACCAAGGATACGCTTGAGAGCCTGGAACATGCTGGAGCTTTAGCACAACTGCCGAAAAATTCAGCCTCAACGACGAAACAACCCCAAACTTCGACTTCGCCTGGGCTCGAAATATAGTACCAGTGCTGCGCACATGAACAACCAAGCCAAAATGCTTCAGATTTAGAGATTGAGAAGCGGGAGTGTTGAGTTATTTTATGACATTGACATGTTTAGTTCGGCGATTTAAGAGTTAGAGGTTAGGTCATGTCGGTGCTTATGCCAATGAAGAAAAAGAAGAAGGGAGGGTTAAAGTTGGCTTCATGTCCTCGCTGGCGTTATTTTCAAAGCTTATCGGTGTGTCGGTACATTTGGTTCAACACCGAAGTCTTGTGACAAACACGCCGATACCAATAAAGCATTCGTTGTGTCTTTCTTTACTTTACTTGCTGTCAGGTTTTAGGTAGTTCGCTCTCCGTCGTCATCGGAACCTAAAATCGTGAAGCCGTCAGAGCTTCCAAAATTTAATATGATATGACAAAGCGGCTCTAGAGTGAGCAAGGTTAAAGAAACACGCCGGCAGTTTGGGCTTCGTGAAAAACATTCTTTTAAGGCCTCGCTGAATCCCACCTTTCTTGTATCAAACACTTCTCTACAAGTCAGTACGTAATATATTTCTACGCGTCCAATGAAGAGTACCGCAGAAGTTATTTCGCCTGAAGTCATAGTTTTCAACTCACACGGTGTGTAACAATGGCGGAGAGGCATCAATTTTGCGCGATCAGTGATTTTCACAACCGTCAAATCTCTTAGTTCTACGAAGGGGAGCTGTAGGAAAGTTGGTTCCATTATACTACGATGAGTTGCGAACATTTTTTGGACTAAATTAATCACATCATTCCGTTTCACATTCTCCTATTAATTATATAATAAACCTGCTCACCACAAAATGTGGCCGCTTCCATTACAATCACTCATTTCCAAGCTCAACAAGTCAAATTTCAAGCATCATCGACAGTCTGATGGGCGCCCGTACGTCGGCTCGCATCTGTATCTGGCAATTTATTATGTGGGCTCATCTGCGTTAGACAACACGCTCTCTACATGGAGCAACCAAAAGCCACAAGACACCTCGGTTTCGCTGACAACCGCACACAAACACACGAACACAAACGCACATACATACATACATACATACAATAATGCATATGCGTATAGCAATATATACATACATACATACTCATATGTGTTTGTGTTAGTATCTGTGCGTCCGTTAGTGGGGAAATACTCTTGTGGTTCGGTTCAACAATCTCAATTTCAAGGAAAGTTAGAAAACTTCGCACAAACTTATATTCGGTTTTAGTTAAAAGACATTGTCAAAATGTTATCAGTGAAATTCTTAACCAAAACTTGCGGTAACCCATTCGCTTATATATGTACCATATACATATACATTTACATATATAGATATTTGAACATATATTGTACATATACTCGTATATACGTGTATATGTGCGTGCCTTATATGAAGAAGCGACTTTTTCGCAAAACGAGTTCACTAGTATGTGTGTGTGTGTTGTGTGTGTGTGTGAATGGAAATGTTAATGATGTGTGAAATTATTTGGTTAGTTTATGAAAATTATACCGTTAAGAATAATTTTTTGTCATATATAACATATGCATACATACATATACAAACATACAAACATACAAGCATACACGTACATAAGTACGCTGCAAAAGGCTAAAAAGCAAAGCAAACAGAGTGGAAAAGATTTCTTGATATTTTATAGGTGAGTAGTTTTCTTCTTCCGCTTGTTGATCACATTTATAAATAAATTTATTTAGAAAATTTCATAAAATTAATAGAAGCTTTTTCATGCTGCCACATACACTAGCGAACGAACTATTTTTTTTTTAATACTGAAAAACTATTACAAAGGGTGAATTTTTCCAGGTGAGATTTTTAAGGAGGCAATAGTTCTTTCGAAGTTGGTCTTTTTGACAGCTTTTACTTGATTTATACTCAGTTTAGCTTGAAAATACTTACTCCGGAATAATGTTTGCAAATTAGGCAAATTTGTTACCAAAACAATGGTTCGGTTCGCGCGGCTCATCGTGCGCTGCGTTCAATATTCAATCGATATAATTAGTCAGTAGAGTTGCCAATTCGAGCAATCTTGTATCGGTTTCGCACCTTTTTACTCTCGTGGATAATGCCCACAAATTCTGATTTTCAGAAGATTTCGTTGGCCTGTGGCATGGTAGATAGACCCGAAACAATTGACACCTTACAAGAGAATATTCGGCGCGTTGGGGCAGACATTGGATAGCTCAAAAATATGGTCGAAAATTTGGCCTCTCGGCTATAAATTATGCGCGGTCACTTGGTCGAAATCATTTTTCATCATCGTTCACCCAAGCCTTATAACAGAGCTAAATTCTTGGCCATGACATTAAATTATATTTTGAAAAATCAATAAAAAAAACCAAACGAACCTTTTACTTATATACAAACAATTTGACAATTTTAATAGATGGCAACTCTTCACAAAACTTAATCCTGCTATACGTAATGAAGGTTGGTTGATTGGCCATTGAGTAGGCTTCGTGTGCTCTCCCCTTCAACCAAACTATGTGTCATCGAACAATTTTCTTGACTTGATAAACTTTCTTATTTTTCTCTATCCTGGCTCACCCTTTTTCGTAAGGTGAAGACTGCTTCGGTGTATAAGATATGACGCAGTAATCAACTGAAGGCCGGGTACTGAAAGCTCTAAGACACTTGGCAATGGCAGCTCTACCAGCAGCGCCTGCACGACCAATTTCATGCGCTCATTGGGTGCGTTCAGCGAACTGAGTGCTCAGTAAATATGCTCAGTGAGCTACTTGCTGCTGATTGGTCAACCGCTGTGAATCGAAAAAAATTAATCACGAAAATTTAAAAGTGTTTCTACTTCAAGTCCTCAGTTCGCTGAAGGCACCCATTATCTTCTAATTTCGGGATTTACTCAGTGGAGTTTGAAGCTACCTTGGTTTTCGACCTGCTTTACATTAAAACCATGCATTTCGCTCAATCTTCAAAACTGGCCCGGTAGATGGTTCGTTTCTCGGTGGATTTTTACGTTTGCTTGGGCTGAAATAAATTTGACCTTGTGTCGAGGATGACTTCCCGGTCCCTTCCAGGCCTGTTTTAGAGGTTAAATACAGCACTTCTTTTCGACGTCATCGACTGTTTCCAGCTCCATATGTTAGTAGAGTCCAATAATACCTCAGTATAACCACTACACCATTTGGGGTCATATTCTCCGTTTTAGGTCAAAAGCTCTTCTGTTGGTATTAAAAGCTCGGAGCGCCATAATTTCAATATAGTCCGCATTTTGAGCTTTTTCTACAGGAATTACTTAAGGGGTTACATACGTCCAGAATTTTCAAAAAATCGATTTCTTTTTTTTTATAGGTTATTATTCTTTATAGTTTTAGGCGTATTTCTGTGAAAGTCGATTGTAAAAATTCCCCATAGATACAAAGTTATGGTAGAAAATCAGACCGCCCGACGAGAGTTTAATGCACACAGGTAGCTGTCCTTCGTTTGAGGCACATGAAAGTTTAAACGCGTTTTTCTCGAAACTACTTTTCCCGGCACGGTCTGCATGATAACTCATACAGTTTTTAACATTTTTTGATGCGATTTTTTTTTAAATATTCGAAAATGTTTTCTCTATAGTCTGTCGAGCCGTATTTTCGATATTTTTATTAAAAAATTTTATGAACATAATTAAAGTGTGACATTTATGACGTAAAACGCATACTTTTTTTCTAAATTCCGTAAATTGGAAAATTTTTCGAAATTAAAAAATTCGGCTCGACAGACTATAACTACAACTTCATTTTACAAGAATTTTTTTTATTTTTACAGATCCATCAACATTCCAAGGATAAATGATGCAGACCGTGGAGCAACTTTTTTTTCATTGTACTTTGGGTCACGTGATATTTTATGTACTAATTTTTGTAAAGAAAAATTAAAATACATCTTTTTATAAACTTTAAGTACCAATAAACATTGTATAAAATTTCTTTATATTTATTTCTATTGTTATCCCTTCTGAAAACAGTTTTTGTTTTAGCGCATTTTTGGTGCTGCTGGACGTATGTAACCCCTTAAATGAGTATGCGGGACAAGCAGCCTAATTTGTTGAGGTTTCAAGTGACCCACCTGTGATAGAGCATCGTGATATTTTCTTTCTTATTTGGCATAATATTAATTTAATATCCTATAAGATGTATTAAGCTAAATTTGGAAACATGTGGCAACCTTGCTCAAAATTCTATTTTTATTTCCATATAATTTAGTCTCATCAGTTAAAGCAGTGTCAGTTCCATTAACATATTAAATATACTGAATTAATATTTTTTAAGCAGGTGGCAACCTTATAAAAAAAATTTTTATAAATGCCTTCTCAAACTTTTTAAAAATTCTTCCGTCCATCAAAGTCAGCATTGCAATAATTGTGTTTCGTAATTAAAAGTACTGCAATATCTATCTTATATAGGTGGCAACCTTGTTTATAAATGTTTTTTTCTGAAAATCTTCTGAAACTTTTCAAAATCTTTTTCATCTGTTAAAACAATAATAAACTCGGAAGTACATGTTTGCTTCCTAAATTAGGCAGCTAAATAAATAGCATAACTTATAATATTAAAAAATACATATATACGTATATGATAAAGAAGTTTGAAATTTATTTGAAAATTTTCCGATTTTTTGCAGATTTTTCCTTTCAAATTTAAATTTTCACAAAAAAAAATAACAAATAAAAAAAAAATTCCTATGCACATAATTTTGACCGCCAGTGTATATTGTAACTAAATTGTTGATCATCTTTCATTTTTACAGTTACTTGAACTGCTCTATTTGACACTCGGTTACTGAGTATTTACAAATATTGAATGTGTGTTGGCGACTGACTTACACTGAACGGAGGTCGTATAAATAAATATCCTGTCCTTTTTTACGCTCTTTCCTTCGTCTGGCTTTGCTATTTATTTATTCCATTGTGAAGTGTGATAAATTTGCTATGACATGTCAATTATGCTCTGCTTCATTGCGTGCAATTTCATCAACTTGCAGCCGGCGAAAATTACTTCACACTGTAATATACACGTATATATGTATGTAGTTTTTTGAATATATACAAGTCACTGAAGGATCTCAGTGTCTAGGTTGTCCTTTAAAGGGGTTAAATTGTGACAAGTGGCGCTTTATACAGACATTATTACGGTTGATTGCTCGCAATCATAAATGTCGGTTCATATGTATGTAGGTATGTATGTATTTATGAAAGGACATGGCAATGGACTTGGAAAATTAACAGGATATTACTATTATACAGAAATTACTTTTATTAGTCAATTCAATAATGCGGACTTTTGTAATTTTTGTTATTGTTATACCTAAATGTAAAGTATGTGAGTGAACATTTCTCAAAGCGAAAATTGGCAACATTGCAATAGAAAGCGCCGAGAGCTTTTTTGGTGTATATTAATTAGAGATATTGTTATATTGCATATCTTACCAATTTTGTACAATTCTAAGGTATTTTTTAAATTTTACTATGACTTTTAATTTAAAAAATTTGGTATGATTTGCACAACTTCATCCGAATAGCCAATAGTGGGCACAGAGTACTATAAATATCCCATAAAATCTTTCTCTCGAAGGCTTTCAAAGCCGAATGATGTTGTCATTTTCCTCGTTTCTGCATCAGATAGCAGGACGGGAGTGCTGTGGGGACTCGTATAATTTAATTTTGATTCATCGAGAGGTGACTTTTCTTTTCAAATACCTACTCAGTTCAAAGAGCATCTATTGGCCAGGGTGACATTGTTGTGGGTTTTAAACTAGACGAAGTTAACTATGATTTCAAAGTCCTAATTGTCAGCAAGGGCATGGGAACCAAGTCGCGAATGTGATGACTGTTTGCTTAATGTCAGCAGATATTACGT
Organism: Ceratitis rosa; assembly: GCA_037013455.1. Classification (NCBI taxonomy): domain Eukaryota; kingdom Metazoa; phylum Arthropoda; class Insecta; order Diptera; family Tephritidae; genus Ceratitis; species Ceratitis rosa. The sequence continues at coordinate 3,011,147 of JAWMAG010000006.1, forward strand.
TTTGCTCTCATACATACTCTGACTAATTCGTCTCGTTTCCTTATCTAGTCCGAAGAGAGCAGGACTAAAGGTGCAGCTATTAAACTTGTAGCTGTTAAGACAATGCCGCCAGCGTATGCCGCTACACCGCAACCCGTGCTGTTGATTTTATAAATAAGCATATTCACTGTGAGACAGCACAGAAGTGGGGATAAAATACTTTTTTTTGTGTGTCTGCTGATACTGGCGCAGCTGATTTCTGTCAAAATTATGCTGTTTCTTAGGATAAGCTTTATGTGATGTTCGATGTCCATTACTCGATGGTATGTGACTTTGCTGAAATATAATTGCGCTCAAATGTAGGCAATACACTTTTTCGCTTCCATAATCAACAAATAGAGGAACATAATGTTGCCTACTTTCAGGAAACAGTTTATAAATATTATCTTACCATTTTCCCCAAATCTAAATTTAGCCTTGAAAATAAAATTCTTCTTTATAAAACGATGTTGAAACCAGTGTGGACTCACGGAATTCAAATCTGTGGTACACCAAGTAGAACCAGTATAGATGTGATACAAAGATTTCAATCAAAAACACTCCGATTAATAGCGAATGCACCATGGTGCATAAAAAATATTCATATACATAAAGATCTAAAAACACCCATGGTTATAGGCGAAATAAAAAGGTTCAGCAGAAGATATATCGAAAAATTTAGCAACCATCCAAACACACAAGCTATCAACCTGCTGGACAATAGCGAGGAAGTACGAAGACTACAAAGACTGCATCCTCTAGACTTGCCATTTAGATTCTAAAAAATTAATAATACCTAAAAACTAATAATACAAAAAAAAAAAATATAAAAATATAAAAATATTATATACCTTAATTTTAGGAAAAATTGCACTTAATGCATCAATGTAAGTCTAAGTTATAGTATAATTTACTTATTGTCAACAGAAAGATTGTAAATAAATACACTAAAAAAAAACTTACCATTTACAAATCTCTTGGCTCCTTAGTATGCCAAAAAATGCATCAGTAATTTGCGGAAGTCCTGACTACGCGGAAAATTAATTTACAAAGAAAAATTTGAAAGCAGAAAACCTCACAAAAAATTCAAAAATTCAGCTCCTTATTGCACGTACAATATCACCGAAAGTGCATGACATCAACATTAGCGACAACATCAAAGGGCAATGGATATTGGCTGAGCAGGAGCGAGTAAAAGAGAAAGTGCAAGTCAAAGTGAATCCAGAAAAGTGGATGGAAATAGGGAAAATTACTAAAAACAAAGCGATAAGTAATATTCAAGTAGTGGAGATGCAAGCTGAAAAAATTTTGGACTTCAAGTAATGAAAGTTTGGTAAGCAAGGCAAACTGACCTTTGTATGGGAACAGTATTAGCGGGAAGGAAACTCTACATTAAATTTTGAGCAGTTGCAGTAGCCAAAAAGTTTCTATAAGTCGATTATGTGCACTACTTTAATTTTGAATTTTTTTCTTTATTGAGTAGCACTCACGGCTTCTAGGAGTATAGATAATAACAGTATACGTATATATAATAAATTTTCAAATTTAATTAATATATACAAGCCACCAGAGGAGGGTCTTCATCTCCCCTGCAGCACTTAAAGAGGTAAGCGTGCAGTAGGCAAATTGACAAACACACACTCCTACCTATATTCATAAAGTCAATTGCCGCTGGGTGCTCCGAGATTTTACTAAGATCAAGCTGAAAGCTATAAAAATCTCCACGAAGCTACCTTAGTAGTACATACTTCAATATACACGTATGCAGGTATCTATGTATTGGCATGCTCTAACTCACAAAGTGCTGTGGCTTTTGCTGGTGGCTATGCTTTATTTTATTTTGTTTTATTTCAGTTTAGATATTGCAAAATTAATTTATCGCTTGTAGCCAATTCGATGGAGTAACTGATATGGCCTCCGGTTAGTTTTGGAATTTGAAAATATTGATTATTCTTGCGCTGAGCTGTTGCAGTCTTGCATTAAAGTCAAAAGTTTGACTTACTCAATTTTGGTTTTATACCCAACGTAAGGAAAATGAAATAAATTTCAGCAAGTGCTAAATCTATTAAAAAAAGAAACATTTCTTGTAATGGAAACATTGTTGTGTTCAGCGATATTTAGTGTCGAAGTTTCAGGTATGCGTCTTGGCTAACTAAAAAAAATACTCCAAAATGTAGGCAACACATTATGTAAGACTAACGACATCAGAGCTCAAACGTGGCCTACATTATAGAGCATTTAAAAATTTAAAGGAGCAACTAAGTTTTTTTTTTTCACAGCTAAGCAATAAACTATATGGATGCCCATTTTTCCGGTAAACTCTTTAGACTAGAGCCAACTTCTATGTAGGGAAAGCTAGTATATATGTCTGATATAAGTAATAATGTTATATTAGTATATTCCCCGCTGAACTACAGTGGGCGCATGCCCATTTTTATGAAAGAATTACAAGGCCTGTCTGCCTGCCCCAAACATAAGCGGAAACTAAGTAATCTCAGACCCCAAAGAAGGCGGAACCAACCACGTTAGTACAAAGGTCTTTCGGCCCTTCAGTCTCACCTCTTTTATTTTAAAATTCTTAGCAAGGCTACTTGACAGCTATACATACCTAATTATTCCCCCAAAAAACCTCTCGAGGGACCAATGCGCATACTCAAAAGACTAGGCTGTCGATATTTTGAAAGGATATTCTAAGTTCAAATCTGTCGATACAGCAGTACATGGTGTAGCCTTGAAGGAGGACACGCATGATAACTTCCTGACCATAAAGGGAGATATTAACCATATTCCACCTGCCGTCGTGAAATTGGCCTGCAACAGCTCGTAGTGAATCTGTCTTATGGAATAATAACATTTTCGTAGAGATGGGTAACTCCAGTGTCACCAGATAGAAAATGTTAGGTACCTCGACGGAGGAGTTATATTCATACTGGCGTGGTGTAGAACAACAAATACACTGATTCGATAACTAAGCAGTATGTTGCAGAAGAAAGAACTAAAATGGTCACCAGGTGGTTTGAACCGTCTCTTCTTAAGCCACCTATACAAAATGGCTTGTAGATCACCTTCTCTACCGAAGTCAAATATCACGTCAGATGGCCGAAACTCGAAAAAATTACTTTCAAGAGGAAAACTAGAAAGAGTTCAACGGTCCTTTCGCTGACCTAGAAACGAATAGGGCTTCACGGGAACGGAATGGGCTATCACTCTAATAAAAAAAAAATTGTTCTAGATATATCTCTTTGCTTGAAAACCATTCTTAGATGCCAAAAAAACTCGATACTGATCAAAGTTTTATTCAGAGGCTCTAGCGCTGGGTACAAAAAAGTTTTCATTGAAAACAAATTTTTTAGCTTACTAAATATTTCTGCTTTGTAGATACTTTCACTAGCATATTTATCGCAGATTTCCTTCTTGCAATGCACCTACTATCGTACGCTCAACATAGATTTATTGAAAAAGTGTAGAGAGAAGGCAATAGTAGTAGAATTGCCAAAAGTTTTATTTACTAAGCACTCAAAAGATAAATTTTTAACTCGTAACTTGCCAAAAAAATATTTAGTGAATTATATTTTCTTTGATGACGTCATTCATGTTGAACTTATTCGTGATACCTTGGCAAAGTGCACTAAAAAGTTTCTTCATAACATACTTAGGCAGGTAGTAAGTATGTGCCAAGTTAAAAAATATGGGGTTTTTTTTTTGCAGAAAAAGTGTTTGATTATTTGTTACGTAAATTTGCTTTTATTTATCAGCACATGAAAGTCAAATAAGGAAAGTATATATTTAAAAAGTAACAGGTAATATTTTTTTAAAAAACTCAAAATAGATTTTTTTTGTTAAATTTATTGCAAGAAGGAACTATCCAATCTTAATTTGCAAATATGAATTCTGAGTAGTGTGCTGTACTACTAATAGCTCCTCCTCGACATAAGGCCAATCAGTTTACAGGCCAAAAGTTGGTCGTCTAAAAGACTGTACTGTCTCCTTGCTGTGCAGCAGAAAATTGCATACAGAAAGTCTTAACAAAACTTGAGCTAAGCGAACAGTGTGACCGAGAAAAAAGACTTTCAACCAGGTGCAATCCACTGTGCTTTTCCTTAGCATGAATAAATTGGCGGAAGACAAGCCCATTAATAGTTGTGAAAACATCCATGTCAGGTATGCTCTGAAGGGCCTAAATGCGATTCGAGCGCAGGAACGACACTCTTCTGTAGATAGCTTCAAACCCAATAGCTACAACTCTGTACTCCAAGCGCAATACAAATGTAGTTTCAACAAAGCGTATATTTTTAAATTAGTTGGATAGTAGGGAAACCAAACTGCACTAAGCCAAAGATGACTTATTTTCCTTTAAGGTATACTGAAGTGACATCTACCGCTGAGATATCATCTTCGCAAGCCACCCACCACCCGAGTGTCGCGCCTTCTGTTGACTGAGAGGCCATTTCCTTCACGAAGGTTCCAGCTAAATCCTTGCGGAAGTGTGGACTGGTGGGTGGAGGAATCAGGTGGAGAAAGACCTTGTTGCACTTGATATTTTCAATTTCCATCAGACAGTGAAAAGAAGAAGGGCACGATAAACGATATTTACGCCAGTAAAAAAAGAAGGTTTCTCGTTAGGCATTAATTTTGAATATTAAAAATAAAAATAAAAGAAGTGGATTTTCTAGATCTTAATTACAAATTTCCTAAATAAAAGCCTTAATGCCTCTAAGAACTTGTAAGCGTAAAATTAAGCAGATCTCAATTCTTTAAGCCTTAAGGGAAATTGAATTGAATAAAAGGAGAGGAAATGTTACTCATACGCCATGTCACTCAGTGTGAAAAGCATTAAAGCTACAAATGCCGCGTGCCATTACCATGAAATAACGGTGCATACAGATAACATTTATGCATATAAGAAATGCATAAAAGCAAATTTAGTTGGAGATACACTTAAATACGCACAACAACGCTTGCTTCAACATAAAAAGAAAGAAAAGAAATCTACAATTACAGCGGTGAGCTCAAGGAGCTTTAGCAAAGAAAAAATTGGGAAAAGAGAAAAAATTTCGCCTAAAATGAAATACAAACAAATTAAATTGTCGCAAAGGCAGACATGTAAATATATTTCAAATAAAATAATAAGCAAATATCGTGTGTATGTGTGCGTGTGTGTGTGTGTATGTCTGCACTCACACTGCTGTAAATGCGCTCATTTGCATACGCACATCTGTCAGCGGCGTGCGTGCTTTGGAAAATTATATTTGAATTTGCCGTCAGCAAATAATAAAGATACTAAAAATTCATATGGAAAATTGCGCACAAACATAATTTAAATTGTATGCGTGTGTGTATGTATGTGTGGTTTTACATGTATGCTCTGTTGGCATAGACAATCAAATAAAGTATACGCGTGCCTCTGTGAGTGTGTGTAGAGTATGAGCGATAAGATAATAGCAAATCAGATTAACAATTAAATTGCCTTTTTATTTTGTAAAGCGAAATATTTATAGATGCTACAAATATAGATACATACATACATATACATATATACATACAAATATAAAATACGTTTAGCTTGGTATGTTCGAAAGTGTGTTACTACACCACACACACAGTTGCTCTCAATTTCCTCAACAAAGCCTAACTTTGCTCTTGTCCTACTCTTCCCTTCCCACTCTCTTTCTGTTGAAAATTTGTCATTATTTGCAAACAGCCTTGACAGGAAGTTCAGCGTGTGCACAAAGATATCATTACCAGCTGCTGCCGCTACCGTCACTTACTGCTGGCAGGGCTTCCTCTTTGGCGGTGGCGTCAGATTGTGAATAAAATTGAATTATGCCAATAAATGAATTATAAACGAACGAGCGAACGCATATATTGCTGCGTGTGTGTGCGTGTAAGTGTGCCCAAATATATACTATCTAAGCAAGAGAAAAGTCATCGCAAGGCTGTTGCCTCGCACGACCCTAATGTGACCCCATTGGTTCAATAAAGTATCGACGATTCATTGTAAATCAAGGCGCAATCAAAATGTTACGCATACGCCATGGTGGCATTTGTGGAAGTGGTAGCGCTGTTCTAAGTACTATATTTATATGCACATCATCATTAGCGGGGTTGGTCTTTCGCAAAATAAAAACTAATGAAAAAATAAGAAAATATTTAAATTTCGAAAGAAAACAGAAGAGAAAGGTAAATAATATCTATTAACTATATACTTCACCTGGGAAAGAAGATCTCATGGCACAGAAATATGCCAGACGGAGAAGACGACGGAAGTTATTGCGCTGAGCTTGCTATAATGCAACCCCTCTAATTCTTCCGGAGTATTACAGTATTTTCTTCACCACTGTCTTAGCCAACAACACAGTAAGCGACTTCGAAAATATCAATTGATAAATCAGAAAATGGCATTTGTGGAGAACGAAAGTGCCATGAGTTGAGCGATCGACCCAGTAAATTGAAAGACTCCCTACAATGAATTTTATCCGTGAGGGCTGGAAAACTATGAGGATGTAATAGAATGTCTTCATAGTGTGAAGGACCGTCAAGATCATGCATAATGAAATCGAAAGGGAACAAAGGCACCTTTTTCCAACGTGGTCTCGAAGGGAAAGTGTTGGGAGGCCCGCGTGAGTGAGACATTGCAACACCTCCTCTGCTGCTGTCCAGTTTTGGTTGCAAAAAGCTTTACACATCTAGGAGCTAAGCTATTGATATAAATTTCCTTAGTGGATATCAAGGCCAACGGAATAACCCGCACAGTGAAGTGACCGCACGACCGAAGATAACACAAGTTGCCAGCTTATCAAAAAAAAAAAAAAAAAAGAAATAGAGGCCAAAAAAGCAGAACCAAATTTATGTTGGTGCTTTGATCATACGTCGTTGACGTCATACAATATATAGAAATATAATTGGCGCTTTCTAACCGCTGAATCGAGCTTCAGTCCAGTGGTTAGTATTGGGTACTTCTATTCGGAAGGCTAAGGTTCTTAATTAATTTTTATAACTTCGGTTGCTCCTCGGCAGAAAATGTTAAGCCCGTAGAATGAATTTCCCCGTCAGTTATTCGGAGGCCGCTTAAAATAAAGTGCGGGAAAACTGTGTCTAGTGCACCCAAGACGGGGCAGACAAGCGACTTCATACAACTTCACAAGTCCTGCCGTATTAAATGGTACGATCTTGGATGCCTCACCACAGGCCCATGACGCAAGATAATGCGCTCACCAAAAATTTCCTTCAATAAATTGATTGTGTCATTGGATGTATGGCATGTAGTGTCGTCTTGTTGGAACCGACGGTCGTTCAGCCTTCAGCCTTCGATTCAGACTTAAAAAGGTCATAAATGGTGGCTCTTAAGAGCTCCCCACTGACTATAATATTAGGGACGGCTTCAATTTTGACTCGAGGTGGACTTTATATGCCCGCAAAGGAAGATCTGTTCATAAAAACTTCCATAAAGTAAATGGAAAAAAGTATTGCCTCATTGAACACCACACGTATAAAAAAATACCTCTAAAATACAATAGATCAAAATATGTACTCGTCGTATATATACATATGTACATGTCAATGAAATATTTTTTTCTATTTGGGAAGGTTGTTGTTGTTGCTGTTGTCGTCGTTCTTGTTATTGTTGTTATTGTTATTGTTGTTGTTGTTGTTGTTGTTGATGTTGTTGTTGTCGTTCTTGTTATTGTCATTCCTGCTGCTGCTGCTGCTGTTGTTGTTGTTGTTGTTGTTGTTGTTGTTGTTGTTGTTGTTGTTGTTGTTGTAGTAGTTGCTGTTGTTGTTGTTGTTGTTGTTGTTGTTGTTGTTGTTGTTGTTGTTGTTGTTGTTGTTGTTGTTGTTGTTGTTGTTGTTGTTGTTGTTGTTGTTATTGTTGTTGCTTTTGTTGTTGTTGTTGTTGTTGTTGTTGTTGTTGTTGTTGTTGCTTATGTTGTTGTTGTTGTTGAGTCATGCTAATTAATATAAATCACTGAGGTCATCCACCCGTGAAACGTGCCGCTTCGACGGAATCGGACCAAAGGGAGAGAGGAGTTATATGCGTCGGTTTCCGGGAGCCCAGATCGGTGCAGCAAAGTTAACAACGATCACTTTCGAATAAAGACCTTTAAGAAGCCAATATCGAAAAATCATAGGCACATGAGGTCAAGAAAACCCCTTTTGGTGGAGGAGGGAGTTTCGAAATATAGAAATTAAACAATAGTGGAGAGAGGACACCACCCTTCAGAGCACCTTGTTTAATTTTCCTTAGTTTTGATGTTTCTCCTCGAAATTCTACCGATGATTAACGACCACTCAGGTAGCCCATGACTCACTTCTTCAACCCCGGCGGTAATGAGGCTTCCTCAACGTCGGATAGTAGCACTGAATGGTTGACGGTGTCAAAAGCTTTTGCTAGGAAGTTTAAACTGTAGAGTGAAGTTCCGACATACTAATAACTAATAACTTTACTAGTTGTGGTTACCCTAAATTTTTCGCTTTTTTAGGAGGTGCGTTATGTACCTACCGCATTCATTTCATTTTGCAGCAGTTTTTCCAATTTTTTTTTCTTGTAGACATGTTTCTAAGCTGAACATTATTGCGTATGCTCGCGGATAGCCTTGGGAATTGTTTTACGCATTTTTTCCTACTTTGTTAAAGTAATGCTGTGAAACCGTTAAATTAATATGTGTACATACATACATACGAGTATATAATGATACAGCATGTATATCTTATGCTACTTGTATTTGAAAATTCACACACTACAATAATAAGCTACAAAACAACAAAACATTATTAAAGCGAGGAAGCGAGGAAGCGCGGTAACCAGAGCAACGTTGAGAGGGAAAGCGCAGGCAAAAACAAAAATGAAACAAAAATGGAAGAGTCTAAAATCATATAAATATCATGGCCACGCATTTAAGTGGCGCATAGATGTTGGCGGAAAACATGCAAAATAAAGCACTCTTTTGTACATACATACAAACATACACACATTTAAAGGGGAAAACAACGGTAATGAAATATTCATGAAGAATGCGCAATTCGGCAATGTTTTATTTTTATATTACTAAAATTGTACATAAATATAATATATTGACACGCATCATGTACATATGTTTTATATTTATTTAAAGATTTGTTTGCTTTTTATTTTTTTCAATATGTGTTTAAGAGTTTCGACTTTAAAGACACACTTTTGTTTCGTCTTCTTTTAGACACCGCTTGCCCGATTGTAGCCGAATCAAAGCATACCATTCGTTGCTTCTCTTCGCTGTTTGGCGCCAGTTGGAAATACTAAGTGAACTAGGGCGCTCTTCATTTGGCCTTTTCAACGGAGTAGAGATCTTCCTCATCCACTGCTTTCACTGGCACTACCCGCCGCATCTAAAACTTTCAAAGCCGACTCATCGGAAGCTGTAATTTTCAACGTTTCTGCGCTATACATATAGCAGAACGGGAATGATGAAGGACTTGTAGAGTTTGTTTTTCGTTAGTCGAGAGAGGACTTTACTTTTCAACTCTCTACTCAGTCAAAAGAGCACCTCTTGGCCATGGTGATTATGCGTTGGTTTTTAAGGCTCACGATAATATTCTATGACCTTGAAAGTACGTGTATGAGCGTAAGCAGTGGCGTGAGAACTGAGTCGCGAATGCGATGACTGTTTGTTTGGAAACAGGATATATTTGTCTTGTCCTCATTCATTACCCATTCGCTTCGTTTCTTTGTCAAGCCAACGTGGCGGTTGCTAAGACCTATGATATCATTTTTCTCTGCAGCCCTAATTGTTATCTCTAGCATCAGGTTGAAGAAATCACACGATAAATAGTCACCTTGTCTAAAGAAAACGTCTACCTACATTTTGCCTTGACTATGGCCTTGAGATACTCGAATGTGACTTGCAGGTATTTTGATCCGCTCGCTTACAACGACTTCCTTCAGCGTCTTGAGACTGGTGGGTCTTTTGGTTCTAACCTTGCTCTCCAAAATGGCCCAAAGTGAGTTCGAGACATGGTCATGCTCTGCCCCCGAAAAGTTTGTCTATAACCTCCAGAATACTTTTCCGATAATATCACGCATTTACCTTGCCGCCAGGCACGATGAAAACGATAGGAGAGCGGCCATCTGTGGTTAGAGCGGCCCAAACCATTGTCTGTAGAGGATGCTGACTCTTAGTGGCCAATCGATGACTCAAAATCTTTCATGAACGGTCGGTCAAGTAAATCATATCGTTTTGAGAGTTTACGGGTTGCTCAACTGTAAACATTTTCTCGTCAAAAAACACGATGTTCGGAAATTTATCACTTTCGGTTAAGCGAAGCAACTCTTTCGCTCTCTCAATTACCTCATTACATGAGATCGTAAGATATTCAAAATGTATTCATCAAAACTTCAATATTAGTACAATAAACCAACTCATGCCCTAGGATAAAATATGAAGTCAACGAATTCTCATTAGGAAAAAGACACTCTAGACGAAACTAAGTTTCTGCTTTTCAGCTTTGGCTTCAAGCAACACAGCAGTATTTTTTTGAAAATTCGAAACTCTTAGAATGTTATTTATTTTGTACTGAGTAAACAATTTTGGACTGAGGTCATCTTTAAAGCAAAGAATTTGGAAGCTCGTTTTTCTTTGGTCTTAAATCAATACTGAAATTTCTCAACACATCGCTTGCAGACTGTATAAAGTTCAGAACTTCAAGTTACAAGCGTAAAAAATTTAGAAATTTGCTGAAACACACAAATCTATGGAAAGTAACTCTGCAGCGAAATCAAATAATTTAAAACTACTGTGTGACTAGTGTGCTCATCGAGCGTTATTAGTGGGCGAATTGGATTTTTCATACATAAAAACTAATATTTTTAATAAGGTTTTATCTAAAGCGTTGATAATTCTCATATTTAAAGCACATATGCACTAGTCGCAAACTAGTTCAGAGTGGATCAAAAATGTTATTAGTTTCGTTTTCAACCAAAATCAGTGCATTGTTTGATTCCGAAGAAATTTAATAATAATAGACCATTTATATATTGTTTTATGTTAGTTTTATTAGGACATGTGCTCTTGTGGCCTTTTATTTTGGGAACATTTACTTAGTGCTATAACTTCAATATAGTTTTTATACTAAACATTACACATACAATTATGTAAAAAAATAAAAATTAAAAAGATTAAGAAATTTTTATTGTAATTAATAACATTAAAAATAATTTTTGTCACTAGTAACAATCGGATATTTTGCGGACTAGTACCATTTAGATGCGTTTATTGAACTAATACCCTTTTTAACACATTGCACATTTTACAGAGTTTAAGTAAACTTTTTATGCTTGTTAGCATTTAATAATGGGCATGTACATATGTGCGTATGTTTGGTGGAAGCTAAAAGTAAAGAAGCAGAAAAATGTTCGAAAAGCACAGAATAAAAGTGTATGAGTTTAGAGAAAAGCAAAAACAAAAAACATTTATTAAAATTACGCATAAAAGATAAAATTTGTTTATTGTTATTATTTATGAGCCAAGGCAAACAGCAGCCTTCAATCCTCTCTCCCCTCAGTCCAACTCTGCTTTACTACCCCCTCCCTCATCAACACTTTATGCGCATAAACCAGAGTGAAATTTCCAAAAAAAAAAAAAACAAAAAAAAAAATTCCTTTCATTGTTATTTGGTTATTACTAATGTATGCGCGCATTGTTGTTCTGTTATTGTTGTTGTTTGAGTGGTCTTCATGCTAACTATGCAATGAGTTTTGAGTTTTTCATTTTTCATTTTACATTTTTCATTTTTATTATTTTTGTATCTTTTTCTTTTTCTGAATTTTTTTTTGTTACTCTCTTCTTATGCGTGCAAAATGAAAGTGAGCGTAGAAAGGATTTAGAGCGTATAGGGAGTGTAACAACAAAAGGATATACATATACCTATGTGTATATGTGTGTGTGTGTGCCTGTATCACTACATGCATAGTTTCATTTGTATGTGTAGCAAACAAAGTATGAATAATTAATGCTTTTCATGCATCAAAAACTCATGAAAAATAAAAGTTGTGTACGAGTATATATGTACATACGTATATATGGTACAGACGGACAGACAATACAATGACGCTGGCCCTGGAGGCATAATTTTTGGCGTTACAGTTATATTTATTTGAAAGCGATTTTGCAATGCAAATTTAGCATTTTTTTTTTGCCAATTTGATGCAAAGGTAAATTTATAAATGTTTTCATATTCCCAATGGGGACATATACATATATGTATGTACATATATATATGTATATATATATATATATATAAAATATAAATACATTATGAGCAAACAAATATGTGAATACAGATACATATACAACTGAGATTATGTACAGGTGAGCGTAACTTAGAGTGGCAATTATTGTCCACATATACAATTACATACTGCTGCGTGGCGTACATATGTATATATATATATATGTTGATATGTAATACCTGATATAATGCCTTCCAGGCAACAAAGCGCTTTCATTTTCATTCAGTTTTCTGCAAAACAATGGAAGGATTTCTCTTTAAAGCACTTTGAAAGGGATAAAAAATCGATATAATACCGAAAAAAATTTGCTAAGAGCTTTAAATTTATTAAATGTCGAAGTAAAAAGAATATCTAAAGCAAATTTCATACAACTTGTCTAACAAATTCAAATTTAATTCTCTTACAAATTTCTCTGAAGAAACTTGTAAGAGGTGGCTGTAAGGTGGTTGCCTGCGTGAAACGGTTTTTTCCTGAATAGGAGGTCTTTGCCCAAAAGAAAACAGTCTTAGGGAAAGCATACATGAAGCGTTGTCGGCGAGAGATGGAAGGTCAGAGTCATGGTACGAAAGAAATCTTGAATTTTTTTACGTATAGGTCAGCACTTGACAAAAATGTTTGCCGGAGTATGTTCCTGTCGTGAACTCTACATTGATATAGTATAATTCAAGGATTTGGTAGATCCCCTGCTGGGCCTATGTTAAGTCGCTGGTTATCTCTACTTTGGGATATCTCATGAAACGAGCAAGGCGTAAGTCTGTGCTACTATACCAAATTGTGATGTTTTTCTGGGCAGGCGGGCATTGATATAGTTCAGCGAACAAAGGGCAAGAACTTCCACATGTACAGTTGTGTACTGTTTCTCGCGAAAGAAGTCTCTTGCTCATCCAAAATCAGAACTCATACGCACAGTGTGAACTTTGGCTGGTCATTACTCACGTACCAGGTGTGTTAGTTGAAATTTGTTCCGGTTTTTTCTACAAAGAAAACACTTAATTTTCAGAGGAATCTCAACATTTTTTTTATTCAAAGCATGGACTATTGGTTTGTACACATTTCGCCCATCTCTCAGGTAAATTATGGATACCATTCCAAAAAACTTTTTCTCTTTCGAGGCAAACAATTCGACGAGCCATTTCTCGACTTCTTCAAAATTAGCGAAGCATTGCTCTGCAAGGGAGTGTCCCATCGATGCGAAAAGGTAATAGTCGGACAGGGCGAGGTCTGGAGAGTACGGCGGGTGCGATAATATTTCCCAATTAAGTGTTTTTAATGTGGCTTTCACCAGTTTAGCGGTATACGTATGAGACGGCGCGTTGTCATGTTGCAAGATAACTTTGCCATATCTTCGGGCCCATTCCGACCGTTTTTCGATCAACGCATGATTCAAATTAATCATTTGTTGTCGGTAGCGATTCGTGTTCACCGTTTCACCAGGTTTTAACAACTCGTAGTACACCACACCACACTGGTCCCATCAAACACAGAGCATTGTCTTACGGCCAAAGCGATTTGGCCTTGCAGTCGATGGGCCAGCTTCACCAGGGGAAAGCCATGTTTTTTTCGCTTCGGGTTCTCATAATAAATTCATTTGCAGAAAAGTTTTCCTTTCGAATCGTTGAAGCAGCATTTCACAAACGGTTTTTCGATTTTCCATTTGTCTATCGTTCAGCTGGTGTGGCACCCATTTTCCATACTTCTGGATCTTTCCCATGGCTTTTAAACCAGGATGTTCATTGTCTGTCAAATCGAAATCTAAACTTTTAAATTGACGAAACCATGTTTCACATGTTCTAATCACTACAGCATATTCCCCATAAGTTTCTACCAGCAACCGGTGAGCTTCAGCTGCTTTTTTCTTCTGATGAAATAAGAAAAGCAACGAATGCCGCAAATGCGATTTACTTGGAGAACGCAACTCGACATATTCACTGAGGTAAACAAATATGACGCTATTATTTTGGCGGAATGTGACCTGCGTATTTTTGTAGGTTAATGTCAATAGAAAAAAATTACATACATGCCAAATCATAGAAATTCATACATATTACTAGCGACATCTACTAGTAAAACCGGCAAACTTTAACTTCAAACCGGCAACTATCTGGTAAGTATATACACGTATAGGTATGTATACATAATTGACGCCGAGCTCCTCTTTCAATTTGTGGATTTGTGCCTTGATGTATTTCGAAGAAATGGAGGGACCTACAGTTTATACTAAGCCGCCTCCGAACGGCTGACGGTTTTTTTATAAGGAGCTTTATTTCATGTCAGAAATACACTGGGAGGGGTTGACGTTCCCTGCCGAGGGGCGACCGCAATTAGAAAACTTAACTAATTTTTTTTTTAAATTAATTTTCTTTAACTTTTACCATAGATGTTGGTCGCACTACTTGTCTACTGTCGTGGAAATCGCCAAGTAGTCGCTCATAAATCGGATCTTTCGTCACATGCTCCGATCTACCGACGGAGTCTCCTTTTTACTACGACATCCTGAACGGACACTCCATAGGTATGCACCGAAATCGTGATCCTCTAAACATTTGCAGCGATCACTTCTTTTTGTGATGTACCAGGTGGAAGGTTCAAAACCCTAGCTTTCTTAAACTAGCTCGCCTCACATGAAATTTACCGAATCCCTATTATACACGTATATATCCTTTGAAGAAGGAGATGATACCATTTATGCACATTCTTTTGATATGTCGAGTGTTTCCGCAGCTAAGATAGAAAATTCTTGGTTCAAGTAGTTTTATTCACTGTGCAAAGTTTATGGATAAATTTGCACGGTTGTTATTCCACATTCTTGGTCTTCTTGACTGTAGAAATAGCTCTGATTCCATACTCGTCATGCAGTGGATATGACATTTTTTTCATCAGAAGAATTTCGAGCAGAAATTTTATTAAAAGATGGGGATTCAAGGCTTCTCCTTTGAAGTATATAAAGGGAGCAAATCGTTGGACTCACTGCCTCAGATGACTAAGGTGATATCACAGTTTTGAGCTTGAAATCAATGAGCCCTTTGGAGCTAGCTTGCATATTTAATAATGCTGAGTCAATTTGTAGCAGAAATTTTCACAGCACATCTAAATTTGGCTAACTTTTCTTCATTAAATCACAACATTTGAACAACTCATTGCCTCCCGCAAAAGAAAAATCTACAAACACATTTCCTAACATCATTTATTTACTTCTTGGTATCGGCGTGTGGCGCATTGACCTTGAAGTGATGACAATTTCAATGGAGAAACTCCACACTCATTTCCATTGCCATTGCCATTGCCGTTACCAGTGAAATAAAGTCACAACGCACAGCTACTCAGCGCCAGCCACACAAACATACCTACATGCATACTCGTATGTATATGTGTAACTACGAATGGCTGCGAGTGGCTCAGTGGCACTCAAACAAATCAGTGCCTCTTTAAATTCCACCAAAAGAGTCGGCGAGCAGGCGAGGGAGGGATGGGGACAGGCCAGCCAAGTGCCGACCATCAATTATGCGCATTATTCGAGTCTGTCAGTCAGCGGTTTTAAAATCTACAAAATCAATTTATCTTCCTTTTCAATGGCAATTGGCGATGCCGGGCAGCAGAGGTCGACGCACTGGAGAGTAGTAAGCACAAATGTAAGCTTTCTCTTGCTGTGCAAGGGAAAATAGCGTAAAATCTTCATTTATATGGACTCCTTTGAGGAATCGCCCGCTGTAATCTTGTGTGCAATGCTATGCTTTATGCCAGCACTGAGAATATGTGCGTATGTGTGTGTGTGTGTGTGTGTGCGAGATTGAAGGGATGTGTGTGAGTTGCTGTAATGAAATTTTCTTGCCTCATTTGATAAATTTTTTTTCAGCCTGCTTGTCACACAACTATAAAAACCTTGTAATAAATAGTAATGATGCAGAGCTAGGGGGTATGTGGTCCAAAAGTCACTAGTATGAAACTAGTTATATTTTTAGACTCTAAAACGCATAAAACATTTAATTTACGCATTTAGATTTAACAGCGTTCATAAAAAAAAAAAAGAAAATGTATTAACCCATTTGGAAGTGGTATCTTTAAGCGAAGAATTTCACAGAGGTAGATGTTAAAGGAGTAGAAAAATTTGTAAATTTACCTTATCTGCAATGTATAATTGTCAAGTGGGCCGAAAAATACCGGTTTCTCAAAAACCAAACGAATTTCATTTAAGTTGTTTATTTAAAGATATTTAAAAAAAAATAATATTCTTACTATAAATGGCACTTGTGGATGCAGGACTAGTAAAGTCGTAAAAGTTTTAGAGACTAGTACTAGCACTAAGAGAAGTAGAATAAATTAATACGAACTACTTCTAAGCTGTGGAATTGGAGTAGCCCGATGAGCACTAGTATGAGACTAGTTCAAATTTCTTTTATATGCTTTTATGTGCATATAGCATGTTTTTCATGATATCTCTTTTGGTTTCCTGCTGTCTTTATATTTTTTTTTTAATTTTTTTTCTTTCAGATTTGACTTTGACTTTGTTTTTACGACTTCACATTTTCTCAATCATTCTTTGTGTATAGCGCCTGTGAGCTTTTTTCTATTTTTATTTTTTATTTAAAATTTTTTAGTTTTTTTTTTGGATTCACCGTTGCATTTTACACATCGTTGCTCATTCGCCTATATATGTATGTGTATGTTTATTGCTACTGTCTCGCATATCAGTTTTCAATTTTGTTTCCCCCTCTCTCTTTCTCGTTCTTTATCTCTTTAACACACGCACGCACATATATATCCTGCCAAATTTACTATAGCCCTTTGCTTCCCTAACGTCTTCTATTTGTCAAACATTTTCAATCAAATTAATGAAAAAATTTTACTTACCAGCCGCCAAAGCTGGCGCACAACTCAGTATTAGTTTCTTTCTCATTATTCTTTATATTTTTTTTTCATAAAACTGTTCTTTGTTGTTGTTTTGCTGTTACATATAATCAAAGTTTTGGAGTTTAACCACTGGAAAAAATATGAGAGCTGCAATTACAAGAAAAATGGGGGGTAAAAAATAGAAAGTAAATAAAAAAAGTTGTTATCATCCTTGGGAAGGAAATGAAAATGTAAAACATACTATACATGCCACATGTGCAATATACCGTTATACGATATTATATCTGCCACTGTTAAGCATATAAAGCTATATACATACGTGTATATGCTCGGGTATATACGTTTGTGTGTGCGTGTTTATCGTTTGCGGGCGGAGATTGAAAAATATCAATAGTAAAAGCATGAAAAGATCACTGCAAACTCAGCATGTTCATACATACATACGTGTATGTATATTTGCATGTATGTATGTGTGAGATTGCGTACATTAAGTTCCACGTTTTTTTTCCTTTTTCTCATGACATGGAAAAGAAGTCATTTACTTTGTGTCCTGGAAAGGTCACTGTGCGTCTTTTGATTACTTTCATTCGACCAAAGTAAATTGTTGGCGATAATGTCATCAGTTGTAGTAGTTGTCGAAGGGCGGAGCAATAAAAATGGTTGATATAAATGAAAAAAAAAAAAACAAAAAAATTAAAATTGTAAGCGAAATTTATAGGAAAACAATTTGCTGAGAGGCTAGAATTTAAATTTTACTGTGAAGTGCTGAAGAAAAGTATTAAATAAAGTAAGATTAAGTACATGTGGTGCCGCTCAGGGAGGAATAGGAATCAAATAGGCTGATTCAAAAACCGAACAGCATGGGTACGCTGGCCATATAGCCCTTACAGTGGCAGGTAAACACACACACACAAACTCTAAGCGACCTGCTATAAAAAACCTCGCCTCCTTTTAAGCCACCTCTACGAAAGGGCATGGAGACTAAGTATATATATAATTGGCGCTTTGTAACCGCTGAAGCGATTTTCGGCCGAGCTCCTTCTGCAATTTGTGGTTTTTGCGTCTTGATGTTTTTCCAACAATGGGCATGGAGACTACCCTCAAATATTTTGGAATGAACTTAGATAGCAAAACCAACTGCCGAAGCACGGCAGAAAGGGCATGGAAGGCTTGTAAAACGGCGCTAGGAAGAAGGTGAGGTCTAGGTCCGTATGTTGTATATTCGACTTATACAGCGGCAGTTAGACCCATCCTGTTCTATGGTGTCACTTCTTAGTGGCAGAAACTCACAAACAATTGCTTTGAGGAGTAAACAAGAAGAGTTCAACAGAACCTCTACGATCGACTCCCTGGAAAGTATGGGTATCTCTGCTTAACTTCCTTCCACAGGACCTGTATCGCAAGTAAGAAGCGAGCTATAAGACAATACGAATGAATACAATTCAGCCTTGGTGGAATTGTTGTAACCGCGTTATGTTGAAATATTATCTCTTACAGAAGTGCCAAGCGGCTGGATGACACCACCTTCAGTATGTACTTAGTAATCTCTTTTGCACAAGAACTCAACACACAAGCCCTCGATCAGGGAGTCACAAACTTCTTTAAAGACGGCTCAACACCCGCCGTTAAAGTGTGCTGTAGATTTCACGGCAGATGCTGTGAATAAATTTGAGCATGACACTATCGGGCCATTGCAGCAACTTTCCAACAGAACTCCTTACAATCATAGAGGCACCGGTTGTCTGCTAAAATCTACGGACAATCAGCGCATTGAATTTGGACAGCTCCGCATCAAAAAAGGCTATAAAATGGAGAAGCACTCTGAAAAAAATCTCAATTAAATACACAATGGCCGTGAGCTGGATACCCGGACACAGGGGACGAACCACAATAAACCTACACACGTTGCTGGCACGTACATCTCTTTCCCCGGCAAAGTATATGCTAAAACTGACCTTTGATGGAAAGCTAACACCAAAAATTGGCCAAAATTGGGTCCGAAAAGTTGAAGATATTTTGTCCTCCTCGACCGGTTATCATTAGCATAACGACAAGTGTAATAACAGATCACTGTTTAAAGGGGCTTCTCTGAAACAGAATAGGCTATCACTCTAATGGTTTTTACCGCAGTCATATCTGCGGGACACAAATTCCTTGGGAAACATCCCTTAGACTCTCTCTCTCTGAGCAAACTTCAGAAAAATCTTCTTGCTTTCAGAAGACACAAAAGATGGTCCAAACATTTGAGAAGTTGAAGATAGGAGTCTCTTGGCAGTATCACACTGCTCCTTTATTAATATCTTTCCTCGCATTCCCCGATAGGGCGATAACAGATGACGGGCTAAATTCATCTGCGGTGGTTCAGACAGTGACCGAAAAAAAGAAAACGAAGCATTTACTCTCGTAGAACTTGAGGTCCTGTAAGCATAAAAATCAGCATTACAATCGACCACTGTCTAATAGAGATTCATAGTAGAAAGATGGGCTGGGTAGCTGGGACATAGACGAGTACGAGTCTATAGATTATTATCTTTGCCCTGGCGCAACTTTCAGTGCGGCCAAGCATCGTTTCCTAAGAAATTTTCATTTCGACTGTCTGGCAGAACTTGTTTCAGGAAGTGTCAACAATCTCGAGGGTTTTATAATCTTTTTATAATGGGCCTACCACAGATATTAGAATGGGCCAGCTCTCCTAAAGCTTAGCGTGCTCAAAAGCTTTGTGACGTTTGGTCTAATAAAAGTGCGCTTGGTACATGTCATGAATACCCAATAGCTAACTTAAAAGAAAGTGTTAAGGCAGTTTCATTTCGATACGAATTTTCAATCTGATACCAGGCGTATAGCTGAATACTCATTGTAAGAGACCCCACTGAGAGCCTTGATTTAGGGAGTGCAGCTGATGTTAGGTCCTTCTGTCCAAGGGTACACCTATACGATATTTCTATGAGGTTGAGTACCACGGCATATGTGTATCGAAAGCAATTCTTAGACCGATGAGCTGTTTATATAAGGAAAAATCTATGAAGAACACCTAGCCATGGACCTATCAGTCCCATTAAGGATAGTAAAGAGCATAGAAACATTTTTGAATCGTTAGGCAAATAGCAAATAAACTGTTAGCGTTCGGCGCTCTGCAGAGAGAAGATGAGCTCATTTGCGCAGAATAGTCTAGAATAGAATTTTAATTAGCAGTAAAAAAAGTTACAAAACGACTGCCACAGTTTGCCAAGAAAGGAGCAAAGTACTTCAAGCTAAAGACACATCAGGAAGTTTAGCAAAAGGAATGACACATTGATAAATGAGGCGACCAGCATAACCAAAGGAAAGAACACCAAGCTCCACACGCTTTCAAGGACTCTCTTTCCTCTTCACTAAATGATTTAAAGGTATTAGGGCATTTCACAAAATTTTCCCTGATTTAAACTTTTTTTTTAGCGTCTTGAGGAGCTTCTAGTAAAAACCACTTAAAAAAGAAGATCGTCCAAAGTTTACGTAATTACGTTTTACTTTTCAAACACAATTTTAGCGCAATCTTCTTGAGTTCTCCAGTCAATATTTTATGAACTTATGTGCTTCGTGAACTCTTAAAAAGGCTATACCAGATTGAAGAAAAAATCAATAAAAAAACATTTTTTGTTGAAAATTCGATTTTTATTATTTCACCCTGCGCTTATCTGATCACTAAATTATTACAATACTAACAGCAAAAACATTATAAACACTATAATAAAAACAATTGAATCTGTTTTTTTTTAGAAAATATTTGAATATTCGTAATTTAATTAATTTAATATGTTTTTAAAATTGTTGCTTTTGTACACACTTACACAACATTTATTGCACCTGGAGGCATGTGGGCTTGTATAATTTTTAAAATAAATTTCACTTTAACTTCTTTTCTAACGGAATTTACAAGTATTTGTAGAAGATAAGTCCTTAATCTTCAGATTTTCAAAGTTATTAATTTATTTGCACAAAATATAATAAATTCTTGATTATTTGGATTACATTAAGGTCAGAAAGTTTCCGGAAAGAGTTTTTTTTATTTTTTTGGATATTCGCGGTTTGGTTCATCAGGAATTCGTTTCAATGGTTCAGATGGTCAATAAAGATTATTATTTGAGCGTTTGGAGACATTTGCGCGAAAACATCCGGAATTGTGGGTCAATAATTCATGTATTTTTCATGAATGTAATGCGCCATCGCACCGAGCTCTAGTTGTGAACGATTTTAAGACCAAAAAATCGATCAACTACCGTATTCACTGGATTTGGTGCCATACTCTTTCTTGTTTGTTTTCGAAACTGAAGTTACCACCCCGTGACCCCCATTTCGACTCGATTGAGGCCGTAAAAGAAAATTCGCAGAGGGAACTGAGGTCGACTGATTTCAACAGCTGCTGCAAATAAACTGGTTGACAGATCTCGCTCATTTTTGGCTTAGTAATTAAGAACAGTGCTGCCAACTTAACAAAAAAAAAGTACAGAAAAATATTTAACGAGGGCAGCTTAAATGACAATTTGCGGAAACTTTCTGGTCTTAGTGTAATTCAATTGTAAAATAGAGTGAAAGAGAGTTTAAAAACATGAACTACGTTTTTAGTTGTTCAAAATAAATGCCTTTTGTATTACCGTAAAATTTTGTACAAATAAAATTAGAAAAAACAAGAAATTAAAACAATAATTTTAATCTATTTAGAATTTCATGTCCATATTTAGTTTTCTTTATATTTTGCGATAAATTTTGATAATAAAATATTTCCATTTTATATGCAACTAAACAAATTTGATGTTACAACAATAACTATGTTTGTAAGTGAAATTTTCTTAAAACTAATTTGGCTTTTATAATTGAATTGAACATGACATGGCTTGAACGAAACGGATTTGTTTCATATTTATTCAGCAATTAAGCTATTAGTTTACACATTATTTATAAACAAACTTATTAATTCAAACAATGGACTCTTGTTTATGTTATTTGTTTATAATCGCTGGATGCAGCATTTTACTGTGATTAGAATTTGAAGTTCCTTTGAATTTAATTTTGAGCAAAATTTTAATTAATTTTTTCGCTAATTTAAGTACTTCCAAAAAGCCTTCTATTTTTTGTTTTGATTTCTTCCTTTCCTTAAAATTTCTTTTAATTTTTTCTGTTTTCTCTCTTTTTTGTACTAAAATACCCCAAAAGTCCGGCAATAAAAGCGAGTGCTTTTACATGACGACCGTAAAACATACTTAACCAGCACAAAGCCCAAGGATAATTTAGGAAAAGTACATGCGTGTACACGTGTATGTATGTAGGCGTGTACTTAACTGCCAGCCTTTACTGGCTTTCAAGAATCTGAATTTCTCAGAAATAAAAGGGAGAGGAGGCGGCAAAAAAATTGAAAATACGTAAACGGAAAGCGTCTTCTAAATACACACAAAAATGTTGGAAAATTTGCATTTGAATTTCAGTGGAAAAACTTTCGATTTGGTTATACGAAGGGCTTAACAAAATTTCGGTAAATTGATCAGAAAAAAAAATGAAAAAATATTATTTTTGTATTTATGCATTTCTTCATTAACCGCATTTTTGGAAATAATCAGATAACACAAGGTGCTATATCCTGGGAATATGGTGCTGGTGCTTCGATCATAGAGTTTGCAATAAATTACTTTCCTATTTCAGCAGTGTGGGATAGCGCGTTGTCATGATGGAAAAGTAGCGCCGCAAATCCTCTTTTTTTGGAAGATTTTCGTCGCCCTTTTCGGGAATCGTCCTCTACACAAAAACGTCTTTAAAGACGACGCAATCGTTCAATATGCAAGTTGGTATTCACTGAATATTTGTATTGGCTGTAAATTACGCCGCAGCCCGAAGAGAATCACATGACGAATTTCTGTTTGCCTTGGTGGTGGAATTTCGTCTGACCTATCCGCAGCTATCTTGCGTTTTCTCGTCTCCACTTTAGCCAATAGTTCTAAAATTTCAAACAAATATTAATAAAGTCACTGAAAAGGATTTGGTATTTTTAGATTTAACAAAAACAAGTTGAAAGTCACCAACTGACCGAACTTTTGTTAATCCCCTCGTATATTTTGAATAGGGTTGCCGCTGTATTAAAAAATTAAAGCCTCTTTTTAGATACAAAGAACATTAAATATCGACAGAACAAAAACAGTTTGGGAACAAGCTCAAAGGGAGACATACAAATGTATGACGGAGTAGAGTTGCCACCTTAAAAAATATATTTTGATGAATTAAAATTAAAAATTTGGTGAACTATATATTAATTTATATATAATAAAAAACAGTTGTAATTTATAGTAGGGTTGCCAACATGTTACAAATTTAATATATTTGAAAAAAGAAATCTTAATTATTTTAATAAAATAAATTAATTAATCATATAATATAAAGTTTTTTCGAACAATTTTGCACGTTTTTGGTTAGAATTGCCCTTTTTCTTAAAACTTATTTCACACATTTTCAAGGAAAATTATTAACCGAAATATTTTGAATATAATATAATATTAGTAATGAATTGAATATTTATTAAACTGAATGCTGCACGTTTTTTCAGCGATAATTTCATGCAATTACAGTTTTCAGAATAGGGTTGCCACATGTTTTTAATCACAAACGAAATGTTTATTTTTATATGTTGAACTTTGAGCCAGTGTTGCCAGACCGTTTGCGAATATAAATTACTGCGGAACCAGCTGTAAGAAATGGTGTACTTTTTCCCGCGATTCTTCCAAAAGTTCAGCTAAAAAAGACATTTTTGAAGAATAAAAGGCGAAAAATGTGTTCCATGATTTTCATTGGTTTTTGACCGTCTTCGAATAAGGCGAAGTATCTGGGTTCAGAAAAATTTCCACATTTCCCACTGATATACATATGTATGTACCATGTACCACGTATGGAGCAGATATATGCTGAAAAAAGAGCTAAAAAAACGTGTTGAAATTTGCGTAGATAGTTTTGGACAAGAGTTGGAAGATTTTTTAATTAACATTGATATAAATTTAGTTTGTGGAAATATATGGGCATGGTAAGAATTACGTTCAAAAAAGTTGCCACATATTTCGAAATTAAAATAATTTTTCTTTAATATTCTAAATAATTTAGGGTTAATTAAGCCAGTTATCTTGTGAGTACATATCATTAAAACAAAAATAAAAAGTTTGGCAACAAAGATGTAAAAAATAAAGGACTCCTCGACACAAAATCAGCAAATGACAATTGGTTTCTACTAATGTGGCAGCTTTGCTCAAATTTTTTTTATGTTGTTGTTATTGCATTTGCTTTCATTGTTCAAAGTTTACCAAGTGCTTTAAGTTAAGTCGTCGAAAGTAACGGTAAGATTCACACACACACACAAGTCATATGCATCATTCACAAGCCGCCAGCTAGAAGAAGCACAAGTAGATACGTAAAAACATACATGTGTTTGTGTGTCTTGTAAGCCTGTCTGTATGTACGAGTACATAGGTATGTAAGTGCTTGTGAAAAAATGTTATGTAAATGTGCGCAAGCATTTCAGCTTAAAGTGAAATTACAAAACGAAATGTTTGCTCTGATATGACACCCTCACATATACACACATACACACATACACACACACACACTCATACACTCTCTAAAGGCCAGCACTTGTGCACAATTTACGTTTTTAATGAAATGTGCGTTTAAGCAGTGTACGCTTAAATGCCTTGATGAGGTTACATGCAATTTCTACCGAGTTTTAGTTTTTGTTGTTGTTTTTTTATTTTTGTATTCTTGTTTTATGCACATACCAAAGGTTTTTCGGTTTTCTTTGCCTGATTATGGCTTCACTTACTTGACAGTCTCCTCATAATCTGCAGTCTTTCATGCAACAACGTTGTGCGGTAAGTGAAGAAGAGATCAAAATTGGTTGCTAAAATGAGCTTCTAGCATAAAAGAAGGGTAAAAGTGAAAATTGGACAGTTGTAAGATTGTGATAGTCTTGTATTGTTATTTCATAACAAAAGAAAACAATAAAGAAGAGTTATCTTTGGTCATGCCGAAGCCTTTTTACCAATTGTATGAGCACTCTTCGCTAAAGTACTCTGATTTCGATCATTTTGGCAGGTAACTTTTTTTGTATACACATACTAAATCTCACGGTGGTAAATGATTTTCGGACGAAGTTTGAGGCGCCTATCCCTTTTGCCTAGGGCACTTACATATTTCGGACCAAAGGTATCAAAGTATCATTTCATATGCATGAAAGGTATAAAAACAAACTCCATAAAAAATTAAATTAAATTTTTTTGTATAAAGCATTTTTTGTTTTTTGTTAATATAAACAGTTTTTTTTTATTAATTTTAATTTTATTCCACTCTTTGCCTTTTGAAATTATTTTTATTTATTAATTTTTTTTTTTTTTTTTGTATCCGTCGGGAAAAGGTATTTCAGTATTTCAATAATGAATTGAAGGTTTTATTTAAGAAACACATACTGTCCGAAGCTGAGCATTTCTGGGCGATGTCTTTCAGGTAGTCCAACTGCTGACAGCACAGGTCTGAATTAAGAGTTTGGTCGTAGTGGGACAGCTCCAAATGGGTGATACCTTGGCAGTCTCACCAAGCATACACCAAAACCTTCCTTGTTATCAATACACTTCTCCCACTGTCTCTTTCAGTAGAAAATTTTATGTTTTTGACGCTATCTAGCGTAGTCCAATTGAAGTTATAGAGCGTGAGATGCAGATCACTAAAGTCAGCTATTCCAAAATAATGGATTATTTTCACTAGACGGATTTTTTAATGTTAATAAAATGAACTAATTTTAAACTTTTCAAGCTTTCCTTTTAATTTGATGGAATTCTGTTGATTTTCCCGTCATTTTGACGTATATAAAATGCTTTCCATTGGATTGATGAATACAAAACAACTGAAAGCCTATAAAAAGTAGTTTTTCTATTTAATATTACACACATTCATACATAGGTGTTCAGTTCGCGCACCACAAATACGCCTTGCAAATGCAAATTTTCATCACTTTTAAGTTCAACCATCATCTACTTTGTGCCGTTAGGTTAGTTGTAAAATGGTAAAATTAATGATTCGAAAGGCTAAATCAAATACTTTGAGCTCGAAGCTCTTACAAACAAACATATGTACATATGTGTGTACATATTATATGTATATAAATTTGTATATTAACACCATTGGCTAACAGGGCTTGCATATGTATATGTATGTATGTATGTATTTGCCTTTTTGTGCACTTTTCACTCATTCATTTTGTTACCACTTTGTTTGAATCCCTTTTGCCTTTGCAAATTACCACACACACACATATGTATGTACATAGAAAAGATGCCTTAGTTATCTTTGTTAATTAATTAAACTGAGTGCATGTGTGTTAAAAAGTCATTAGAAAAACTCAGTGCTTATTGAAAAATTCAAAGAATCAGGCGTTAACTGTAAATGGATTTTGAATTAACGGGCATTCGCAATTATATTTACTGTTAAACATGCTTATTCGACGTTTGTTTTAGTGTTTTTAGTATTGTTATTTATATATTTGATACAAAGTTAAGTTAAATTATTTTACCTGTTTCATATATTCACCTGAAAGACGCAAACATTTTTTATATTTTTCAATTATCTTCAAAATATGTCAAAACTGCCACCTTGACTTCATCAAAGGTGATCAATTATCAATTATACTAATCACTGGGGACTAAGTTTGAGCTGTAGCGTGGGTGAATCAAAATATTGAAGCCCACTTTATGCAGGGCAGCTTTTGTAAACGGGCATGGGGCACACCTTTCGTCAAATTTCCCGACCTTTCTCTTTAATGGCTTTGTATTAATAATCGATTGCCGTTGCCATGAGTTCCCAGCTAATTGTGACACCTTAAACTTCTTGGAAGGTTCAGTGTCTTTTTTATTCCGCTGAATGGAACTTCGTCAGAAGACATAAAAAGGATCTCTCGTATTTCATTAGCAAAAAAAAAGATAAACAAATAGGAAAATAAATAATATTAGTGTAATAAAATGTCGCCAGAAGATTCTAGAGCTTGGTTGGAAGGTTCTTCTGCAACCGCGTTATGGGTCGGACCTTGCGCCAGGAGATTACCATCTGTTTTTGTCTATGGCGTTTGATTTGGCTGATAAAGAATTGACCTCAAGAGAAGACTGCGAAAATCGATTGTCCAATCAGTCATCTTTTAACAAAGGTTTCTACGGGAAAGGCATAGGGACATCACCTTCAAAATGTTATCAAGTAAGACCGTGCATATTTGACATTGGATAATACTAACTATGGTAAATAAATCTTTCATTTAATGCAAAAATAATAAATCTTTTTACTATACCTATTTTTCCAAAAGTCATTGAGATCCTTACAGTACTTTGAATAAAGAGAGATCATGAGATCATACCATTGCTCAGCAACCACTTCAACTCACCTTCTCACCGGTTTGGACGAAATTCTATGAATACTATTTGAGTAATATTATATATTTTGCAGCATTACCTACTCTTCCTTCTGAACAGAAATAAAAAAATAAAAAAAAGCAAAAAAGAAAAAAAAATTAAATAAGAGTCGTGGCTGAGAATAAAATTTTAATAGAAGAAAATGGAGATTTATTGCTGATGCAAATCCTGCTGAAGGCTACCACTGCAAAAGAAATAAACATATATAAATAAAAAAAAAATAAAATAAATGAATAAAATGTTTATACAGTAAGCATAAATCTAAGGCCATTTGCTTATGCTAATTTTTCTAATTTTATAAATAAAAAAACACAAGCGGAGATGTTTTCAACGAGCTAATTTCCTTAAATGTCATAAAGATGACAAGCATCATGAAATGAAAAAAGCATTTTTGTGCTTAAGGAGACACTGTGATAGGTGCAACTAGAGGCAGCATAGGAAGTGAGAATGAGTACAATAATTTATACATTATATTTAAAAAAAATATATGCATTTATAATTCTTTTATATTAATATAAATGTTTTTACATTTATTATAATAAAATCTTAATTATAAATATTAATAATATTTTTTTAAATCAACTAAAAATATTTTCTAACTTGGAAGATTGCAGAAAGTGAATGTGTTTCTTTTTTAGTTTTTGGCCCTGCTCAATAAACTTTGTGAGCTCTCATATATAAAAACTTATCTATATATAATATATATTTATGTCCATCGTAATATGCGCACATTTATTTATTTACCTCTTCGCCGATGTTTCTAATCAAAATATGCAAATTATTTGGACAAGAAACATGCTGACTTAGCGCATCACCGCAATGAAAATTCAGATTTTTATTTTTGTAATGTTGACATTTTCTGTAGTCGCTTCAGGTGTTTGTTGTTAGTGCATATATAAATACTTCTCCACATTCAACCCACCAACTTACCGCTAATAAATTGCTGCTGGCTGTGGTGTTTTATTACCGTTAGGTAATTTGGCAACGCAGAAAATGTCAATCAACTTAAGCTTTACGAGCGTAGCGAATTATGAATTTTTCTACGGTTGAAGCAGGTGAAGCTTTATGCATATACTTATACTTAAATAACCTATTATTTTGTCTTTTGTTTACACAAATTTTGTTGTGAAATAAATAAACACAAACAAGACTTTAATCATTTCCAATTGGTAGTATTGTTAGGCGTAAGAGGCGTGTGATTGTTTAAAAGTTACATTCATTAGCGGCTCGTAGGCGAAGGCGTATGAGTAACATTTTTTTGGTAATTTCTATTCAAAAGTTTCTTTAAATAAAAAAATTAAATAAACTGAAATTAAATAAAGTAATATGAAATTAATTAAAATGAAATAACATAAACTAAAATAAAATAAAATAAAATAAAATAAAATAAAATAAAATAAAATAAAATAAAATAAAATAAACTAAAATAAAATAAAATAAAATAAAATAAAATAAAATAAAATAAAATAAAATAAAATAAAAAATAAAATAAAATAAAAAAATAAAATAAAATAAAATAAAATAAAATAAAATAAAATAAATCACAATACAATAAAATAAAATAAAATAGAATAAAATAAAATAAAAATATAAAATAAAATAAAATAAAATAAAATAAAATAAAATAAAATAAAATAAAATAAAATAAAATAAAAAAATTAAATAAAATAAAATAAAATAAAATAAAATAAAATAAAATAAAATAAAATAAAATAAAATAAAATAAAATAAAATAAAATAAAATAAAATAAAATAAAATAAAATAAAATAAAATAAAATAAAATAAAATAAAATAAAATAAAATAAAATAAAATAAAATAAAATAAAATAAAATAAAATAAAATAAAATAAAATAAAATAAAATAAAATAAAATAAAATAAAATAAAATAAAATAAAATAAAATAAAATAAAATAAAATAAAATAAAATAAAATAAAATAAAATAAAATAAAATAAAATAAAATAAAATAAAATAAAATAAAATAAAATAAAATAAAATAAAATAAAATAAAATAAAATAAAATAAAATAAAATAAAATAAAATAAAATAAAATAAATAAAATAAAATAAAATAAAATAAAATAAAATAAAATAAAATAAAATAAAATAAAATAAAATAAAATAAAATAAAATAAAATAAAATAAAATTAAATAAAATTAAATTAAATTAAATAAAATAAAATAACATAAAATGGAATAATATAAAATAAATAAAATAAAATAAAATAAAATAAAATAAAATAAAATAAAATAAAATCACATAAAATAAAATAAAATAAAATTAAATAAAAAAACATAAAATGCCATAAAATACCATATATATTAAAAAAATAAAAAAAATAAAAAGAAAATAATTTAATATAAAGGAAAATAAAATAAAGTAAATAAAAGTTTTACATGAATTAAAATACATTGAATAAACTTAAAAAAAAATAAAATAAATGAAATAAAACAACGTGGCAAAAATTATCAATCAGAGTCTTGCTTTAAGTACTAAATTATTAAAAGAAGAGATATAGGAGCAAACATAAGCCTGCTGCAGTTCTAGAAAACAAATAACTTAAAATATACTGTGACCGCTTTTCTAATTGATGTCGACATACCTAGTTCGCATAATCTTCAAGAATGCTATGGCGAGAAGAGCGAGAAATATCAGCATTTGGCAATAGAAGTAAATTAGATGTGGAGACTTGGACAAAATTATAGTTGTACTGATTATTAGCTCGTCAATAGGAGTGTTTCCCAAAGCATTGCTGAAGGTGTTGGAAGAGCTCCAACTTAGCGAACAGTTTTTGAGTATACAAAAATCAGTAATATTGGATGAGCGCATAAGTTCGTGCCCGATTCCGCTGGATGCCGTACGAATCGTTTGAGAGTGACGCTCGTGAAAGAAATATATACATATTATATATCGTTGGAAAGGTGACAGTCCGAACTGTAAATCAAGCATAAAATAACTTTATTTTGAATTGAGTTGCTTAGTGAAAAGACGCATGGAAGATGAACAACGAAAAAGATCATATGCGTCATATTTTGTTATACGAATTCCGCAAAGGAAAAACAGTGGGCGCTGCAACTAAAGATATTCGCGAAGTTTATTTGGACCGTGCTCCAGCACTCCGCACAGTAAAGAAATGGTTCGCGAAATTTCGTTCTGGAGAATTTAACCTCGAAGATCAACCTCGCAGTGGACGGCCTTCTGAGCTTGATGACGATGTTCTAAGGACTTTAGTTGCAAATAACTCACGTATTTCGACGGAAGAGGTTGCCAGTGAATTGAACGTCAACAAATCAACTGCGTTTCGTCGTTTAAAAAAGGTTGGGTACACTTTGAAGCTCGATACATGGGTGCCACATCAGTTGAGTGAAAAGAACAAAGTGGACCGTATGTCAACAGCAATTTCTTTGCTTCGACGGATCAAAACGAACCTTTTTTGGATCGGCTTGTGACTGGTGATGAGAAATGGGTCCTGTACAACAATGTTCAACGCAAAAGAACATGGAAACAGGCACACGAAGGGGCGGAACCGATGTCGAAAGGTGGATTGCATCCGATGAAGGTACTGCTGTGCATTTGGTGGGATACCCGAGGCGTGATCTATTTTGAGCTCTTGCCAGCTGGAGAAACGATCACTGCCAACAAGTATTGTCAGCAATTGGTCGAATTGAAGAAAGCAATTGATGCAAAACGTCCGATTTTGGCCAATCGCAAAGCAGTTCTTTTCCATCATGACAACGCCAGGCCACATGTTGCAAAACCGACCCTGGCCAAACTGAAGAAGATGAATTGGGAAATCATGCCGCATCCCCCATATTCACCCGACATTGCACCTTCTGATTATCATTTGTTTCGATCGCTGCAGAACAATTTGAATGGAAAAAAAATTAAAAATGTGGAAGACGTCAAAAACCACCTTGACACCTTTTTCAACGAGAAACCGCGCGATTTCTATGAATCAGGAATCCGTAAATTGGTTGAACGTTGGGAGTGGATTGCCGAACATGATGGCGAATACATAATTGATTAATAAAAGCGCTTTCTTCAAAAAATTTCAATTTTAGTTTGCACTTGAAATCGGGCACGAACTTATGCACTCATCCAATATTATCAACATCATCAATTGTTCGTTTGTATTTCAATATTGACATGTAAATATCTGTAAATAATATAGCAAGAGTTTTATATATATGAGCAACCTATGTGTGATATGTAACCAATAATGAGTACAATAAAGACGTACAAAAAATAAACTAATATAAATTAAAATTTGAAATTTAATGATTAATTTAATTAAATTAAATAAATTAAAATAAATAAAAAAATAAAAATAGAAAAACGTACAATTAAATAAAAAAAGAATGAAACAAAATTTCATATAAAAAAAACTAGAATCAAATAAAATAAGTTCGCTTTCAGTAGATTACATATATGCACCCGGTTTCGTATTAAATTTGTAATTTTTTTTTGTGTTTGCTCATTAAATTTATTGTTTATTTGCTCGTTAAAAAAATTAACGCGTGTTAACACAAACGCACATTTATTATGCTCACATAAGCATATGTTAAGTGTACGCACGCTTGCACAGATTTATCTCTGACTTGCTTTGATTTACCTAAGAAGGGCGTATATGATAAGATGTATTTATAAATGTTTGCTTATTTATGTATGTGTGGCACGTGCTCAGTTACGCCTCGTTGCTTGTTGGCGCTACAAAACGGTTAATTAGCGGTATAATTTTCAACGTTAATGACTTCTCTCAACCTCCTTTCACTGTGTTAAGTACGCACTTCGAATGGAGTTCAAATTTCTACCCATACAAACCACCATTAGAGTCATTCATTTAATAAAGAATGAATAAGCACCCGTCTTCAGCAGATATAATATAGGACCATATTCGGTATTTATTATATTTAGAAATGTGCATTTCTTTCAGGGTGTCTAACAATATTCATCCGTCGTTTTTTCTGGTATTGCCAAAGGCGTCTGATAACCAAGTTCCTTTGTTCTACAATTCAACTTTCCTAGTAGGCGATGGTTGTTTTGTTGGTTTGATTCGAAAGTGCAAATGACAGCTTCGTAGCTGACGTTAAAGGATGCTAATGAATTGTGTATGAAATAAATTCATTGTAGCGTAGTATATTACAAATTTATCTGGTTATTTTATTCAACATGGCATAATTTAATATATTTTAATGTTTTATTTTATTATAGTACAATTTAACTCAATTCGACTTTATTTAAGTTATTTTAATTTAATTTAAAATTAATTTATATAATTTTATTTTTCTTTATTTAATTTAATTTAATTTAATCAATTTTTATTTTATTTTATTTTCCTTATTGAATCCCGTTAAGGAGTGACTTTCAGTTGTTGGCAACAGCTCAGCTGCAAGCCAGTAATTTACGTTTCAGTTATAAATATACTAATACATATGTGTGCTTAAAAATAATTTACATTGACTTGGTTTTAATAAACGTTTACTGCAGAAAGTTTCTAATTATATGACATGAATTCAGTAAAGCTGCTTTCTGTATGTCGAAGATGATGTAATCTGGCAACTGGAGTTTTCTTACGTTTTCCTTAAGGTTGATATGCACAAGGCCATGCGCAGAGACGATGATTGGTAATAGATATACTTTCCTCAACTTCCACTGGCGTTTCACATCTATGTCTAAGTCCGACTACTTGGCGATTTTTTCCATGTTTCACCACATATCCATATCCAGTATTCCGTAGAATATGACGGAGGAGATTCATGCTGATGATGAACCAGAGTGGACTCAGTGAATCACCTTGGAAGATTCCATTACTGATGTTTATATCTCTGGTATACTGAGCAATTCCAGTTCGTGGCAATTTTAGTTCCCCAATATTTCATAATTTTTTCTAGGCAAATTATTATATTGGGATTGAATTTATACAGATGCAGTACCTCGATAAGCCATGAATGGGGCACCCAATCAAAAGCTTTCATCCAATCGATGTACGCTGCGTAGAGGTCTCTGCTCTGTTTTTTAGTTTGACCAAGTACTACTTGGTCTATGACCAGCTGCTCTTTACATCCCTGTGATGATTTATGCAGCCTTTCAGCTCTTCTGCAATCAAGTTGTTTGCTTCAATGTGCTCATAAAAGATGTTGGATATACAAGCTGTTAGCATTTTATAGATAACCGGGAGACATGTGATTGGTCTGTACATGGACGGCTCAACGGAGTTACTGCTTTTTGGTATCATATAGGTTGTACCTAAGGTAAGGAACTCAGGTATTTCTTCTTCGCCGGTAATTGTCTTTGTAAAGATCTCAGCGATTTTTGCGTGAATGCACGATAGTTTCTTGAACCAGTACGCATGTATTTTA
Organism: Ceratitis rosa; assembly: GCA_037013455.1. Lineage (NCBI taxonomy): Eukaryota > Metazoa > Arthropoda > Insecta > Diptera > Tephritidae > Ceratitis > Ceratitis rosa. The sequence continues at coordinate 3,045,092 of JAWMAG010000006.1, forward strand.
TCGCATCCCGGGGATTTCCAATTGTGAAGCTTCCTGGTAACACTGTTGATTTGCTGAGAGCTGATGGGTAAGAATTCAGGTGTTGGAACATTAGAGTACTTGTTCTTCATGTCTGATATCCAACTTGCGCCTTTGACTTTGAGACCAAATAGAGGTCCAATACACCGTAAAAGCTTCACTAAAGAATTGTTCCGTTTAGCTTTGGGCATTCGCGTTTGACTTTAACCTCATTAAAAACAGTTTTTGATTATTTTCAAACAAGCGGTTATGTTCTCGTCGGTTCATGGATAGGCTATATTTCTCCCTTCTGGTACACAAAGTTCTCAATTTTTGCTTTAGCGTATCTAGCGTTCGACTGGGCAACTCTTCGTTGGTTTCAAATCTAGAGTGGACATTATAATTCTTACATATTTTTAAGACTAGATTTCTGAGGCATCTTGAGACAGCGCCGCTCACAAATGCCGTTAACTTTCCTATTTTTTTCGGTGTTCTTCTATATTCTTATCAAGCCTTTGTAACCACATTGGCCGACTTTCATTTTTGCGAGTTGTCTGATTAAGCTGCTGTTTCTGCCGCTGTTGCTGGTTGTCAATGCATTTATTAGTAATAATTTCAGTTACTGTCTTCGCCGTGCAATATATCATGATTACCATTTCCTCCAGATGAACTTCCTGGTTGATCAATTCTGGCAGAATTGCTACATCGAAATGCGTCACTATCTTTCCGAGTTTTGCCGAGTTATGAAATTTAGGCAAATGCGGTAAACTTGTCACAGGCATTCCTCTGTACTGTGCATAATTTTGATGGAATCGGCCATAAACTTTTTCTACATCTATCGATTCATCACTTTCACTTGTTGGATCAGAGTTGTCGTTATTCGTTTCTTCGTTCAATAGACTTTCTGCTCGGTATATCGCCACATTTTCCGGTACTTCTTTAGAGCCCGCCACATTTTCTGGTACTTCTTTAGAGCCCGCCACTAAATCCGAATTGGAACTTAATTCTTGCTCCACTTCTTGCTTTATCTGCTTCCTTCTAGCTTTTGTGATGTAATCATGCCTGCGTATTGCACGTATTTGATCAGACAGGTTCTGTTCGGAAACGTCCATCTGTGGGTATTTTTCGACGAACTTCTCACGTAAACGTTTTCTAAAAAGGGTTCTATGTGTTTATAAATTAGTAATTTGTAGGTAAGTGCGTGGTAAATATTCGTTAACTTCTGTTGTCCATTTTTTACGCTGTCTTGGTGACACAGTCGGGCTGGTTGCTGCATTTGATGCTAGCAAAACATTTCCTGGCTGCAAAAAGTTTGTTCTATTTTCCCCAGAGTTGTTGTTAATATCTAGAGTATGGTCATTCTGGGGTCGAGATGAGCCACCTTTCAGAAAAGTGTGATTGGAATGATTAATTAAGTTATCCGAGGCTTGATCTATTCTTCTTATTTTTTTTGAATGGTTTCATTTTATACCTCCTGACAGGTTTTAATTCAACCGCTTCTTACATGAAGTGCATACGTTGACCGAGTCGCTGCTCACTATGAGACAAACGCGATCGGATTTGATTTCCAATTTTGGTCCGCGAGTGGTATTTTATTTCCCACCTACCCGATATATCTACCGAGCGTTCCCCGATCCGCCACCTGGGGACGCGTCCGATGGGATACTGTAAACTCCGCACGGATTATTTTATTTAATTTATTTTATTTTATTTCATATTATTTTATTTTATTTTATTTTATATTATTTTATTTTTATCTTATTTTATTTTATAATTTTTATTTTTATTTTATTTTATATAAATTAATTTTATTTTTTTTATTTCATTTTATTCTATTTTAGTTAATTTTATTTTAGTTTATTTTATTTTAATTAATTTTATTTTTTATTTTATTTTATTTTATTTAATTTTTTTTATTTCATTTTATTTTATTTTTGTTAATTTTATTTTATTTTAATTTACTATATTTTATTTTATTTTACTTTATTTTATTTTATTTTATTTTATTTTATTTTATTTTATATTATTTTATTTTTATCTTATTTTATTTTATAATTTTTATTTTTATTTTATTTTATATAAATTAATTTTATTTTTTTTATTTTATTTTATTTTATTTTATTTTATTTTATTTTATTTTATTTTATTTTATTTTATTTTATTTTATTTTATTTTATTTTATTTTATTTTATTTTATTTTATTTTATTTTATTTTATTTTATTTTATTTTATTTTATTTTATTTTATTTTATTTTTTTTATTTTATTTTATTTTATTTTATTTTATTTTATTTTATTTTATTTTATTTTATTTTATTTTATTTTATTTTATTTTATTTTATTTTTTTTATTTTATTTTATTTTATTTTATTTTATTTTATTTTATTTTATTTTTTTTATTTTATTTTATTTTATTTTATTTTATTGCATTTTATTTTATTTTATTTTATTTTATTTTATTTTATTTTATTTTATTTTATTTTATTTTATTTTATTTTATTTTATTTTATTTTATTTTATTTTATTTTATTTTATTTTATTTTATTTTATTTTATTTTATTTTATTTTATTTTATTTTATTTTATTTTATTTTATTTTATTTTATTTTATTTTATTTTATTTTATTTTATTTTATTTTATTTTATTTTATTTTATTTTATTTTATTTTATTTTATTTTATTTTATTTTATTTTATTTTATTTTATTTTATTTTATTTTATTTTATTTTATTTTATTTTATTTTATTTTATTTTATTTTATTTTATTTTATTTTATTTTATTTTATTTTATTTTATTTTATTTTATTTTATTTTATTTTATTTTATTTTATTTTATTTTATTTTATTTTATTTTATTTTATTTTATTTTATTTTATTTTATTTTATTTTATTTTATTTTATTTTATTTTATTTTATTTTATTTTATTTTATTTTATTTTATTTTATTTTATTTTATTTTATTTTATTTTATTTTATTTTATTTTATTTTATTTTAGTTAATTTAATTTAATGTTATTTTATTTCATTTTGTTTTATTTTATTTTATTTTGATTTTTTAATCTTATTACTTTAATATACTATATAAACTACTACGCTTATTTAAGAAAGGCAGATTGTGTATTGCTTTTTGGAGTTTATGTGATCTCAGCACGCCTAAGCACAGCACGTTGCAACTCACTGACAGCCACTCAGCCAGACAAATAAATAGTCAAGATGTCAGATGTACTCTTGCAGAGGCAGTTAGTTATTTGTTGCACATTCATTTCCGTTTCTACTATTTTTTTTTTTACATTAAGAAACACTTTACTTCTTGCTTTTGTGGGAACGCGTATATTTGTAGACATATATTTTACAAATAAGCCAAAATTTGCTAAACTCGCTTTAAGCTTTTCCATAGATTAGTACTTGAAGCCGAAATTGTTCCCACCAAAAAAAAATTCTTTTAGTTTGAAATCTATTTTAAGTACTCTCGTGCATACAAATATATATGTACTAGTATGTACAGTTCATTGAGTTCTATTTGTGTTCAGCTGTCAATCAGTCCGTCAGTTTTTGAAATATTTATGTTTTGGGTGAGTGGACTTATTCATAGCCTTCATTGTTTCGAGTTCTCATTGCTCTCACTGACAGCACTTGGTTTGCTTTTGTTGTTTTTAGGTTAAGTTGCAAGTTTGATTTGATTTGTGTTTATATTTGGATATGTCACATTCATTTACACTTCACAATTTCCCAAGTGCTTACTGCTAATATTTTATAAATTTTAAAAAATCGCCAGAGAGTTTATGGCGTTTACTATATTTATTTTTTTCCAACTCGGTTTATTTTTTACTTTTTATTTGATCCTTTTGGAAATAAATGTCAAGTTGAAGTGGGTTTTTTCATACTCATATTTGCATATATGTGCATATATATAGTGGTCACGGTTGGTACAAATATGTGTTTCTATTTATTTTGTCACGCTCAAGTGCTAAACAAAAAAAAAAAAGAGTTGAACGGCTAGTCATAGTTCCTTTTGAGTACATGTGGGTCTAATGGAGGACAGAGTGTACAGCGGTTTGGACCGTAAATCCACTAAAGGGATGCGATGTTACTCATATAGCCATAGGTTCATAGAGAAAAAGAAAGACCTCTCCGCGAAATAGTAGGTGAAGAAAGAGACCCGGTTTCACTTGGTGTCTCCAATTAGAGCTCAACGGCGAAGAAAAAGACTAATGACGCCGACGCCAACCAAGAAGAAGAAGCGATTTGTCAGCGAAGCAACTCCGAAGACTGTATTGCATTCTAAGCAGATTTTGAGCAAAAAGTGATGAAAAACATTTTTGTTTTAAACAACTTTAAATATTATCAGAAATCATATAAATTTCACTTTAAATCACAACTACTCACAGACATATCGCTTCCATTTCTCACTACCACGCCAAAGACCCAACCATAATTCTATGCTTGCAAATTTTCCATTAATCCTGCGGCGCTCCGTACAGCCAGCCACAGCCAGCTGCCTCAGCTGATGGAGTCAACCTTTGGTACCTTTGATTTCAAAAACAAATTCTACAAATTCAAATTCAGTTTCAGATTCAACTTTCGATTCAGCTGCAATTTCCGCTTTTACTTCCACTTCCCCAAACACACACACACACACAAACACACTCACATGCACACATACTTTGGCGCAAATCTTTTGGAAATGTTCGACGAGCCACTTCAATTCCGCAGATAAATACACTCACAAACGCAGGGAATTCACCGAGCACATCGTCTGCCTCTACACTTCAGCGCCTACACAAGTGCAACGGCGTGGCGGAACTTCACAAGTTTGTCCAACAGATTCAGCTTTTCATTCAAATCAACAGTTCGCCCGCTTTTTCGCTTGCTCGTTGTTGGTTCGAGTGTCGCGTGGCTTGGTCATGTAATACTTATACGCATGTGTGTGAGTATGTGAGGGCTTGTACTCGACTTGTGGCATGCATCAATGCCGTTTGCCACTGTCAAAGTGAAAGGACGAAATAGAGCAGAACATATTTGAAGAGACGTCAGCGGTGGCGGGATGAGCGGAGGCGAAGTATTAAGCGAGCGATGGAGAGAGCCCAAGTGTAGGTGCGATGCCTTGAAAGACAGTTTAGTGTGCGATTTGTAATAAATACTCTGAAGACAGCCAGCTCTGTAGCTTTACATACATACATATTTATTCTATATAATAGTACACATACATATACATAAGTATTAAAACAGATTTTTCTTTGTTTTCCACTTTGGGTTCTACTTTTGTCATTCATTCTCTACATTCATCCATGTGTGAGTCTATGGCGTGTTTGTGTGTGTGTGTGTGTGTATACGACGAGAATTCAATGACAAACGGTAAATCGAAATGTCACATCGTTTGTTTATGGAAGCGCAAAAACTGCTTTGACACACATTCGTATGCACTTACTTATAGGTGCTCTATAATCCTCGATTCAATGTGTATGTACCTACATATGCATATGTATATATATGTCTGTGTGTGTGTGGGATTACTCTCAAAAACATTTGCAAGGCCAAGTGGAAGCAGAACAGCTTGCAATATTTCAATTTGCATACAATTTTCGGGTGAATGCATTCACAAATATCCACCAATATTCACACATACACATGTACATATATATGTATTTACATCAACGTTACATCAAAAATTAGAGTGTTTGCTATAAATACGTTTTTTTCGACAACCGAACAGCATTTTTTTTTGGAATGAAAAAAATAAGGGGAATTTTTATTTATATTTTTAAATAAAAAAAATCTGTTTTTTTTTTGTTTCAAAGAAGCAAAAAAAGTATTGTCTAAAAGTCGTCTTTTCCGTTTTGATGACAAGAGAATAATTATAATTTGTATTTCTTTATTTCCTGTCTTTTTTGATGAAAAATACTGGGAATTTAAATTTTAGCATTAAATTTCCAGAATTCTTTCCGATGCTTTTTCAATAAGAAATGCGAATTATTATTTTTTTAAACTCGCGTCAAAAGCATTTTGTACGCCTTTAATTTCGGTGCATTTTTCAATTCCTGGGAAATCAATAAGGATTTAAAACAAGCGGAATTCTCATAGAAAGCTTATAAGTAAATATTTGTGGGTAATAAAAACTGTCAATATTCCTTGTTGCATTTGACTACGAAATAATTGGAAGCATTCTCCTTCTTTTTCATAAAAAATATTGGGATTTGAGTATTTTTCAATAAGCAATAATAAATTAAAGAGTACAGAGTTTCCTTTGCTTCGAAGAAACATTTTTCCTTTAATTTTCCTTTAAATATACTGGGATTTTTATGGAATTACTGTGGTTTTAATGAAAATACTGGGATTTTTATGAAAATACTGGAATTTTTTATGAAAATACTGAAATTTTTATGAAAATACCGGGACTTTTTATGAAAATACTGGGATTTTTATGAAAATACTTGAATGTTTTATGAAAATACTGGGATTTTTATGAAAATACTTGAATGTTTTATGAAAATACTGGGATTTTTTATGACAATACTGGGATTATATTTTCTTGAAAGAGAGAGGGAGATCAAGGGAACGATTTTACTCAGTGTAATAAGAATTTTTGCTCAGTTTAATAAGAAAATACGGGGAATTATTTTCGGTCGGTTGGTTCGATTTTAATGAAAATATTGGTTCTGCATTTTGCATTTCAATTAGTTCAAAACTTTTTTTTTTGTTTTTAATGTGAATGTATCTCGACCTCAAATAGTTCGAGGGATATTTGGATCAATATTCAAAATTACAGAAGAATTATTATTTTTACACTAAGAAAATCTCCTCATAAACTGCCATCTGCCGTCCGAAAGCAGCTAAGAATAAGCTTTAGTAAGCAGTATAAATTTAATTAGAACATACTCAATGCTGAACTTTTTATACATTTAGGGGCGTTATACGGGGTAGCGTGGTTATGTTTGCGAAAAGAGTGGGTTGTAGGAGGATGCTCAGGCTCATTAGGATTGCAACGTGTCCAGTTAGACATAATTAGTATAAATATCAGATTTCATTGTTATAAGACAATTAGTCTTTGAGCTATCGTCAACCAAGCGAAATAATCGAGAGTGAAAAATGAGATATGTAAAAATCAAATAAATCTCCCTACCAAGCAAGAAAAATCAGTTGCGACCATGATAAATGAGATTTCAGTGGCTTATAGTGACCAAACTATAATTTATTTTTGAGAAAACTGAGATTTCGATTTTATTTTTGATCGAATTAAATAATTAAAACTTAAAAATGTCTTTTCCATCGAAATAAAAATATTTCTGTTTTTAGTGATCACTCTAATGCCCGTATATGATTTGTAAACGCTCAAATTATATTTCTGCCAAATTTAGTTGCAACAAATGACCGAGTTATGAAGACAAAGACACGCTGTGTCCAATACCAGAGTAGTTGTTGTTGTGCATTGAGATTCAAATGCATAAACGTTAACCATCTCAATTAGCATATTTCACACAATTTGCAGCTGTCACTTTACATACACTTACATGCACTCATACATACATACTATATGTATAAACAACAGTACAAAGGAAAAGAAATTATTTATTTTGTTAAATAGAGATTAATATAAACAAATGAGTAAATCGCAATTGAACTCACCACTTTTGAGATCCCCTGTTGGAAATTTAGTATTTCGCTGTTAAATGGGTTAATTTGTGCAAAAATTTATTTTTATAATTTATATAAAATTAAAATGTTACCACTAGACTTGCGGCTACTCACTCTACAGCTCTACAGCGCAAAAAAAGTCTTAAACGAAATTTGCGGCAAAGATCATTACTATGAAGCCCCGTTAAACCAGCTCCCTATAGTGGTATCCGTCTTTAAACTTATGAAGAGCCGGTCTAGAAGGCTCAAATGCCTTGATCTTCATATCTGTCGGGTCATATAGAGTTTTTCGAGAGTCAGCCACCGTATTGGGACGCCATAGAGTGAATTGGGTCAAACTACTGCTGTCTATATACAGTAGACAGTACACAGTGTGTCGGCTCTAATTATTGCCTAAGATTATTCCAAGATACTTACTACGGTAGAAAGAATGATCCGCTTTCCTTTTGGTAGGTTTAGCTTAATAGCGGTTGAGAAGTTTATTACATTATATAGAGTTTCGCAGTAGATCACTTGGAATTTAGGAATGTTTTCACGTACCAAGAAAATAAAAACGCGAAATATTTTTAGAACACTCTACCTAAAGAGTGGGAAAATATTGCTGCCACTAGCCAGTCTTTCTCACAGATGCTTTATTAAGAAAAGGAATACATTTGCCGAGCGCCTAAATGTAGGCAAAATTTCGTAAAATGGAAACTTTAAACACGTTTTTCTCGAAACGGTGTTTTCGAATTCGTTGAGGAAAAATTCTCCGAAATAGCTGGAACGATCGGCTTGAAATTTTCACAAAACTAAAGTTGTAAGTTGAACGATTAAGATTTTTCTTTGGTAGGCTGCCATAATTTCAAAAATTAAAATTTCAACTATTCTATCGATAATTACCTGCATTCTATTCTAGAAATAAATCTTTAGATTTTTTATATCAGACAATTTAGATCAGAGATATCACCGCCAGACAACTTTTTTTTGGGGTCCCCTAGGTGAGCAGAAAGTATTCTCAGCGAGCATCTGCTAATAATTATATACAAATATCTGTGCAGTAGAATTTCATTTAATTTAAAGTAGCAATCCCTGCAGGGCTGTATATTTATTTATCTGTACATTTGCAATAACAAACACTTTTCACTTCACCTCATCATGCCAACCAACATACACTTGGCATTTGCACTTGGCCAAGCGTGAAAGTCAATTTAATTATAGCATTTAATTACAATGAACAATCAAACTTTTGACATTTCGGTGAATGACGCTGATATAATAAAGCAAACATTCAATTAAACGCGGCATAAAAAGAGATATTTACACAAATGCAATACACATACGCTTAAGTGTTTGTGTGTACGTGTAAATGTCATTCACCACTCATCACATGTCAGAAACCAACGCCACCATGTGGTACATTCAACACATTCTACACATTCCTAAGGCCAAACAATCGTACGTATGTACTCGTATGCGCAGCGCTCGCCACATATCAACAGTGTTGTTGACAAATACTCTGTCAAGAGCATAATTTTTATTAAGTTTAGCTGTAGTGTATGAGTTACATAACTTGCATTTTGCCTTTATTTGCTTAGGTCAACAAACTACTATTGTTATTCTTCATTAGTTGACAAGTCGAGTTGTTACAAATATGCGATGGTAAAAGTGGTTCCACTGATATATTATATTATTAAATTAGAATTTTATATATCATTGATAAATTGTTTTTTCCCAAATGATAGTAGTTATATATACATATAAATTTTAGAGTAAATTTATAAATTAATTTTTAAGGTTACGCATACGTCATGGTGTCCCAGTCATAGCTACTTTTTGCGAATGTATTAGGTATAGTAATAAGTAGTCAATAATTTTTTTCATTAAATTGAAGGTTATATCAACCATAGTTACAGTTATCCAAATTTTGTCAAATATGCACTGCTTTGCCATTTTAATTCGTTCGTTGGGGAAGAATTAGTCTCAAGAGAAGTCTGTGATATGCGATTGCCAATTCGGCAAAATTTTCGACCACGATACATGATTTAATTATTTAAGCCCAGAAAATACCTTTTTTTTGAATTTCAGGTACTAAATATGTCATCATAACCACACAGAATAACACGAGCTGAATTAATTGTATTTCTAAGGGACTTAGAATTGCCCAAGAACAATATGAAACTTCTTGGAGCCTATCCAGACTGCAGAAATTGAACCATTTAGAAAGCGATATGACTACCAAATCTTTCCGTACGAGGCAAAAATATTTGGAAACGGCTGAAAGTTAACATTTCATAGTATGCATTAATTCGTGTGGTTTGTTTTTCGAAATTAAGACTTTATTGTGACAAAATTATTATACATTTAATGTTCAAAGTATTGCCCAGCGGAAGCTACCCATCTACTACTTGCCCATCTATCTGGCGGTTTGTGGATCCAAATTTCTGATACCCTCTTCTGCATTGAAGCGTACTCCGGTGAGGGCATTCTGCATTGATCTGAACAAGTGGTAATCGGAAGGTGCTATGTCTGGGCTATAAGGCGGGTGAGGTAGAACTTTCCATCCACAGTTTTCCAAATAGTTTTTAACTAGCCTTGCAACATGTCCATAATAGAGCACACCCTTGGCACCATAGATATTTGGCTTTGCCGTGGATGTCGATGGTTGGCCGGGCTTCACATACGATCTCTTACGCCTTGGGTTATCATAATGAATCCATTTTTCATCATCAGTGACAATCCGATGCAAAAAGGACTTCATTGTGATTAAATATGAATACCATTAAATGCAAATCTGCGGGACCTTGAAAGTCAGAGCTGTGGGAGTCGTGATAGAAAAGACAAAAAGATAAACAAATTGTATTCTCTTCGTCAGACACTTCAGCCTGGATAAAATAGGTATGTTAAAAATCATACTGTACTTAACTCAAAAATCAAGTTCTAGAAGATAAAGAAAACTTCTTGGAAACTAAGAGGAGGGACAACTATGCCAAACTTATCGTAAATATATTATTATCATTCCAAAAACTGCGTTGCAACATCTCAAATCCAGTGTCAAATTAAAAGCATTTGCGGGATGTTTTAAATTTTATATTTTAATTGGAAGAAAAGTGAAGCTGAAAGCGCACCAAGTGCTTGTGGTTTCAGGAGCAACCGAAAGGTATGATAAAGTGCCATGGCAACATGATAACAAACTCCGGTTGTAATGGTCGAAAACTACCCGAAAACACAGAAATTATAGGTCACTCGTCCTATGCTCTAGACCTCGCTTCTTCCGACTACTGGCTTTTGGACGGATGTAAAATAATTTTGGGGGTAACAGTTTCGGGTCTTAGGAAGAAATCTAAAAATGGCTATGATAAGGAGGACATGAGGACATTTTTTTCGGGATGGTATCCGAAAATTCCGAGAGGTATGGGAAAAAGTAGGGGCTGTCGACGGTCTAAACTTTTTTGAACACAATAAAAGGGCTGAATTAATTTGTACACCCAATAAAGAAATTGTTGTTTTATTCCAGAGGATATGAGTTCAGGAATATATGTATAATTCCGTTAAATTATGGATTCTTGTCACTCTTAGTTTTCTTTCAACTTTTTTCATGTGAATTTACAATCATCACCAGCACAAATAAATAAAGGTGTTTATTTGCATATGTACATATTTATATTTGTATTAAATACATACACTAGTGATTATTGAGAACAAAGCATATTGAAAAGTTGAACGCGAAAGCTGTCTTTAAGTTTATACAATATCCTTGAATGGCATAATAGATCAGCGCAGACTAAGAAAATGATCAAAAAAAATACAAATAAAAATATGTAAATAAATAAAAAAAAATAAAACCATACATGCAAGCACACACATTTTTGGGCATGTGAGAGCCTTCTTCCTGTGGAATGCAAAAACACCCAATGCATTTTGCTTCACCACTTCCCCATGGCCTTTGATTGCCTCGCGCTGCTGCTGTCGCTGTCGCTGAAGTTGCCGCTGCTTTGCACAAATTTCAAATTCCATGCATTTCAAATACTCATTCACATTTCGTTATTTTGCTTTCTTTCGAATATGTATATTTCTCTTCATTCTTGCTAAGTATGCATATTATCAGTTTTCGTTTATAACCTCACTTTTATTTTCTTGGCTAACAGTGTAGAACACAGAAAATGAGGAAAATGTAAATGGAAATGTGCAAAGTTGTGTTTTATTTTTATTTAGAATCCTCGAGGTTGAGTTCTTGCGAGAACGCGGTTAAGTTGGAACTCATAAAACCATTAAAAATTAAAAAAGTTATGGAGTTGACACCTGCTTGACTTAAAAAAAATATTTAACAACAAAAATATTGCATTATAGCTATTAATTCAAAGACAGTAAAGAAGGCTCGGAGTTAAGTATTTTTTAAGATTAAAAAAAACTAATATTATTTTGTATTTTTTACGCAGGCAGGTTTTTTAAAACGCCTAATCTCTAAAAGGGTGTTGTCTTCTCCTTGAATCTGTAAATTAAAAAGTTTTCAATGATATTAAATATTATAACACAGACATCTGTCGAACGGGCATTAAGAGGATTATCGATATAAAATTCTTACTCTGTTTATAAAGCTTAAAAAGCTTACTTCTTTCCTGAAAGTTGTTGCTTCTCCTCTCCTGTCGATGTTCCCTCCTTGCAATTACAAATTAGAATGTTATTTACTGGTGGACTTCGAAATTAATTTACTGACTCCATATTAGTCCAGGTCGCATGTGCCAAAGCCTTCTTTCAGGCATTTGCTTTCAGTGATGGAAGACTTCTTTTTGAACAACACAGTTTCCATTGTCCTCTTCCATCGCTTTCTTAGGCTTAGTTATTAGAACGAACTTCGAAGCCGTTCGATTTAGTTAACTCCTCTTCTTCTTTTACTTACCCCGAACAAGTACAATGTTTTCTTCCATTCTTCTTCCCCAATATTTAGAATTCAGGCAATGACTCCAATTCGATTTATTGTACTTTTAAATTGAAGAAAAGACACAAAGAGGGGTTCGGAAGTAAGCTACCGAAACATGAACTCCTGCCAAACACGAGATCCTACCAAACATGAGATCCTGCCGAACATTGTAGTAACTGCACAACTTATTGCTTTGAAAATGAAGCAGAGTGAAATAGAGACTTCTTGTATGTACATACACGATAACCAGAAATGAGAGCTCTTAAAAACCTCTTTAATTGAGATTTATAAATTAAATAAGAATTGTTCACCACCACGTGAAACTCAAACTCGTGCTGACAACTTCTCAATTTGAAAAGCAAAAATTTCGCGCACTCACCGAAATAAATGTGTTGCCCACGCTCAAAAACAAAAAGAAAAAAGAAATAAAAGAAAATCTGCTGTATAGAGTCTCTTTCAACGTCTTTCAAGCGCGTGCACCTTTTCGCTCATACAAAGCACATTTGATTATAAAAGTTCCATGGTCTAGAGTTTAAAAGGAAGCTTTAAATTGCTAACGAGATTGTAAAATTTCATCAAAACACAGGGTAAATTTTTTTTTATGTACAAAGAATAAGCGTCCACAGAAAAGCGCGATTACAATATCGATTTTTGTAACATCTTGCATTTCAAAAACTTTTCTTTTACTGACATCCCGCCTAAATTTCGTGACATTAACTTGAGACGAGTCTTTTAGTAATTTGTATTCAAAGACTTAAATTTTAGCAGTAATCACTTGTATTACTAGACTTGGCCCGTGCTTGGTAAATTGGGGTTTTCGATAGAAATCCTTTCCTGTTTCAGACATAAAGTTTTGCTTCCTGCCTTTTGATATACTTATGCACTCTCTCTCTCTATCCACCAAATTTTTGAAGAACCTTTTCGAACTACCTCCAGTTTTTCACACGGAACTCACCCCGAGCTCCACGCAACAAATTCCCATCACAATGTAAAGAGGAATTGTCATTCAGTAGTGTCTCTACATTATTCATATGGAGTTCATCCCTGAACTGCTTTTAGAGCAAATCGGCTCGAAGAAAGCATTCGAAGATATCACTTAACATCATCTTTGCCTATTCCTAATCAACCTTATCTCTCCTGTCACCAAAGCTTGGGCAGATACTAAATTCGGTCGGAAAATGACATCGAAAAAATGACTGAAGAAGTTGTCATCAGCGCGAATCTTATATTTGGAGCACCAGAACATACGTGTATAGGACCTAAATGAAATACAAAAAGCAACGTGCGTAGATTCGACTGAGTCAATAATAAATCATACTGAACTCGTTGGATAAAGGCGGAGATAAAATGTTCAAACTAGAATTAAATTTAGATATAAATACGAATAGGTACTGAGTAAGTTAAAAATATAGTAAAGTAAATTTCCAATAAAAGAGTGGTGTTGGTGAAGGAAGTGTGAGGGTGGGTGAGAGAGTATACTCTAAAATGTTACTATTTGCCTGTCTTCTTCTTCTTCTTCTTTATTGGTGTTGGCACCGCTTACGCGATTATAGCCGAATAAATATAACAGCGCTATTCTTCTCTTCTTTTCGCTACCTGGCGCCAGTTGGAAATGCCAAGTGCACCCAGGTCACTCTCCACTTGATCCTTCCAACGGAGTGGAGGTCTTCCTCCTCCTCTGCTTCCCCCGGCGGGTACTGCGTCGAAAACTTTCAAAGCTGGAGTATTCGTATCCATCCGGACCACATGGCCTATCCAGCGTAGCCGATACATAGAGGCGCGTGCGTATCTTAGCTGCGATAATATAGTGGTCCGGTTCCGTTTTAGGACCTCGGAACGTACGCACATCTAAAACACTGGATACATGTCTTCCGTCTATCACAACATGATCGATCTGGTTGGAAGTTTTCCGATCTGGAGACAGCCAAGTTGCTTGGTGAATTTTTTTGTGGTGGAATCTGGTGCTACAGACAACCATACTTCGGGCCCCGGCGCAGTCGATCAGCCTCAGCCCATTTGTGAATGTTTCGATGTGGAGGCTGAATTTTCCAACAGTCGTACCAAAGATATATTCTTTGCCCACCCTAGCGTTGAAGTCGCCAAGCACAATTTTGCCGTCGTGGCGGGTGCAGCGCTCATAAGTGTGTTCGAGGCGCTCGTATTTGCATATCCCCCGAGTGAGAAATTTTACTCGCCGTCGAAGACAATTTTGCTCGACAAATCGCAGTCCCCTGTTTGTTGATCAAGCACCCAATCGACATATGTACGGCGTTGGGAATGGTCGGCTGGCTTCAGTTGTTCCGTAAGCTGGACTTTACATGGTTGTAGGTCTAAGCCCAGGTGAAAAATTAAAAGTTCGCCATTATGGGCCGTGAGTAAGTCCCAGCTCTTGATAACGTCGAGAAATAGACACATTCCGGTCTTCGGCTACACTTTCACTTACAGTGGCGATATTCGAGGAACAACAAGAAAAACGAAGATACACAGGCCTTACAATATCTGTAACTGATCCAGTCAGCCCAACTCTGGCCCACATCTGTCGTAGGATACTGGATCCAGGCATCTGGTTCCGAACCTCGAATGACTGTAGCTATACTGTTATAATAAGGGGGTACAATAGTTCATCAAAATGGTGTTTCTAGTGTCAATTCAGCCCGAGGTTTAAATATTGGGGCAGGACATTAACCTGCCTATCTACCTGGTGATGATGCAAAAGCGATGGGGGATTTTGTGAAGGTTAGAAACGGCTTCATGCATCTTTTGATGATCTAATTTTTTTTCATGACTAAAATGAGAAAAGAAAAAATGTTTTGTTGTTGTTTTTCAGCGGTCTTGTTTTCAACGAAACACTCCTTGCCTTTTATAAATTGTTTTTCATTTTCAAAAATCATTACATTTAAGTGCAACGAACGGGAAAGGCATGAGTGTAGGGGGATTATGGTAGAAAAATATATACTTGTTTTTACATACACATCTGAAAAAATATAAAATAAATATATATATATATATATTATATTTATAAATTCAATGATTTGCTCGTGACGCTCAGTGGTATAAAGGGACCACCAATGAACACCGATGCATTATTTATTGAAAATGACGCAGAGCTGGCCAACCAAAGCGAATTACCGACAAGCACACCCACACCACACACACACATACACACAGTCACACTCACACAACCCTTCAACTCTGCTGTGCATTGCGCTGTGCGAATTATACCTGTTGCAACCTGTTGACCACTGTCGCGCACACTGTGATGTGTTGCGGTGTAGCGGTGTTGCGGCCGTGTGGTCGCGTGTCGCTATGTCGTTGTGTAGGTGTGTAGATGTGAAGGTTTTTTTGCGCTGCTGCTGCAACTTGGCACAATTCATTAAACAGTTTTGCATTATTTAAACTTCCGTTGTGGTCAGCTTAACCACAGACACTTGTCAGGCCCGGAAATATTGAATGTTGTTGGTTAACAATTTTTCAACATCTCTTTTTTCTTTTTTTTTTCTTCCTACATTTTGCACACCTTTTAGCATTTATGTATTTTTATTGTTTTTTTTTTTTGTTTTTTAGTTTCGCATTTATTGAGCAGCATTACGCGGTCTTTTTCACACTTTTTGCCTTCAGCGGCTGTAGTGGCTGCATAACTTTCGTGCCGCTTTGCATGCTACTTGGCAAAGGTACGGGGGTGTATGCATGTGTGTGTGTGTGTATGTGAGTGTATTTAATCTCAACCCGCTTACTTTCCGCCTAATTGAGTTGTAAGCTTCACTAAGTTCTTCCGTGATTTGCATGACACGAATGCGCGAATTGCATGCAATTCTCTTGGCGGCCAATTTATTTGCTTCTCGGAGAAATTTTTTCTTTTTCTTTTTTTTTTTGTTCTTTTGAGGTTTTCTTCATTCTTTTTTAGCTTATTCGCCATTTAATTTTATACTCATTTATTTTTTTTGTTTCCCCATTTTAAGCGCTTTGGTTAGGTCTTCGGCATCAGGTGGTGGACCGTCTTCATCGTAATCGATTGGGAATTCGGGTTCGCTGTCTCCGGGTGGTCCATATTCACAGCCATTTAGCAGGCTGGAGAAGTGTTGCATAAATTCAGTATACTTTGGGCATCGGTATCTCTGGTTCCTGCAAAAGTTTGTTTCGATCTTGAAACCTTCTATAAGTCGCCGCATATTTTATTAGAATCTTCCAGCGTTACTCTTGTCGGCTGGCTTCTGAAGCTCCTCCGGGTAGCAAACAAAACATCTGTTTGGAAGCGAGATTAGGTGAGAAGGCGAGTCCCCTTTGGTTGGGTGTAGGGTTTGGGACCCACCACATGAAAATTATACTCCAATAGAAAATGTCAAAGGCACCTAATATATATATATCTATATATTTTGAAAGCTATGCAACTTTTAAGAACATTTCTCCCACAAAAAGTTACTGACAATCAAAAGAAATATTTTAGACTCCGTGATAAGAGTGACATTCCACTCTCTTTCTCCGCGTCCTAGTTGCTCCATATATTAGTGAAAGTACATATATATGCAGCTATAAAGCGTTACGCTGCTTCCACTCGCTCACTTGATAAAGCAATTTCCAACGAATGCAATTTCGCAACCATAAAAGTTGTGAAACACTTTTAAAATTGTCGAAAGGCCAGAAAACAAAGGACTTGAGCGAGTTTCATTGAGTGTTTTTTAACAAAAGTGATGCTCCTACTCACTCGGCTACAGAGCTATAAGGCAATCAATATTTGCAATTTAAAAAGGTGCAGCCACAAGTTTACAAAAGCAACAATGACAACAACAACAAGCAACTTTGTTAACACTTAGCAACGGCGGCCACTCATGTAGAGTTTAAATGGTATGGCAAGAGGGAGGAAGAGAGAGGGAGAGAGATGCATAGAGCGTGAGTTGAGAGAATGAAGTGGCGCTTTGATCCACTAAAATATTACAAATTGTTTGCTCTTGCAGCAATCAGAAATACGGGAAAAAATCGCAAAGACAAATAAAAGTCGTGGAAAATTGAGAAAAAAAGTGCAACAAAAATGGCAAGAAAAGTTGGCTGCTGCCAGCAAGTGGCAAATTCACTTAACTACTTTAGGCGCTTTGATGGCTACGCGGGTAAGTGAGTGTTTGTTGGTAGTGCGTGTGAGTGCATTAGAAAATGAGTGAATTTTAGTTAGAATTAGTTTAAGAATAAATTAGTTATTGTTAAAAGCAACTCAAATAAGAGAGTTTTAAAATAATTTAAAAGATAAAGATAAAGATAAAGATAAAGATAAAGATAAAAATAAAGATAAAGATAAAGATAAAGATAAAGATAAAGATAAAGATAAAGATAAAGATAAAGATAAAGATAAAGATAAAGATAAAGATAAAGATAAAGATAAAGATAAAGATAAAGATAAAGATAAAGATAAAGATAAAGATAAAGATAAAGATAAAGATAAAGATAAAGATAAAGATAAAGATAAAGATAAAGATAAAGATAAAGATAAAGATAAAGATAAAGATAAAGATAAAGATAAAGATAAAGATAAAGATAAAGATAAAGATAAAGATAAAGATAAAGATAAAGATAAAGATAAAGATAAAGATAAAGATAAAGATAAAGATAAAGATAAAGATAAAGATAAAGATAAAGATAAAGATAAAGATAAAGATAAAGATAAAGATAAAGATAAAGATAAAGATAAAGATAAAGATAAAGATAAAGATAAAGATAAAGATAAAGATAAAGATAAAGATAAAGATAAAGATAAAGATAAAGATAAAGATAAAGATAAAGATAAAGATAAAGATAAAGATAAAGATAAAGATAAAGATAAAGATAAAGATAAAGATAAAGATAAAGATAAAGATAAAGATAAAGATAAAGATAAAGATAAAGATAAAGATAAAGATAAAGATAAAGATAAAGATAAAGATAAAGATAAAGATAAAGATAAAGATAAAGATAAAGATAAAGATAAAGATAAAGATAAAGATAAAGATAAAGATAAAGATAAAGATAAAGATAAAGATAAAGATAAAGATAAAGATAAAGATAAAGATAAAGATAAAGATAAAGATAAAGATAAAGATAAAGATAAAGATAAAGATAAAGATAAAGATAAAGATAAAGATAAAGATAAAGATAAAGATAAAGATAAAGATAAAGATAAAGATAAAGATAAAGATAAAGATAAAGATAAAGATAAAGATAAAGATAAAGATAAAGATAAAGATAAAGATAAAGATAAAGATAAAGATAAAGATAAAGATAAAGATAAAGATAAAGATAAAGATAAAGATAAAGATAAAGATAAAGATAAAGATAAAGATAAAGATAAAGATAAAGATAAAGATAAAGATAAAGATAAAGATAAAGATAAAGATAAAGATAAAGATAAAGATAAAGATAAAGATAAAGATAAAGATAAAGATAAAGATAAAGATAAAGATAAAGATAAAGATAAAGATAAAGATAAAGATAAAGATAAAGATAAAGATAAAGATAAAGATAAAGATAAAGATAAAGATAAAGATAAAGATAAAGATAAAGATAAAGATAAAGATAAAGATAAAGATAAAGATAAAGATAAAGATAAAGATAAAGATAAAGATAAAGATAACGATAAAGATAAAGATAAAGATAAAGATAAAGATAAAGATAAAGATAAAGATAAAGATAAAGATAAAGATAAAGATAAAGATAAAGATAAAGATAAAGATAAAGATAAAGATAAAGATAAAGATAAAGATAAAGATAAAGATAAAGATAAAGATAAAGATAAAGATAAAGATAAAGATAAAGATAAAGATAAAGATAAAGATAAAGATAAAGATAAAGATAAAGATAAAGATAAAGATAAAGATAAAGATAAAGATAAAGATAAAGATAAAGATAAAGATAAAGATAAAGATAAAGATAAAGATAAAGATAAAGATAAAGATAAAGATAAAGATAAAGATAAAGATAAAGATAAAGATAAAGATAAAGATAAAGATAAAGATAAAGATAAAGATAAAGATAAAGATAAAGATAAACATAAAGATAAAGATAAAGATAAAGATAAAGATAAAGATAAAGATAAAGATAAAGATAAAGATAAAGATAAAGATAAAGATAAAGATAAAGATAAAGATAAAGATAAAGATAAAGATAAAGATAAAGATAAAGATAAAGATAAAGATAAAGATAAAGATAAAGATAAAGATAAAGATAAAGATAAAGATAAAGATAAAGATAAAGATAAAGATAAAGATAAAGATAAAGATAAAGATAAAGATAAAGATAAAGATAAAGATAAAGATAAAGATAAAGATAAAGATAAAGATAAAGATAAAGATAAAGATAAAGATAAAGATAAAGATAAAGATAAAAACATTTATAATAAAAATAAAACTTTAATGAAAAAAGATAAAGATAAAAATAAAATTAAAAATTAAAATAAAAAATTAAAACTTTTATTTTGTGTAAAAATAAAATGAAGTTTAAAACAGGATAAAAATAAAAATTAAAATTAAGATAAAGATAATAACAAAAGTTTAAATAACATTAAAACATAGAATAAAATATGATAAAATTAAAAAAAAATGTAAAATAAACACAAAGGTAAAAATGAAAGTATAGAAAAATATTACTTTTTGATTATATGTATTACCTGCTTTCTGCTCCCTATCATTTGTTTCGCAAATCAATTTCGATGTTGAAATGCATGCTGTAGAATTTTTAGTTTTCAGTGCATATTAGGCATGCTTCTACAATAGCGGAAATTCTTCTTCTTCTTCCAAGTTTTCTTTCACCCTAAATCAGAGCTGCCAAACCCCAAACTCTATTGGCTTCATTTACTTTGTGATTTCTCCAGAGTGGCATAATGCACTTCCCTATTGAAGAGAAAAAGAAAACATTTTTGTTCCTATGAAAGGCGGAAATTATTCGAGCCTCTCGCAACTTAGACGCACACACACAAGCATAGACTCGCAGCAGATTTGCAATCCATTAAAGCCACAGCTAACTATTCAGGCATTTGATAAGCACCCAAGGGTTTTATCAAACTACGTCTAACTTCCAACACTTACTTACTTAAGCGGCAGCGCACTGGCAGCTACAGCAGTCGGAGATAAAACCATATCCACATACAAACACATACGTGTACATACGAGTATATACACGGGCATGTTGCATCTTTTCGCATAAAAGCCTTACTTCTTCGCTGTTAAACGTTTCTGCTTGAAAGCCAGACACGGGTGGAGCGTGATGCCTACATTATCAGCGTATTCGTACAGGTTGCAACACTTCATATGCAACATGCAACTCACAAAAGGTGTGAGTTCAGGTGCAGACACCGTGTGCAATTTTATTTATTGCTGCTACATTAGCCTTTTTCCACCTTCCAACCAACTCACATTCAAAACCTCAACGCATGTAGTGTGGCATATTGCGTATAGAGATATAAATACACACATACATAGAAATAGAAACATGTGTGCAAGTGTTGCGCATACGAATTGTGCGGTGAACCATTCACTCACTTACAACTCATCGGTACTAAAGCGCCTTTCAACCCTTCATCCTATCAACCAGTCGCCGCCCATGCTCATCAGTGCCCTCATCAGCTCTGTGTTTGGGAATTTTCAAAGTGAAATCTTTCAATGCACTTCACGCTCTTACAGTTGCCTGAATATCGTTGCAGTGATTTAAAGTGCTAATGGGATTTGTTGGTTAGCGAATGTAAAGATAACTGTGACGGTGGGGGGGCGGCGTTGGTTAGAAGTTGCAATATTTGTGTACGAGAGTTGAAGTTCAAGCGGCGTGGGGGTGGAGGGCCTGAGCTGTTGCACTTCAATAAATTCTGTTGGAAGATAAGTGCCTGCTTCACTCGTTATTAGGCAGATTTCCAAAGAATTGCTTTTGATGGCTTTAAGATTGCTGATAGATGTCAAGGAGGTTTAATTTATTTTATTATTTTCCAAATCGTAAAAAAACAACTTGTTATCTACTAAGAGTTGCCCCTAAAATCTCCAGCTCCATATAGCAACAACGGCATCATATGTACGTGGGGCGTTTGGTAAGTCAAATGTATAGTTTTATTTTTTTATTGATCAAATGAAATACACTTATCACATCGTGAATACAATGCCTTCATGCAACTAAAAAATATTCTCTAGACTTCGCTTCAAAAAGGTTTTCTTCTTAGGTTTTCCATCTCACTGTCGTCTGAAAGTCTTTGTTCCCGTAACTCCTTTTTTGAATTTGAAAAAAGTCACTGGGAGCCAGGTCCGGACTGTAGGGTAGAAGGTGGATTTGTGTAAATCTAGCAGCTTTTAAGACATCATCCCTCGCAACCTCAGCGGTGTGAACGCCTGACAAATCCAAGTTCCATAACCCGTTATAATCTGGTTGCAAATTTCATCCAAATCATCTTGGTCTAATCCAAAAAAATCTTTACAACTCTCCAATCGGAACAATCAATTTTAGTATCAAAAAATGTATCAGTAAAATAGAAGATAATTTAGTTCTGAGCTGGATCACTTTGATTTTTTTCGATCTTACAAAATTTTTAATTTGAAAAACACGTGATGAACTACGATATCAAATTGAAAACAGTATTTCTGTTGCGAAAAAAATTAATTTTTTTTGGTCCCAGAATCTGTCGTGGGATTTCTGTACTGGTTCTGGTAAGAATCTCATATTCGGGATTGAAATCAATTCGGTCGATTCTCAAAAAATGCCTCCACCTGCTAATATTGGCCGATTGGATATTGGAAATCGGAAGGACTTACCTATTTTATTGGAAAGGTTTCACATCGAAAATGCACGGATTTGTGGTCTACTTCTTCAGAGAGATGATAGAATTGTAAACTGGATATATCCCCAAAAACAAAAATAAAATGCTAACCTTAGTATGTCCGTTCCATCATTGTCTACGACGCCAAAGAAAAAAATCCACGGTTCCAATGTCTTGCTCTACATATGGTGGGATCAAGCGAGCAAATATCACTTTATTACTAAGAAGCTCAACCTTAGGTAGTTTCTGTAGATCATACTGCACGCTTAGATTCCTATTCCACTTTGGATACCCACTTCAACCTTCTCTATTGAAATATAAATAGATGGCTCAAAATCTGAGGACAAAGTAGGTGAAGCCATTTTTTTCATGCAACCTTTATTAGAGCATACATTCAAACTACAGGACCACTGCAGTGTATTTCAAGACGAAAATTTCCCTATCATGGAAGCTGAAAAACACATTTGAACGGAGTACTCAGGAGAAGACAGACATCCCATCCTCAATGACAGTCCAGTGGTAATAAGAACTCCACGCACAATCACAATAAACTCTAAATCTGAGCTGGAATGTTGCTGATATTTACAAAAGATATCTGAACAGATCAAACGAGTCCGCGATGGGACCACTACTTATTGAGATATAAAGGGTGGTTAAATTTTCAAGGGCCGATGTTGATTTTGAATAAAACACAAACTATATAGGAAATTATTGAAATTTTTTTTTATTATGATATATTGGTATTACTCAATTATGTATGTAACAAAATATCGGCCAAATGAGCGCCGCGACCTCGGCGGCACACCTCCATACGATGGTCCAAATTTTCGATGACGCTGAGGCATAATGGAGTTTCTATGCCGTTAATGTGCCGAATTATCTCATCCTTTAGCTCTTGAATTGTTGCTGGCTTATCGACGTACACCTTTTCTTTCAAATAACCCCAGAGAAAAAAGTCCAACGGTGTCAAATCACATGATCTTGGGGACCAATTGACATCGCCATTACGTGAGATAACACGGCCATTGAATTTGTTGCGCAAAAGAGCCATTGTTTCGTTAGCTGTGTGGCAAGTGGCACCGTCCTGCTGAAACCACATATCGTCCACATCCATATCTTCCAATTGTGGCCATAAAAAATTCGTTATCATCTCACGATAGCGAACACCATTCACAGTAACTGCCTGACCGGCCTCATTTTGGAAAAAATACGGCCCGATGATGCCGCCAGCCCATAAACCGTACCAAACAGTCACTCTTTGTGGGTCTGAGGTGAAAATGTGCCTCATCACTGAAGATGATTTTCTTCGAAAATTTTCATAATAAGTCTGGATAACTTTAACACGTTGTTGGATTGTGTATCTCTCCATGGTTCAAATTGAGTAAGTCTGAAATAGAGAAATGTCAAATTAAATTCGGAAAAAAGACTTGGCGTTTAGGTGTGGTTCACATTCAACATCGGCCCTTACAATTTAATCACTGCAGGACTGGCAAACTTTCGAGACAAGGTGTAACCAAGCAGATTTGCACAAAGAATGCTGTGATATGTCTCTGGCCACTTGCAAACTGCTACTTAAGGAATTGATTTATAGACTGGTCGACTGTGCTATCACGATTTGAGACAAATGCGACCAGATAAGATCAAATGGCTTATACTCTCCGAAAGAGGAGAGCCGTAGCGAAAGAACTGTTTTCGTGGCATTCTTGTAGGCCTATCTTCCTAAGCTATGCTATCCATTGGCGATGGATAATTAGAACTTTCTAACCAATGAAGCAATTATCGGCAGAGTTCTTCCCATATTTTTCTAACGAATAGAGAGACTCACAGTTCTCTCTTCGCCGCCCTCGAAACTTGGTGAGAAGCTTTCGTTCGATTTGATGTTAGAACTACACTCGGGGGGGCGGGGGGCTCTGCTTGTACCTCTCGCTTAATTTACTATGTTTGAATAGAACTGACCTCAGAGGTTATTTGCCAACATTACTCACATACTCAATCATAAAGAATGAGTAATTAATATTCCACTTTGAGTTTGTCTTTACATATCTATTTACATATGTATTTATCTATATATACCTCCACGTATCTATGTGTGTAAATATGTATATTTTTTATTTAATTAATTTTAGGTTTGCAAATTTTAGCTACTATAGTAACGGTACTGTGTAATTATATGTTGTCATTGGATTATTGATAACAACGAAAACCAAAACAACAACAACAACAACAGTACAATATATTATAATAAATGTAATCACACAACATACATACGCATTATAAGTTGAATTAAGTCTACTTTGCTCATGTTATATTACATATAGCAACAATAATAAACAACAGCAACAACAAATATGAAAGGGGTCGAGCATATTCTATGGCTTTTCAGTCGCAGCAAAAGCTGTTGGGCTGAATAGAATAACAAATACCTGTTTGAGTGGAGATCAACTTGTTAGCTAAAAATATATATATGTATATATAAATATATATGCGAGTATATGTAGCAGTAAGGTTGTACAGGTGTAAAATGAAATAATACCGTTATTAAACTAATACGAAAGTAATTTTACATTTATGTACGTGTATGTATGTTTGTATGTATTTGTACAACACAATGACTGTCACAAATATTTTTTCCATTAGGTAGTAATGGCTAAAGAGACAATAACAACAACAACAACAACAATTATTAATACTCGCACAATATTGCCTGGCCCAATATTGTGTTATTATAATTAAATATTAATTTAGTGCTAAATTAATGGTGTTGTTGTTGTTGTCATTGTTATGGCATAAATGTTGAGCCTCCTGTTGCATGCTGCACAACAATTACTTATACACATACACATATACTATACCCGTAAGTTTACGCACTTTGTGAAATTATATACATAATAAATATATACATACACGTATGTATGTATATATTCGTGCTTTAAATATACATACAATACATATAACTAAATATAATATTCACTTCCTGTCCTTGTTCCGCTCACATCACATCCTCACTTCGTAATCCCCCTTTTCCAGTAGAAGCGACCGTTCGGCACTTTGGTAAGCCATTGTTTATACGTGTACACACTCATTCATTTGATCATTTAGCTGACCATTTATTGGCGTGTGTATGTTTCAATTATATGTAGTGTATGTATGTGCGTATTTGCTGATCCTTTTGGCCACAACTGTTTCTCATTTCGGTGGTGGCTTTGGGGCTACGCTGATGTGACGCTGGAGATTAATATGTTCCCATATCTAAACAAAATATGCCAAAAGCTGCGGAAATGTACGCACACACACACACACACACACATTCACATGCACGCATGCATATGAGCTTAAGTGTTCATATTCAATATTCATAAGGATCTCTATTTATGTTATGTTATGGGAGAATATTACTATTTTATGTGTACTGTAATATAATATAAATATAATATATTTATATATGTATATATGTATATATATATATTGAACATGGGAATATAGTTAATTCTCCAAGCAATATTAATGGAACTTGATGACGCAGTTAAGAGCTGTCACAACCGGACCGACAGCAGCATCGGCCAATTCTCATAGCATTTACGAAGAAATATACATTTTTTAAGACTACAATTCCCTAAATATAAACCACCCATGATATGGCCATATTGGTATTGGTTAAGTAAAAAGTACCACATTACTTTCGCATTGATTTAAGGGGTTAGGGGTAGTCAGAATTTTCAAAAAATCAAATTTTTTTTTTTGCATTTTCGTTAAGTATAATATATTAAAAATAATCTCTGAAAATTTCAAGTTAATCCGATAATTCGTTTTTAAGTTATTCGACAAATAACAAAGAGAGCTCGGCCCATTCAAAGCGCTCGGGAGCAGGTAGCTAGTATCTAGCGCGAAACTTTAAACGCGTTTTTCTCAAAACTATGTTTTTTGAACTGGTGACAACTGTAACTCGAAAACCGCTCAGTTGATTTTAATGAAATTTATACAGCTTTTAGAATACATAATAAACTCGGGCCTTATTCAAAGCTTTTTTTTTTGAAAAATTTCGATTTTTTAAGACCAATTAACTGTTGATTTTTTCCCAAAAATCTAGACAAAAATTTCCTGAGGCCGCCATTTTGTTAATTTTTGGAAAAAAAATCCTTCGATCAGGCCCAGGATTATTTATTTATAAAACTAATTTTTTTTATCCGATTGATTTCAGATGAATCTCCAAGGACTTATGATTGTCACCGCAAGGACCTTTTTTTGGAACTGGGTTAACCCAGACAGCTGTAACTTCGGAAACAATTTTTTTTTTTTTTGAAATTTTCGTGACTTCAAGTCAAAACATTGTTTAGTAATACCATATCACTACTTTTGTAAAATAAAATTATTTAATAGCAAAAAAAATACTGAAAATTCTCATTTTTTCGTGCCTCTGACTACCCCTAACCCCTTAAAAGCTTTATTATCTGATTTACTATAGCAAGTATCCAACGTTTTGCTCGTTAACTTTTTGTCATTCTGAAGGTATTGTCATTATGCCTCTCTCAAAGGAACCCTTGTGTTTATTAGCAAAAAATTGGGACAATCGATTTTCACAGTCATACCTTGAGACTAATTCTTCATGAGACAAATAATTTGCCATAAACAGGTACAGCTGATAATCAGTTTTTCTTAGACCCGGACTATAAGATGGATACATAAAAACCTCCAAAACAAGTTCTCAAAGCTTTTGGCGTGTCACTATCGACGTTTGAGGTTTGCCGTTGCCCTGATGAAACACATTTCACGTCCTGTAGGCCAAACAAGGGCGCTCCTGAGTCAAATAGCTGACTGTAAAGATCTAAATTAAGAGTTGAGCCGTAGGGGAGCACCTTATAGAAACTGATGTATTGCCAATCCCACGAAACACACAACAAAACCATTCTGGTTGCCAATATTGGCCAGGCACTAAAGCCGTCTCATGCAAAAATAATGGAATATATTTGACAAAATTTTTTATTTAGGAATAGTGCCACCTTACGTATACATTTTGGTGACTAATAAGATAATTGAGTAGAAAACTACTTTCTTTTTTTCTCGCAAAATAAACTATCTGATGAAGGTTACTTTTAAGACAATTTGTACCCATTAATTAGTAGGTTGACTTGATTTATTCTGCTGAACTTTTATCGATTGGATGCGACTTACATCTAGTTAGCTTACTCTTGGTTGCTGGACATCATCACAACTACGCATAAACAGATCGGAGAGATTGGGATGCCAGTGGTGTTCTCTAGATCTCCTCTTCTCTGATCAAAGTAAGGTATGTAGTTGACTAATTTCAGTAACATACGTATCCCCACTTCTGATTTTGTGTTCAAGTTCTTAAACGTTGCCCCTACTGGAGACTTTTATCTAACTTTAATTGCCTTGAGATATGAAGTTTCTTCTCACTTTTTCAACTCCCTAGAAATCATTTGCAACAATTAAGGCTATTACAGCTTGAATTAATGTTCACGATGAATAACTATTTTGTATGATACTTTCAGGTGGAGAACAGAATGCCCAAACCAGGACCATAATAGTGAAAGTGTAGTGTCTTTTCAAGCAAATTTCGGTTTTTTTTTTGGAATATATACTGCTAAGTTCAGGACCTAAAGAAGTTAGAGATGACACAATATCTCGTTACTGTCAACACTGATACAAGCAAAAACAATATGTCTACGGAAACAAGAAATTCTCGCAATTTGGAGCACCGCGCTGTGATTGAATTCCTTGTAAAAAAAGGAAAGGAAGAAATTTTTAAAGAGAGGGAAGAAAGACTTGCGAGGATGACTTCCGCCCGGGGCGCTCAGTGGCGGTCGTGACCGAAGAAAACGTTCAGAAGGCCGAACATCGAGGAATAAAATTGTGGCAGATATAACAAAGAACGAGCTGGAGAGAGTTTGCATTTGAATATGAAAAAAATTAGTGCGCGTTGGGTACCGCGAATGCTGACGCCACTCGACAAGCAACGGCGAATGGAGAGCTGCAAAGATTTCTCGGAGTTATGCCAAGATAATTTGGATGAAACTTGCAACCGTATTGTAACAGTCGACGAAACTTGGATTTGTCGGTATGATCCCGAGTCAAAAAAGTAGTCGATGCAGTGGATAAGAAAGAGGAAAGGCTACCAAAAAAATTCAAAGAGGAAAAGTCGCCGTCAAAGATTATGGCTACCATTTTCTAGGACAGCGAGGGAATATTATTAATTAATTTCTTGCCAAAGGGAACTACATTGAACGGCCAGTACTATGCTAACTTGTTCAATGAGGCGGGTGAGACAGTCATACAGCAGAGACTTGTGAAATTGATCATTCACCGTACTGGGAGCTGGCTAACAGTGACTTTTTCTTTTCTTCAGTGAGATGAAAGTGAAAGAATTGCTATTAAGCTTATAGAGTGAGCTCATTGACCTAATCGTTGGAAATAAATATTTTTTAATGAATTTCTCTTGAAAAGGATGAAAATAATATTGTGGAATGTTAGTTACGGTATATTGAGTGGATTAGGATGATTCAATAATTTCAGTTTATATGATTAGTCGTGGTTTTTGTTTCCCCTGAGAGAGTTAAGATCTTGAGTTCTCTACAGAGTTGATCATTTGTAACGTAGTAGGGTGAGTTGACAATTCTCGACTGAAATGCTAAGTGAATTTCTATGTTAGAGTTGGCTGCTGTGCCCCACAACTGAAAATATATAAAAGAGGAAACGAATTTTTCCCTGCTGACTATCGACACTTTCTACGTTAAGCCTTCGTTAGATGGAATGACACTATTTTTTACCTTTGCCGTTCACATGATTTTAAGTTTGCGGACTTAGTGTACGAAGCTCAGGTGTTCAAGTTTTGAACTTTAAATGGAGTGAAGGCAACCGCTTCCTCTTTTATTGGATTTAAGTTAATTCAATGGTATAATGCATTTGAGTTTGCTCTCCATAACATCACATAATGTTTTGTGGAAATTTTCCATTATGCAGTCAGACTGTCCAACTCGGCTCCCTCGTCCTTGCTGATAGATATAACTTTGAAGTCGTAAACAATTTCGTCTACCTTGAATCCAGAATTGACACCAAGAACAATGTTAGCCTTTAAATCCTACACAAAATGAAGATGTTACTGACTGAGTAGCTAATTGAAAAGTAAAATCCTGTCCCACCGAACAAAGGTCAAACTCTTTTCGAGAGAAAGGTTTAGATTCCTCTGCGCTTTGGGCACGACGAATATCACAGCCAATGAAACAATGGAACAACGGGGTATATATGGTGACATTCACTTAGTTCAGCAACCCAAGGGACACGGCTACGCCGCAGGAAGCAAGAAAGAGAAAGCCGGGGAAGATCCTGACTACACTTCATATTTCCGATTGGCGCCAAACAGCGAAGAGCAGATTGTCTGCATAGTTGAACACTCTTCAAGCCTTTCTCGTATACAAGCTTTACCTTTTTTGTTTTTATTTTTCTGTTATAAATTTTCTTTATTTAGGATATATTGAAAATTCGAATGTATATTTGATTTACATCTTATCTTCATTGCATTGCATTGTATATGCAAAATATATTAGCACCTGCTACCACACGCTGACTAGCTTCATACGCATATAATAACACCATAAACCAAAAAAAAAAAG
>JAWMAG010000006.1:3080000-3172500 GCA_037013455.1 Ceratitis rosa
TTCGGTTGAAATTAATAGCAAAAGCTAAGGCAAACGAACGCTTAGATGTTATTTCTCGTGGCGTGGAAAGCCTCGCGGCCGCCGCATGCGAATTCCCAATACCGAGTAGTGGCAAATAAGCAAATGTGACTATCAAAAGTTAACAGTTATAGTTTGTGCATATGAACCATGCATACATACATACATGAGTACATATGGTACATATGTCTCGGAGGAGAGTTATTAAATGTTTGCACGTGTGTGCTCACTGTACGAGTATTCGTGAATGGGGCTACGCATGCAAATCTCATTTGTGCAAAACGGAATTTGGCGTTTACCAAAATGCAATTAATGCAATTTCATGCGAATAACTATGCACGAGTACATAAGACATACAACCATACATACATACATACATATATGCCTGTGTGTATATGTGTATACATATTACACTATACAAATATTTTGCTTATTTTGTATATGTGTATGTACCTATGGAGGTATACATATGTATGTTTGTAGATATGTGATATCATTACCATTTTAACCGTTAAATTCAATCGCCTATACTTGTGTGTGTTTGTACATGTGCTCGTGTGTTAGGCTAGACGCCTGAAGGCTTAAACCTCCACGCAAATATGCATATATATGTATACGTATTTCCGCTATATCTGTATGTATGTTTGTATACGCGCGCTTACCATAATTGAATACATTTGAATGCAGCGTTTGCAAACAATTGCGCACAATAATAACACAACGCCAAAGCCGACAATCTTATTAGACGCGTGGCGTTTAGCGTTCGCATATTAAAGTCCAAGCACAGATTGAGCTATTAATTTATTTGGTGGACTTACGTTTGATTTCTACCATAAGTGACTTTAAAGACATCTTCCTAACACATTTTAACAAATCAGTTGTATGGGGGCTATACGATATAGGCTTCCGATTTCCACGATTTTCGATTGTACATATGCTATAGTGGTCCGATCTGCCCAATTCCGACAAATCGCCGTTTAAATTTAAAAATTCTTCTTTGTTCCTAGTTTAGTTGTTATATTTCAAAAACTGGACTGTGCGTACAAACAGATGGACAGAACGACATGGCTAAATCAGGTTGATTTGATTTCTCACCCGATCGGTGTAATTTTTGATGGGTCTATCTTTTCACCATCTGGTTCTTACATTCTGTGAACTAAAAGTAATATACCGTTCCAAGTCATGAAAGGTATAAAAAAGACAATGTCTAAATGCGAGCACGATGAATAGGTTCACTATCTGCATATCCACGCGCTAGTGAATAAAATAGCTTCGACACGCCTCCGTACGTCGATAATAGTACAACAATAGCCCTGTTCGGTGAGAAATGTCAGTCAGTGTCAAAATTACGCTCTCTCAGTAAAAGAGAGAGAAAGAGGGAGGGAGAAAGAGAGACAGAGAGATAGAGGCAGAGAGACAGAGAGAGATAGGAGAGAGAACACGCTTACTGTTCTAATTGTGGAAACTCTAGCGGAAAAGTAAGATAACAACACTTTCTTTCCGTAATACTCTGTAAGGGACAAAGTTCATTTTACTGAGTTGTAGATTTCGCTGCTGTCCAATCTACACGTATCTTCAAGACATCTTCTCGTTTAAAAATACTATCACATCCAACTTCACAGTTTAAGATTAATACCGTCCGTTTCCGAGCTTTAGCGATGTCAACATTTTCTACGTTAAACCACCTTGTATTACTTTTGTCGCAGAGGATGAGTGGTTTAGGTGCATTCTACCACGCAAGAAGTTCCCTTCTCGAAAAATAACAAAATTAGAAACCTTTTTCTTGTTACTCTCTCTCTCTCTCTCACACAGTGCTACCAAAGTAATTGAAAGAAAACCTACTGAGCAAATTTACTCTCATTTGTTAACATACTCGAGATTCATACCTTCTTCTTCTCTTCTTTATTGGCACCGCTTACGCGATTATAGCCGAATCAATTATAGCGCGCCATTCATCTCTTCTTTTCGCTGTTTGGGCCAGTTGGAAATGCCAAGTGCACCCATGTCACTCACCACTTGATCTTTCCAAGGGAGTGGAGGTCTTCCTCTTCCTCTGCTTCCACCAGCGGGTACTGCATCAAATACTTTCAAAGCTGGAGTGTTTTCATCCATTCGGACGACATGGCCTAGCCAGCGTAGCCGCTGTCTCTTCATTCGCTGAACTATGTCAATATCGTCGTATAGCTCGTACAGCTCATCGTTCCATCGTCTGCGGTATTCGCCGTTGCCAATGCACAAAGGACCATAAATCGTTCGCAGAACTTTCCTCTCGAAGACTCTTAGAGCCGACTCCTCAGATATTGATAACGTCCACGCTTCTGCGCCATATAGTAGGATCGGTATAATGAGCGACTTGTAGAGCTTGGTTTTCGTTCGTCGAGAGAGGACTTTACTTTTCAATTGCCTACTCAGCCCAAAGTAGCACCTGTTGGCAAGAGTGATTCTGCGTTGGATTTCAAGGCTGATATTGTTGTTGGTATTAATGCTGGTTCCTAGATAGACGAAATTATCTACGACCTTGAAGTTATGACTGTCAACAGTGACGTGGGAGCCGAGTCGCGAATGCGATGACTGTTTGTTTGATGACAGGGGATATTTCGTCTTGCCCTCATTCACTACCAGACCCATTCGTTTCGCTTCTTTATCAAGTCTGGAGAAAGCAGAACTCACGGCGCGGTTGTTGAGGCTAATAATGACGATATCATCGGCGTACGCCAGCAGCTGTACACTTTTATTGAAGATTGTACCTTCTCTATTTAACTCTGCAGCTCGTATTATTTTCTCCAGCATTAAATTAAAAAAGTCACACGATAAGGAATCACCCTGTCTGAAACCTCGTTTGGTATCGAACGGCTCGGAGAGGTCCTTCCCGATCCTGACGGAGCTTTTAGTGTTGCTTAACGTCAGTTTACTTAGCCGTATAAGTTTTGCGGGGATTCCAAATTCAGACATAGCGGCATAAAGGCAGCTCCTATTCGTGCTGTCGAAGGCGGCTTTAAAATCGACGAAAAGGTGGTGGGTGTCGATTCTCTTTTCACGGGTCTTTTCCAAGATTTGGCGCATGGTGAATATCTGGTCAATGGTTGACTTACCAGGTCTAAAGCCACACTGATAAGGTCCAATCAGTTTGTTGACGGTGGGCTTTAGTCTTTCACACAATACGCTTGATAGGACCTTACATGCGATATTAAGAAGGCTTATTCCACGGTAATTGGCGCAGACTGTGGGATCGCCTTTTTTTGTATCGGGCAGAGCACACTTAAATTCCAATCGTTGGGCATGCTTTCATCCGACCATATTTTGCAAAGAAGCTGATGCATGCACCTGATCAGTTCTTCGCCGCCGAGATTCATACCGTGATACGAAAATTCTATAAGGTAGTTTCACTTCGCAATTTTGACACTAAACGTGTTTGCTCAGGATTGGTTGATATTGCCACTTATAAAATATTCAACTTGGAGCTTTTTTAATTACTTTTGGT
Organism: Ceratitis rosa; assembly: GCA_037013455.1. Taxonomy (NCBI): domain Eukaryota; kingdom Metazoa; phylum Arthropoda; class Insecta; order Diptera; family Tephritidae; genus Ceratitis; species Ceratitis rosa. Next base: position 3,083,500 of record JAWMAG010000006.1, read on the forward strand.
GTTACCTTCTAAGCAGAAGCTTAAAATATTTTTTCAAGTTGTTTTTCTTAGACACCAGAAGTAAAAAAAAGAAATTGATAGAGTTGTCAACTTTCTTTTTTTCGAAATTAACATTTTTAGATTTTCTTCACTGAAAGCGAAAAATCCGTGGTTTAGGTCTCTGGTCCTAGGGATATCCCAAATTAAAATATATTAAATTATACCATGTAAAATGCATTACATTTGACTTAATATATAAATTAAAGTAGAGAAAATGCGATATACATTTATTGATGTATCGATTTCGAGGATCCCTAATTTTTTTTAAAGAAAAAAAAATAATAGAAAATTCAAATTTAATGGGGAATGTGTATTATTATTCGAAATAATATTCCTTGGCATTTAGATTTTGAAGATGATCTCTTTCAAACGTTGGCCGCGGCTACGTCTGAGACGGTCCATCCGTTGAGTCCAATTTTCGATGACTCGTTCGAGCATTTCGACTGGTAAGTGGCGAATGACACGCATGCTGTTTTGCTCCAAGGCCTGAATTGAATTGAATTGCGTATAATCCCGACGCATAGACATTAAACTTTACATATACCCACAGAAAAAAGTCTAACGGAATGATATCACACGAACTTGATGGCCAATCGACCGGACCAAAACGTGAAATTATCTGTTCACCGAAGTGTTCTCTCAATAAAACCGTTGATTGATACAACGTGTGGGAAGTGGCGCCATCTTGTTAAAACCAAATGTCGCCGAGTTCACGAGCTTCAATTTCAAGCAATAAAATAAACGGTTATCATGGCGCGATAACGATCACCAGTGGCGGTTGCGTTCTCACCGGCATCACTTTTGAAGAAATGTGGACCGATGATCTTAAATTTCCTCAGGTTGCTCCTCGTCCCGAATGCGGCAATTTCGTTTGTTTATATACCTATTGAGCCAGAAATGCGTTTTATCGCTGAACAAAATTTGGCTCAAAAACGTCAGATCTTCTTGGAACTTTTCAAGAGCCCATAGAGTGAAGCGATGTCGCTAGGGCGGATCGAGTGACTTCAGTTCTTGCACAAGCTCTATTTTGTATGCTTTAATTTTAAGATATCGACGTAAATTGCGCCAAGTCGTTCTATACGTCAGTCTGAGTTGTTGTGAACGGCGTCAAATCGACTCTCCATGGCCTTCGTGTACATTCTCAGCTACGGCAGTTATATTTTCTTCCGGACGTGGTCGATTCGGTCGAATATTATCCAATAATAAATGCCGGGTCTCAAGATGGGTAACGCTTAGCAGGTGAATTTTTGTTTTCTGAATAGTTTTGGCATTCTTATCGTCATCAAGGCACAGTTAATAAATAATAAATATTTCTGTTTAAAGTGGTTCTCAAATTCTTTTTTAGAATCAAAGACTTATTAATATTCGATTCATATACGCTAGGTAACTCTCCTATGAATTCGAATTCATCCAATGATAATGCTCACCTATTGCTATACTAGCTACTAGATACGCGACGCAAAAAAAAATCAAAAAGAAAAGTATCTGTATATAAATATATATTAACATATTTACTTATATACCATGGTATATTGAGTATTAAAAAATAATAAACACTTAATTTTAATCCTTTATGCTCGGCGACTTTATTCAAATCTCACCACAGCATTTATTCAGCAATAAAATGCAATAAATACCATATGACATGCAAACATATATACTCGTACGTACATATACCATATGTATATTTGTTATTCGTGCAAATTGTAGCAAGATTACTGGCGCTGTTTTAACGCTCCACTTGCCAAGTGTTGTGTTAACATAAATGAGTGAATGAGTGAATGAGTGAATGAATGAATGAATGAATGGCATTGCGATAGCCGCTTTCCCACTTTTTCATTTTGCTAAATATTATACCTATTATTATTAATGAAATTTATATTTATATGCATGCCTTATATATTTTAATAATTTTCTTTGTTTATTAAAGTGGCCTTCCATTTACTTTTTACATAATTTCAAATATCATCCATTTCATGAGTACACACTCTATGATTTTTGTTTCAAGAAGGTGTCCTCTCCTACAGGAGCTAGAATCCTCCGGTTAACTCGCTTCTGATCCGAACTGGTTAAGGAGGAGCTAGAATCGTTGCATGTGTCGAGGACATTACCCTAGCTTCTAGAGGTAAGTTTCCACAAAGTCAAATAGACTTGATGCAGGGGAATCTTCTGAGGGTAACTAAAAGGCTGTTAATGTGGTTCTATTCACAAAGAGGAACAAAATACCGGCAATAAACCCTCCAACTCTAAATGGCGTTTAGTTAAGTCTTAATACCAAGGCAAAACTTCTGAGCGTAGCATACAAATAAAGAGACCATTGATAAGAAACGGAGTTCAAGCCTTTAAGAGAGTGACAAACATTAGCTTTTTAAACAGAACTCAAAAATCAGTGATGTTTAGTGCCAGTGATGCGCTCAAGACGCACGTCAAAAGACGCCGTAATTGTGTTCCTCAATATTTTACCAACAGACTTTATAGATTATCACATGGCAGCCCTAGGCGTTCTTCGTCGAAGGGAGCTAAAGCAGTGGAATTTTTAAAATCTGGATATGGTGACAACAGCGACTGTGTTGCAGTGCTTTGAATAAGGTAATGAGTCCACGAAGACTGTACATACTAATAGCTATACTAACTGCTTGTTGCTGGTTGGGTTTGAAGATCTGGTACAACATACCTGACCAGTAGTAGCAGATATTACAGAGGGGTTCCAGAAAAGTTGGTACGATTCCACGATTGACATATTCACACTTAATTTGAGTTGTCATTATACTAAATGGGTTACCTTATAGTACTTTTTTCAGTCAATGGTACGAGTACTGTACGAGTACTACTAAGTCCGAAATGGCTCGCGACGGCCTACAATTTTGAGGTGAGATGTCAAGCTTTAGAAATTCATAATTACAAAATTATAAGAAAAAAAATATATGAAAATCTACATGCTTCAGCTTCTTTGCAGAATATGGTCCTATGAAAGCTGTGTCCAATCCATATAATGAAAACCCCTTAGCCTGCACCAGTAACAGGAGGATAAACCGTCTTAATATCGCATATATGGAATGTGCTATCGAACGTATTGTGTAAAAAACTAAAGCCCACGGTCAAAAAACTATTTAGATCTTATCAGTGTGTCTCTAGACCTAATAAACTAACAATTCTCTAGATACTCTCAATGCGACGAATTTTGGAAAATATCTGTGAAAGGATGAACGACACCCAACACCTCTTCTTTGATTTTAAAGAACCTCTCCGGCCAGCATTCTCGGTTTAAGGCAACTGTGGCACGGCATTTCAAACGCCCTACGTTCATCTGCAAACGAAACTATTGGATATCGGAAACGAAGCAAAAACAGCTGGTACGATGAGGACTGCCGTGCCGCAGTGGAGAGAAAGCAGGCTCCCTTCGTCGCAACGTTAAGATCGATAACAATACGTGCGGGGTGGGATAAATACTCAGAGCCAAAGAGCCAACAAAACCCTTTTCAAGGCCGAAGCAAAATCTTATAGGACCCAGGAAGGTGATCTAGTGACTAATAAAAAGAGCATAATGAATTTATGGAGGGAATACTTCTCCAGCCGGATGAATAAGACGAGTCCAATCTTGAAAGTTTTCAATGCAGTACCCGTCGGTGGAAGCAGAAGAAGATAAATAACTTCACTTCGTGGAATCAGGTGGAGAAGGACCTGGTAGCACTGGTATATAAGTAGATTGGAAGAAAAAGAGTCGAAGTAAAAGTCCAATGTTAGCTATAAAATGCGGAGTATTCAGTACAAAAAAAACTAATATCCTATTTCAATATACCTTCAGATCTTCCCTTATATTCATCACTTGATTAAATTTTCCAGAAAAAATATTTTTAATAATTTACTCTATATACATATACATACAGCCTTGGCCAAAAGTATTAGGCATCCCACTAAAATACATGTATTCTCAAATGTGGCTACCAAAGTTACCACTTCTTTTTGTAAATGACTTACACGGGTGCTTAACTGTTGATTAAACGAATAAATTATGTAATATTAAAAGTCATAGCACTCTGGGTAAGCTAAGCCTAAAAATTGTCATTTTCAAAAAATTCATAAAATATTTTCGCATTTCAAATTTGAAAGTGAAAGTGTAAATCATATTTAGTGAAAAGTTACCAATCTTATAAAAGCAGATCATATTCACCGAAATGCCTAAAAAAGTGAAATTAGTTACGATGATAGAGTTAGAATTCAAATTCTAAGTGAAGAAGGTAAGTCTCAAGTTGAGATTGCCAATTTGGGATTTGTGGAGACGAAATCCCACAATAATAAATCAAAAAGTGGACGAAATTTCATTACTTCACTTGTTAAAACAAAAAATTCAGTAATTAGTGGGGTGCCTAATACTTTTGGCCAAGGCTGTATGTATATGTATGTATCTAAATATTTTTTTTAATTTAATTCCAAAGAGTATCAAACACTTTTCCAATTACTTTCAAATAAATTTCATGCAAAATATAATCTCCCATAAAAATCAATTACTTAAGTGAGAATTGCAGGAAATGTACAGTTAGTAATTGTAGCGTCACCTGAACAATTTTCCATTTGAAACAATTTATATTAACGCATTACAACAATAATACTTAAACAAAGAAGGCACACTTTCAAAACACAGCCACATTGCTATAGACAAACATACATACATACATACAAAAGCGTACTTTTGAGTGCACAACACGCATACATACACACATACCCACACACAAAGGACAGTGTCAACCGACCAACAGTTGCATTTGGGATTTATTTTCCATTTCACTACTTTTTCACATTGCTCGAAGCCAACTTAGCAATAACAAAAACAACGAAAACAAAAAATACAACACAAAAACAACAATACAATAATATTACTGTAAAATCGAGCAATAAAGAAATGTGAGATCAAGTGGACCGTATGAGGCGCACATTGGATATACGAGAATGTATGTGCGTGTGTATATGTATAATAAATGCATTTAGAAAGTATTATATGTATGTATGTACATATGTACATATGTGTGTTTGCACTCAGATTTATTTGCAACTAAACGTTAGCTGAATACACATTCTGAGATTAATTTTATTAGTGTCTCACAAGTGGAAACAATTGTGCTAAACACACACACATGCAATCTGACACACAAATACACACCTACATAAGTATATGTATATATATAAGCACGAGCGTAAACAGTTGCAGTTTAGCATGTGAACACAAATAATCAATTTTAGATGCATATACATTTCTATGTGAGCATGTGTGCATGTGTGTGTATGCATGTGTGTGTGTGTGAGAATCAACTGACAAATGTACAAAAGCTTACAAGTGCTTATGCTTTGTTGTTGTTTGAATTGCATTTGTCGTATAAATACAAAACGCCAACCGGCATTTGAATGGTACTTGTACACGTTTTGCCATCAGCGATAACGGTATATTGCAAATTTTAGTTAAGGTGCTTGCACATTAGGGAGACCGTATATGAAAAAAAAAACATTTTGCCGACATTTTAAAAATTTGGAAAAAACTAAAAAAAATTGTAATAAGTGAATTATTAAAATTAAAAAATTAAATGAAGAAAATTTTAGTAGGGTTGCCATATTTTCAAAAAACAAAAAAATATAAATTATATAAAAGGATTCAAGAAAAAAGCTTATTTAAAGTTGAAAATTCTATTGTAAGCTATTTTAATAAAGCCTACAGTTAAAAAAACCATCATTAGTAGAGTTGCCATCTCTGCGAAATTTTGAATATATTACTATAATTAAAATAAGACATAGAAATAATATAATATAACATATATTCATCTAAAAGTGATTGAACGAGATTTAAAAGGCTTTCGTTTGAATAAATATTGGTGAGGGTTACCGTCTGTTTGAAAATTTAAAACGAAAAAAAATTGATTAAATTAATTATAAAATTATTGTAATAAAGCAAAGTGAAAACATTTGAAAACTACCTTAGCGAAATAATTTTTAAGAGAGTTGCCACCTTTTTGAAATATGTATTAAATAGAATTTCATTAAAAATAATTATAAAATTATCAGAATAAGAATAAAAAAGTTAAAAATATATATTTAATACTATTTAAACAATAATAAATATTATGCTTAGAGTGATTGCTTTAGTTTACGTGTAACTTAAAGTTTGGTTGCCATATATTTTGGTTTATTTATATTTATATATGAAAATAAAACTCTCATGTTGGCATCCTTCCAAATTTTTTATTAAAAAATATCGTGAAGAAAACACATTATTAAATATATAAATCAAATTTGTGGAGGGTTGCCATCTATGCAAAAATGTGAAAAATTAAGATGGAAATATAAAATTGATTAAAATTTTAGTATGAACTAGTGAACTTTTGAATTTGTTTAAAATTAAAAATTAATACATGGAGGGTTGCCATCCGTTTGTTGCGCTGTAATAAAAAAATTTCACCAAATAATGTAATCGAAATGTGGAATTTAGTTTTAAGGTTGATGATGTGCAAGAAGAACCAAACTTGGTAAGAAAAAATTTAAAAGGGTTGCCATATACTTTAGTTTTTAGCGCAACATATTATGAAAAGAAAAAATAAAAAAAAACTGTCTATAATAAAATTTTAATAACAATGAATAATCCAAAATAACGGAAAATTTTACTAGAGAGTGTTGCCACCTGTTAAGAGTAACAAATTTAGTACAATTTAAATTAAAAAACGAAATTTGTTTAAGATTTGTTTTTAAATATTACAACAACAATGCAAAAATATGCACTTAACTTTTTTTTACTTTTGTAATTCTCTTCTAATATTACTTTTAGATTACCCTAGTGCATACATACATAAATCGCTCATCTGTAAGCTTGTTTGTATTTGCAAGATTTGCGCTCATAACAGCACTGTTAATTTGTGGGCGGTTAGCAACTCTTGGCAATCCTTAGAGAAATGAAAAACAAAAAAAAACATTTGCAATTACTGTGTTTGTTCTTGTTGTTCAGGTCCTTTTTTTCTTGTTCTTGCTGTTGTTCAACAGCCGGTGAGAGTTAATGCCATCAGCAAGCCATATCAAATGAAAGCTTTAAGTTTGCACTTGCCGGCGCACAAATATGTACACATACACACGCATACACTCTCAAACAAGAGCCAACGAAATGCCAATTCACCGTCACAGGAAGCAATAAAAAGGATATATGTATATGTATGTATAAAGTAGTAAATGTGTCGCGCCAATGCCTCCGCATACAAATTAACAATGTATTTAAGTACAGGTATGTATATATGTATGTGTGTGTGTGTATGTTGAGTACATAAGTAGATACTTTTATGCGCATTTATAAACACTTGAGCATATTTATGGTATATTTGTGCAAACATATGCTTATTACTCGAATAGAATTGCTGCTGTTGCTGTTGTTGGGCACATAAAAGTAGGTGCTTAAATGGCTGCTGCGTAATGCCTCCAGTTCTTGGCTGAATTGTATTGCCCTTAATACAACAGCACCTTTTTTTTTGTCTCTTATTTCTATGTTTTAAAAAGTGGACAATTAACTGCTCGGTTTCCCAGTGAACTTAGCCGAAGGAACATGCGGTCAAGAAGGCTCATAGGTGTCTTGGAAACCCTTCCCGGTGAAATCGATGGAAACTCAGAAAGAAACAGGCTTAAGGAAGTCCTCTCCATGAGCTCAGCCACTACAAATTTTATACAAAAACCAGATGGCGAATGACCATCTTGGGTCGAATTGCTGGATATTCTTTCGAGCATTCAGTTTTCCGACTGATCCGAGAACCGAAAAGTAATCCCAATGGGTCTACTTCTCGCACTAGCGAAATTATCAGCCGCAGAAAGGTGGGATGGGCAATAAAAACAGTCCAACCTTATAAATCTCACAGATTGGTTGAAGTCTTTCCAGCTGAATTACAGGCGGGCCTCATTTCTTCTAAGCAATACTCTTAACCAGACTACTGAAGTTGGTTGCTCGGTTCTCTGGTTGCAAATCAATCAACCATCCTATGCTCGGATAGCCAACCTGCAACAGTAACCCAAGCAAGCTCTAGGTTAAATGCAACATACCAGGCAACCGTTCGGCGAATGAGCTAGTGAGAGAAGGTGCTTAATTACAAAAAAATTTTACGCACATTGCGGGCGTACCTCTATCTTCGAAAAAATTTAAAAAAAAGCCGACACCAGATGGCTTAGCGAAAGAATTTGTAATGTAACGTTAGCAGAATGGGATTCTGTTTGATTTTTGTTGAACCTGCAGAGACTGACTACACGACATAATTACCTATGATATCACTTCTTCGCCTTCCTAACTGAGGTAGCATCGACTGATACATTATCTATAGGCGAAGTTCATAAGGCGCCCGAAATGATTCGTACGCCTGGGAAGGTGAGAAGTACACCGTAGCGGTATCACGATGGGTCTTCACACCTAAGTACACTTGTCGCTCTGCTCAGCAGCCACATCAGTTTAACTCAACTGAACTCTACTCAACAAATTTTTCTTAAACAACATCTGTGTGTCTTTGTTTATTATTCTTAAAGATTTATTTTTAATTTGAGAATATATACGTGTAGATGGCAATATTTTTTCACAGTAAAACGAACTGAAAGTTTAAAAAAAAAATTTAAAAATAAGGTAATACCTTTTTTTTGGTTTTAACTTACATAAATATTTAGTATTTTTCTTTAGAAAACTTGACAACTGTTGGTCCTTTTTACCATAGAAGTTTAAGGGAAAAATTTCAATCGAAATAAGCATGACTCTAATTTATTTTTATTTTTTAAAAGGTGGGAACCCTAAAAAATTACATATACGAGTACATTAGTATGCTTTCATTTTAGATGAGTAAACTTTTATTCAAATTTGTAAATAAAAAGAAATCTAATGAAAGAGGTGCCTGACTTCGCTCAAGTTTATGGAATTACGCCCAAATGTAGGCAACGAGTAATGATTACCTTCTTGTTTCTCGAGAAAGCAGGTCATGACAAAGAAAGGTATCATAATTTAATAATAAAATTAAAAAAAAAAACTAACATTATACAGCAATATTGGCAATGATTGGCTGAGTATATTTTTCGGAAGCTTTAAGAAATAATAAAAATATATTAAAAAATTAAAATATTGATATTCCTTTCATTTCTATTTAGTAATTGACAATTTATTTTATAAAACAATATTATTATGCGGCGGATGCAATAGCATTAAGTACTACCATTCGGAAGGCCAGGGTTGAGTCCTAGTATGACCAAACATAATTAAATTAAGTAGAACATAAACAGAAGACATTTAAATGCGAAACCTTTAAAATAACTGGTTTTTCTGAGCATTCATGGGTTTTCAATGTAGCTCTTGAAAGAACGCACAAATGTAGGCAACGTTTTTGTAATTTACTGTCTAAAATATTTTGAAAAAAAAAAGAGTTTGACCAGAAAAAAGTACGCAAGCAAAGAAGCAAACTTTATTAATGACATTAACGTATTATTTACTTACCAACTAGTTGTCAACTAGTACATCTTAAGTAAATATTTTTTTTAATACAAGACTACTACTCAAAAGTTGCAACAAAAAGTAAAAATGTCAAAAAATTATGCTAACATTAATCAAACTACCGTACAATTAATTACAAAGTAACCCTTTTCGGAATAGTGACATAAAGTTTCAATGGATTTTGAGTCACACACTTTTTATGCGCTTACATTTCAACAAATCCAGGTGCATTTAAGTATACACATACACACACAATTTGTTTTTTTTTTTTGCATATGTACACAACAAAGTACATATGTATGCATATACACGTATACTACTACAATATATGTTATATGCACTTAAATAGTATCATTGCATGCTTGAGCTTTATTGAATGTGCACAATGGAGGAGATCATGTGCAAATGTCCTTAAAATTTATAAACAGATTTCTTATCGAAGATTTATCGCTGGCAATCTAATAAATTACGGTAAAGTACCAAATGCAAATGCGATCAAAAATACAATAACACAAATACTTATTTGTGTAGGAAAGGGTAAGTAAAGCAAATAAAAGTGAACCACGGAGAGTGAGTGCATTCGAATTGAGTCAGTCTGGGGAAGAACGGGGAATTGTGTGCAACAAATATTGTATAATCAAATCGATTTGGAGTATATACGTATATATTTACATACTCACAAGTATATAGATAGATCAATAAGTGCATTAGTTAAAGTAAAGCGGATTTTTTGCTGCACTTTTTGTACAACTACTCGAATGAATCAATTGTTGCTCAACGGTAATTTTTTTCTTTAATACAATAAATTATATTTTCCATTAGAAGTGCAAACCATAGAAGGGAGTTAAGTAAATTTCACTTGGTTTCAAATCATTTCTAAATGAAATCAAGTGTAAGTGCAGCCATTTGGTCAACTGAAGCTAAGTGCAGGCAAAGGACGAATGGCGCTGATTTCAGTAAATTCGATTTGGTATGAAGCAAGTATCATTTTACTTTTAAATTTTATCCTTTTACAAACATTTGGTTTTTTCTACTCGCATTGATTTGATGAACACCAAAGTAAAAATTATATAAAGTAAATAAAATTGAATATTTGACTGAGTACTGCATTTAGTTGTAGTTGTGGTTGTAAGTATGTGTGTCTGTTCCTTGCGCAACCTTTCGCGCCGAGCGTGGCGACATCTTAAATATTCGCATTTCTATTGCAATTTGCCGGCGAATAACCATAAATTGGTTCAATTTACAAAGCGTCCGCGCAGAAGCGCCAGCAGCGGCTGAGCAGTGCGCGTTATAATACTTGCTGCCTTGCTTTGCTTCACTAACGCTGACTTTGGTTTTATTTTATTTTATTTTTTTCTATTTGACTGTCTATGCATTGTTTCATTCTGCTTTTACCGGCAGTTCGGATTATGGTTGAATCGGCGCTTCGCTTCTTTATGCTGAACTTAATTTTACGATTTCTTTTTCCTGCAATCGCATTTTTGCTTCAAACGATTTATTGTAAAAAATCGATAAAATACGTACAGTGTATTTTACACTATTATTAAATTAAAGTCTCTATGCTATCTTGAGCGGTTTGCAGCCGAATTGTTTAAATTTCTTGAATTTAATCATTTAAGTAATTTTTTTTTAATTTTTCTATAGGTTCAATTTGTTGCCACTTCACTTAGGTCACACTTAATTATCGTGATTTGAATGGATGTCAATGGCTCGAAGAATTTAATTAATATGAAGCGACTTTTGTGCTTAGTGACGTCATGTGACTTCCATGTCAAGTGATCTGCTATTTGGTTTATAGTATCAATGTGATATGACTTCAACAAAAATCACCTCCAAGTACTTGCATTTTGAGTATATGTGATGTAACTTTAAGCAAAGAGAATTGCAAATTTATATTTTCGATTTAATGTGATGCGATCTTGTATATTATATAATACCTCAAATCAATGCGACGCTATTACCAATTCAAAATATCTGTTAGTTTAATGTATAGCACTTATGTAATAGATTGTGGTGTAATTGTCGTTAGATCGCCTTTAAATTTTAACAATTTGGGTTTTTGATATGACTTTTGAGTTAAGCGATCTAGAATTTAATATTTTGTTCGACGTGATGTGATTTTTGAGTCAAATGATGTTGAGTTTAATATTTTAGTTTAATATTTTGCTTTAATCTGGTGAGATTTTTGAGTCAAATGATATTGTGTTAAATATTTTGCTTCAACGTGATGTGATTTTTGTGTCAAATGATCTTGAATTTAATATTTTGTTCGACGTGATGTGATTTTTGAGTCAAGCGTGATGTGATTTTTGAGTCAAACGTGATGTGATTTTTGAGTCATATGATCTTGTATTTAATATTTTGTTCGACATGATGTGATTTTGTATTTAATATTTCGATTTAAAGTTATGCTACTTTTGATCTATTAATTTGACATACAGATACAAATTTATTAATGTTCGATGGGATGAGATATTTAAGTCATGTGATTTGCTATGTAGCTAATAGGATCAAACGTGGTTTGACTTTAGTCAGTTCGACATATTTAAAAGGAGAAGTGATTTTAAAATTCGATTTTTCACTTCAATATGAGGCGACATTACAACTAGGTGATCAACTTATTAGACATCTAATATTGGCTTAACGTGATTATTTAGTCATGTGTTGAAAATAAGATGCTTTGTTTAATTTAAAGTCATTTGACACATTAAACTATTATTTTGAGTTCAAGTGAAGGTTTTCTACATCTGGTGGTTGGAACATTTGAATTTTAAATTCATGTGACGTGTGTTTTTATGTTAAATTTTGCACTCCCAAGTGATGTGATATATTTTTACTGAGCGTCTCATGATAACTCATGCAATATTTGGATATCTTTTCTTTATGTGATGTGAATATTTTATTCAGTGTATGCCTGCGATATCATGTGATCGAATATTATTACTTGTTGTATTCATTCGCTATATATTTATTATATTAAACGATGCGATGGATAGTCATGTGATATTAGCCAACGACAATTCGTCTTGGATTGATGTGATGAATATTTAATTTTGATAAATATTTTTTCTCGTAATAAGAATTTTATGCACAATTTTTGACTGATATTAATTAATAACTTGGCTGCGAAAACATTTCATATATGAAAAATTATGATTTTTTTTTTGTACGAAAGAATATAAATTACAAACAAATTCTATATCATTTTACTGAATACTTGTAAAGACTTTTGCCAAATGGTTTAAAAATTCCAACTAAAACTTTAATTACTAGATAAGCTGAAATTAGAGCACACAATGCACAAATTGAATTTCCATTAAAATACAGATACACGTATACGTATGTACACCAACACAATATGTACACATGCAGAAGTATATAATGAAATAAATTTTCGTATTGATTTATGTATCTAGGTATGTATATACGAGTATATATATTTGTATTCACTTTTCTACCACAATAATTTATCTTATGGTAAGCAATAATAGCAAAAACTTAAAAAAAGAAATTTATTTTTAAAATAATAAAACCTTTAATAGCAATAGTACTATAAGTGAAATATTTTCACAATTCAATAAAACTGAATTGTGCCAAGCGTTGATTGCAGGCAGTCAAACTAACATAACAATTGAAACACACGCACACACATACAGACACATATTGAAATGAATATAATATGAATATATGTATGTGCAAGTATGACTGCAAACATAAAATAAATATAAATGCAATTTTTACATTCTCCAATCTCCTTTCAATGATCTTTTTTATAAGTAGCTTATGTGTAATAATAAACATTGCGGTGTATATACATATATTTATATATATATATATACGCAGAGTGATGATATAAAACACACAAGTACAAGTAAATATATACATACGCAAACTCTGCATTGCATTTGTTTAATTTTATTTGCATATACATACATATATATATATATATATATATTATATTGCATTTATATATATTTATATTTGATTTTAACAATTTTACTTGATTTTGCACATACCGACATACGAAGGATGTACATATTATATATGCATTTACACTACTAATAAATCAATTTAAATTAATATGAAGTTGGTAATAACGAAAAGGTGACTCAAATCAAACACAACACGCAAGATAAAATTAAAAAATGTTGAAAAAAATCTCAAAAAAAAACAAATAAAAAATTTGAAAACACTCTCAAAAACAAATATAAAATTTTGAAAATAATCTCAAAAAAAAAAAAAACAAATAAAAAATTTTGAAAAATCTCAAAAAACAAATAAAAATTTTGAAAAAATATCTCAAAAAAAAAAAAAACAAATAAAAAAATTTGAAAAAAAATCTCAAAAAAAAAAAACAAATAATAAATTTTGAAAATAATTTCAAAATACAAATAAAAAATTTGAAAAAAATCTCAAAAGACAAATAAAAAATTTTGAAAAAAGTCTCAAAAAAACCAATAAAAAATTTTGAAAAAAAATCCCAAAAAAAAAATGAATAAAAAATTTTGAAAAAAATCTCAAAAAAAAATTTTTGAAAAAAGTCTCAAAAAAAAAAAGAAACAAATAAAAAATTTTGAAATAATCTCAAAAAAAAAACAAATAAAAATTTTGAAAAAATATCTCAAAAAACAAATAAAAAGTTTTGGAAAAAATTTCACAAAACAAAAAGAAAAATTTTGAAAAAAATCTAAAAAAAAGAAAACAAATAAAAAATTTGGAAAAAACAAATAATAAATTTGAAAAAAATCTCTAAAAACAAAAAAAAATTTTGAAAAAAATCTCAAAAAACAAATAAAAAATTTTGAAAAAAATCTCAAAAAAAAAAAAACAAATAAAAATTTTGAAATCTCAAAAAAGAAATAAAAGTTTTGAAAAAATATCTCAAAAAACAAATAAAAAATTTGAAAAAATTCAAAAAAAAAAAATGTTGATGACACATGACAGATGCAAATGGCAAAAGAGAAATGACAACTGAATGACAAATGACTAATCACAACTGACAGCTGGCTATCATCTGGAAATCATGTAAATTAAGCGTGGCGCCTAGTTCTCTTCTCGAAATAAAATGTCAATGAGGAATGGCCGACAACTGGCGGCTGGCAAACTAAATCTGGAATTTAAGCAAGTTGAAGACCGCGGTATCTGGTCCTCTTCTCGTTAGGTAACCTCAATGACGAGTGACAAATGACAAGAGACTCATGACAAATGACTCATGACAAATGACAACTGACATCTTACAAATGGCAATCACTGGAAATCAAGTAAATTTAACCCGGTGACTAAAGGACTGACAGCAGGTAAATGCGTTTTGTAACCACGTTTTGTAACCGTTGAAGGAATTTTCGGCGAAGCTCCTCTCCAATTTGTGTTGTACGTGTTCAGGTTTCGGCAACAAATGGAGACACGTACAATTTATTCTAAGCGGCCTCAAAACGGTTGATGGATTTTTAATATAATTTTTTTATAAGGAACTTTTATTTCTAGTCAGAAATAAACTAGGAGGGGTTGTCACTCAATGACCGGGGCGACGATAATAACAAAGAATTAAATTGAATTTCTATGATTTTCCATGATGGTTGGGCCAGTACTCGAACCTACGACCTACCTCCAAATAGTAAGCACTGCTAATTGGCTATTGCGGCCGTCGTACACATGCACAGAATAAAAATAAATGGTATATAGTATGTATGTAAAGATAATAATAAGATAAGATTTTATTGAGAAAAAAAAGTAGCGCAAAGCCATTACTTGACAACTCACGTCCGCCAATCCTAATCGAATTCGTTGTTCAACTGCTTAAAGAGGAAAATTTCGGACGATCACAAATCGACTACAAACATGAACACATGCGGCAGCCAGTCAGAGCTTCACTCTTTACGCGAAAGTGAAATCACTAAACGCCAAGATTTATTAGCTTGCACCGAGTAGAAAAAAATAAAAAAAATAAATAAATCTTTGTACACCGAAACAGCTGTTCCGACATAGTCAGGCAGGCACATTAATATTGTATGAAGCAAAGACAGCAAGCACACACGCACGCGCAAGCTAACCGACCGGAAGTGAAATCTACGCGCATTTAGCCACGCTGACGTACAAACGATTTTTACTCCACGCCAACTGCTGCTGCTGCTGCTGCACACTGCGATTGGCTTCACTTTTCACTGGCGCACACACACACAGTGCAGTGCATGAATGAAGTCACCAACGCTTACCAACAACAACAACGAGTACGATGATGCAGCGTGTCTAATAGACGAACACACACACACATCCAGAAGTAGTAGATTCATTTAAACGCAACATGCCGTTGCATATGGTCCTCGTTTTTGTTATTGTTTTTGTTGTTGTCAATGCATTTGTTGCCATTGTAGCGATTGTTGTCGTTGTTATCCCATCGACGTGGCCGCTTGACTGCAAATGATTTTGCGCTGATTTACTGATTCAATGTCACGTCCTAAATTGTGGTCAAAATTTCACTTGCAACACACAAGTGGACACACACAGTCGCACATATGTATATACAATCACATACACGTACACATGCTCTTGTGTTTGCCAAGGCATCATGCGCATTGTTACTGTTGTTGTTTGCTTGTCATTGGTCTTGAATGAATTTTAGATGCGAGCATTTCGGCGGGGTAAACAGCAGTGTTGACAGTTTCAGTGCGAGGCTTTATTTGTCTGTTTTTGTTTGCCTGTTTGTGTTTGTTGTCGCTTCGCGCTTCTCGGCCAGGCTGAAGGTCCTTCGCTGTGTTTCTTTTTCTGTCGAAAATTCTCTTCAAATTTATGTTCGTGCATTGAATTTTTAAAATTGAAATCTGTTCTCAGCTGAATGCCTCAAATTATAAAAGTCCAGTGTTGATTTCATCCCTCCGCCAAGAGGAAGACTTAAGTGGACAAAGAGTGGATAGAATAGTAGCCAAGTGGCGAAGAAAATAACTGAATAATACATGATTGAATATAATGTGTGACCGCCGTTGTGTGTTTTCAGTGATTCCTCTAAATATAGAAGCCAAAAATAGAAGCTAAAAACACTTAACTGAAAATATACTTTTTGCTCTATCTCAGTAGTTTAGGTTAAGGTTTGTTCTTATATATATTCGTATATACAAACATACTTGGGGATTAACAAAAGTTCGTTCAGTTGGTGCCATTCAATTTGTTTTTGTTAAGTCTAAAAATACCAAATCCTTTGCAATTACTTCATTAGTTTTCATTTTAAATTTTAGAACGATCGGCTAAAATTTAGATGAGAAATCGCAAGACAGCTGAGGATAGGTCAGACGAAATTCCACTACCAACGCAAACAGAAAATCGTCTCCAGGTTTCGGCGTCATTTACAGCCAATACAAATATGGAAGGACTGCACCGTTTTTAAAGACTATTTCTAAATGGTTCCGAAGATTCCACACCGTACATTTTTCCGTAGAGGACGATCCCCGAAAAAGTCGACCAAAATCTTCCACTGATGACATCACTGTAGCTCTGGTGAAGTCCAAAATTGACAAAGGCTCACGATTGACACAAGAAATGATTGCCAATGAATTAAGCTTGAATATTAAATAATAATCTGGTATACTCCATGGGTACAACGAATTTTAAATGAGGCCCAAAAAGAGGCTCTAGTGTATTTTGCTCAATTTTTCCTAAAAAAATTCGAACATGGTCAGTCTAGTAACTTTAGTAAAGTAGCTACTGGTGACAATACTTTGTTCTATAAGTACGATCCTCCAGAAACCAAACACCTGCCCATGGTATAGAGCCCAACTACTACTACGCTACTTTTTATATCTTGACAACGCGCCATCCCACACTGCCGAAGTAACGAGTAATTTTATTGCGATCTCTATACCCAGCACCATACTCCCCGGGAAGGAGATAATTAACGTGGCTAATGCTGAATTTGATAAGCATAAAGAGCAAGATTTTGGAAACCGTTTTCAAAAGCGGATTTAAAGGCTTAAGAAATGCAATAAAAACAATGGCGATTATAGTATTTAGAGGAAATAAATAAAGGACAAAGACTACGAATAAACACAAAAAAATTTTTTTTCTGGTCAGCTTAACGAACTTTAGTTAATCCCTGTAAATACAAGTAAAATATAGTCCATTTTTTGTATTAAATTGAAGGTTTCATTAAATAGTTAGATTTATCCAATCATGCCCCTCTCATAGAAACTCTTGTGCCTTTTGACAACAAATTGGAACAATTCATTTTCATAGGCTGCCTTTGAGGACAATTCTTCACCAGCAAAATTATTCTCCATAGACAAGAACAGATGGTAAAACCCTCCCAAACTAGTTTTCGAAGCTTCCGGCAAGTCTCCTTCCGTTGGGCAAAACTGAGCACTTCGGGGCGATTGCTTCGTTGAGACGGTCCAAGTGCTGATAGTCAAGTCTGAATAAAGAGTTTGGCGGTAGGGTAGCATAATTCCTTGTCAATCCCACCAAACACTCAATAAAACCTTCCTAACTTTGGCTTGATCCGATTTTTCGATTATGTTGCGATTCAGCAACGATTCACAGATTCTCGTTAACTCAAGTGGCACCCATATAACGAGCTACTTTGTGTACTCAGGTAGCACAAGTGGTTCTAATGCTTAGTAGATACCGGTGTGTTTGTTGAAGGTTGCCGGTTTTACTAGTAGATGTCGCTAGCAATATGTATAAATTTCTATGATTTGACATGTATGTACTTTTTTTCTATTGACATTAACCTACAAAAATACGCAAGTCACATTCCGCCAAAATAATAGCGTCATATTTGTTTACCTCAGTGAAAATGTCGAGTTTCGTTCCAAGTAAATCGCATTTGCGGCATTCGTTGCTTTTCTTATTTCATCAAAAGAAAAAAGCAGCTGAAGCTCACCGGTTGCTGGTAGAAACTTATGGTGAACATGCTCCAGTGATTAGAACATGTGAGACATGGTTTCATCAATTTAAAAGTGGAGATTTCGATTTGACAGACAATGAACATCCTGGTGCAGCGAAAAAGTTCGAAGACGAGGAATTGCATGTTGATCCAACCCAATCGCAACAAAAATTGGCAGAATAACTACATGTGACTCGAGGAGCAATTCGCCAACGTTTAAAAGCCATGGGAAAGATCCAGAAGTATGGAAAATAGGTGCCACACCAGCTGAACGATAGACAAATGGAAAATCGAAAAACCGTTTGTGAAATGCTGCTTCAACGATTCGAAAGGAAATCTTTTCTGCATCGAATTGTCACGGGGGACGGGCGACGAAAAATGGATTTATTTTGAGAACCCGAAGCGAAAAAAATCATGGCTTTCCCCTGGTGAAGCTGGCCCATCGACTGCAAGGCCAAATCGCTTTGGCCGTAAGACAATGCGCTGTGTTTGGTGGGACCAGTGTGGTGTGGTGTACTACGAGTTGTTAAAACCTGGTGAAACGGTGAACACGGATCGCTACCGACAACAAATGATCAATTTGAATCATGCGTTGATCGATAAACGGTCGGAATGGGCCCGAAGACATGGCAAAGTTATCTTGCAACATGACAACGCGCCGTCTCATACCGCTAAACTGGTGAAAGACACATTAAAAACACTTAATTGGGAAATATTATCGCACCCGCCGTACTCTCCAAACCTCGCCCCGTCCGACTATCACCTTTTCGCATCGATGGGATACTCCCTTGCAGAGCAGTGCTTCGCTAATTTTGAAGAAGTCGAAAAATGGCTCGTCGAATGGTTTGCCTCGAAAGAGAAAAAGGTGTTTTGGAATGGTATCCATAATTTGCCTGAGAGATGGGCGAAATGTGTAGAAACCATTGGTCAATACTTTGAATAAAAAAATTTTGAGATTCCTCTGAAAATTAAGTGTTTTCTTTATCGAAAAAGCCGGCAAATTTCAACTAACACACCTTCTCTGAACAGTAAAAACAGTGCTCGTATGATGATTCAAAACTAGTAGAACAAAATCGACTGGAGCATGATTGACTCTTACAGTATCAAGACCACAAACACTATTTCCATTTTCAGTTTGAATAGTGATCGAACCAGATACGAGCACTGGCCATCCGAATGTTTATATACAACATCGGGAAATTGCATATACATAAATAATAAAAAATTCAATTAGTAATTTTATTGAGGAAATTAAAATAATTACTGGTAAGCACTTGGAATAGATGTGCAGGGGAGGATGGAACTTACTTTAGAATTCTTTTTAGACGTGTTCAGTGGGGATAAAGATTTAGTGGAGAGTACCATTGACGAGCGATATAATGCCTTTCTCATTGTTGCTATTTTCCCAAATTAATTCAATGCTGCGACGATATTTTAACCACAATTGATTACTTGTCACGTGCGGATCGAACTCACATTGCTCACTTATTGTTACTCATAACACGCGAAGAAGTTTTTTTTACAAAATTTTGGGTGCAAGTAGTCGATTTGCATAACTGGGGTTTCTATGGAATACCCTGGAGATAGTGCATACAATCCATTTTGGTTCAATTTTGGTGAGGGAGGAAAGTTGACTCGATTGAAACTACTCGCAAAGTATTCAACTCATTTTCGATAGGGATTTATTTATATTTAAATAAGGATTTTCTTTCATATTTCGGGATTAGAAAGCAAAAACCATTATTAATCATTGAAAATAATTTTATTGTTTTTCAAAATATTCCCCACGTTTTGAAGGCATCAACTGCCTCTTCAGGTGTTGAAAAACATTGACCTCTTAGTTTATTTTTATGTGCGGGAATAAAGATAAGTATATCAGTTTTCAATTTCATTTTTATTACGATCAAATTACCGTGCAATATTGAAAGAGTTTCTTGGTCCCCCCTATAGCTAACCCGATCTCACAAATTTCTAAGACCATCAGTTTGCTCAATGCATCAATAATTTTCGGAACAATAATTGGTTTTGCACGACCTTAGCGAAAACCACCTTAGAGTGATAGACACTGGTCCTTGATGGAGCTTCATCGCTGAAAATTCAACTAAATTCATCGATGCGCAATTTTTAAATTAATTCACGAGAAGATTCGCTAACGTGCTATTTTTTAGGCAAGATAAGTCATTTATGCCTCTGTAAACAACACAAATAGCGCTCGTATGTCAAAACATTCTGAGTAGGTATAACATCAAAAATGTCAACACTAGGGCTGCCCAATCCCGAAATAGAAAAGGCAACCCTCGTCCTTACAAAATTAGTTTTTCTTACCCAAATAGAAATAGCTTACAAAAATAAAAACAAATTCAAACAAATTTGTGTCGCATATACACGTACATATTAATCTCATTAAACCAAAAACGTCTCTCGATAGGAAATGAATGAAATACTCGGAAACTGACATGAGATAAATTTAGTTTGGGCAATTAAAAGTGTATGGAAATTAAATGAATGTGACAGTATGTAGAAAATCAAACACTACCATACATAACGCACACACACACACACACACACACACACAATACACTCATACACATGAACCGCGTCTAGCTTCGACGCAAAGCAACAAGTTTATGCTACGCAGCCGGTAGTTGCCACGGATGACTGTCTAAGCGTAAAACAAAATAAAGAAAAAATAAAAAAAAATAACAAAAGTGAAACTTTCATGGAAGAGCAGCGGCAGGCGACGTATGTACATAAATAAAGAATAATAAAATCAATTAAGTGTTGAGTAAAACTTTCTGCCAAAGCCACGCGCCATCACATGCTGCTGCCGCCGCCGCTGCTGCCACGCAAAACTGCCAACAATAATTGTGCAACTATTAACAAGTTCGTTACTATGGAAGTATCTGAATGGTTGGGTTGCTTGTGTGTGTTTTTGTAAAGTTAGTTGGCAGGTTCGTATTCATCATACGCCTAGTTGAGCGAGGATTTGCAGTGGAGTTGCTGTCTGACTGCCAGCCAAGCGCGTGATGAGTTCAATCAACAATTTAGCATGTTGTGCCGCCTGGAATATAATATGGTGACAGTGATTGTTACACACACTCAAACACACAAACACATGCAAACACACACACACACACACTCAAACACATTCAGTTGCATGCATATGAACTGAACAGAGTGAACAGCAAGCAAAGCCATTACACACATGTACGCGTATGTAGACATCGCTTTGCGTGTATGTGTGTGTGTGTGTCGCCCTTTGCTGATGTATTACCAAACAGTAGATACTTTAGCTCATTCAACGCTCATTGGATTGCAATCAACTGCGATTTAACTGCAATTGTATGCCATTACAAAGATGTTCCATGCAAGTTGCCAGTAGCTCCTTTAAGTTCGGGCAGTGGTGGAGGTATGAGAAATAAGGATGCATATAAAGCATTTGGAGTAGTGTATATGTATATGTATGTATGTGGAAGTAAAAGCGCAAAATCATTGACAAAAGATTTGAGTTTTTTTAACAATTTCGATATAAAAAAGTGCAAGTAAGGAACTGTTGAACACGAGCCGAATCAATAGTTGACTTGTCTTCAGAGAATGTTAGAGCTACGGAGTCAGTACTTGATAAACTGAACTGAATTGAGTAGAGCTTGTGGCCCGAAGAACAAAATGTCTGTCTGCAAAGCTGAGTGAGAGGCCCACATATCACTTATGAAGGGAACTCTTCCAAGCTAAAAAAAATTAGGAGTCCAAGAGACATGAGAAAGTCAAAAGGCAAATAAACCTAAGAATACCCAGAAAAAAGTTGATCCGACAAATGATCGTTTAAGTGTAGAAGTTATTCCGTGTGCCAAGTTTGTGTGAAAACATACGGACCGCAGGACAACCCAACATGTCATTCTGACCAGATCGGTATTTCCATTTTCTCCCAGGCTTTCGATGCCTCACGAATAGAAATGCTCACCTAGAGTTTACTAAGGCCTACCTTGTTATTTGGCTGTCGACATGAGAAACAATAATAACCATTAGTGCAACCCAGGTAGGCTATACGAATTATAAACCGAAGGCCAGCATCAGACGAAGCTGAAGAAACTAATAATAAGAGCTGCAGAGCTAAATAGACAAAGCACAATATTTTAAAAGAGTGCACAACTGCTGGCATATGGCGAAGACATTGATATTTAAGCCTTAACAAACGCGCTATGAGTTCTGCTTTCTCCAGACTTGGTAAAAAAACGAATGTGTCTGGTAATGAACGAAGCATTCTTCTATTATCAGAGAAAGAGTCAGTGCACCCGCGTCTAGGCATCCACGTCACTGTGGACCAGCATTAAAGTCAATAATAATGTCAGGCTTAAAATCTAAAGCAGAATAATGTTAGCCAGCAGGTGTTACTTTGGACTTATAATAAACAAACAAGAAAGTCCTCTATCAACGAACCAAAACCAAATTCTTCAAATCTCTTATCATTCCGATCCTACTATATGGCGCAGAAGCGCGGACGGTGTCGACAAGCGATGAGTCTGACTTCGGAGTTCTCAAGAGAATAGTTTTACAAGTGCACTTTGGCACGACGAATAGCGGAGACGATGAAACGATGAGCTGTACGAGTTATATAGCGACATTAACATAGTTCAGGGAGTAAAGAGACAGCGGTTACCTAGTCTAGATCATGTTCTCCCAATAGATTAAATAACTGCAGCTGCAGAGGAAGACGAGGACTTCCATTTCGTTGGAAGGCTGAGGTGAAAGGGGCCAGGTTTCACTTGGTATTTTCAACTGACGCCAAATAGCAAAGAGAACAAACGAATGGTCACGAGAACTGTCTAAAATATCCTTGTCGCTGTCAAACTCCAGCGTGTAGTTTGATGACCGTAAGTCCACCAGATCTGGAATCAGAAGATCGCACAATTACATATCAGCAAGCGGGTCTCTAATCGTTGACGAGCTCGAAGTGAGTAATATTACTGAAGAAACAAGGACGCTTTTCGCAGTGAATCTTCCAGAAGGTTGGTTTCTGAATAGTTTGCCATAAATGCCATAAACATTCATAATGATTGTATGTAATTGGGGTTTTGTAACCGCTGAAGTGATTATCGACCGAATTGTTTCTCCAATTTTTTGGTGTGCGTCTTGACGCTGTTCCAAACTCTTTGTTAACGTCATAACTAAACTCGGAGGATCTAAAGTAATTAGATTCTTTTTTTTTTGTTTAATTTTGGATTTTACTCCAACCAAGATCCGAGTCCATGATCCTTCGCTTAGTGGTATGCCACTGCAAGGAGAATTTTGTAAGTGAACAAATTTAATATACCTTCCGCCTGAATGAGTGCTCGATTATAAAAAGAAACGAATTGAAAAACGTTCAAAACCTTCGCTCTCTGCAGCAGAGTAAAAATTTCCAATGGAAAAAGGCAAGCAGCAACAGGAATTCCTACTCAGTTTGAATTGCAGTTATTTGCTGGTGGTTGTAGTGAAGATATTGCTTTAAAGACTACATACACATAAGCACTGCAAGCATACATACATATTTACAAATACATTTCAGCCACATACCATACATATGTATGTGTGTTCATCTTGTGCAATTCTTCATACGAATGTTTCTGCATACTCGTATGCGTATATGAATATATATGTATATATGTATATGATTGCACCAAAAAAAAAAATAAAAATAAAATAAAAATAAAAACAAAACGAAATATTTTAGCAATAAAGCACACAAAGGAATACAAGGAAAAGTGCTTGAGTTTCATAGGTCCTTTAGCATAGATGTTATGCGTCGCCACGGGGTTGATATTGAGCTGCCTGGAAGGGTGAAGGAATGCGCATGCATACCACATACGGCCATTTAGCTATGCATGTGTAGATATACCGATGTGTGTGTATGCATACGTAGTCATGTTCATCATTCAATCGTCCATATTGCTTACATTGCATCACTCTTATTATTGTTTTTGTTGCTGGGCATATTCAATTTGATTTCCTTGCCTTCTTCGTTCTTTCGTTGCACAAATTAATACAATTTATGAATGCTTTATGCGCGCACAATGGCAAATAAATTTTGTCTTTCATGTTTCCTGTGCTTCGTGTTCTCTTTTCTTTTGTGTCTTTTTTATTGTTTTTTCTTCTCTCCGTTTCCCTTTCTTTATCTTTTATCTTTTTGCATGGCGTGCCGGTTTAGTTATTGCAACTATCGATATCTATTTCGTTTCGTTTAAGTTGTGCCACGGACATTCTTCTTTTTTCTTCTTTTTTTCGTAAATTGTATGAGAAATGTACAGTTATGTTTGTATGTATGTGCTTGTAGCCATCAAATTTGGTTTGATTTTTTTCTATTTTTTTATTTTGTTTTTTTTTTTTGTTTTCTTTTTCATTTTGATGCTGCAGGCAAAAATTTCAATACTCCTTTGAATGCACAATTTTGTTAAGTGAAGACACGATGGAATTCTCAGACAAATGCTGTTGGAGTAATAAGTTGCCTTTGAGCTTCATTTAACAACTGTCCATGCGTTTTACATTTAATTTCCTGAGAACTTTATTTCGGTTCGCAAGTTGCATGGTGGCTGCATTGATGGAAGTACCCAATTTGATTGATTTCGGAAGAAAAAAATCGGATGCGAAATATGAGAAAAATATTTACAAAATTTATAAAATTAACAAATTCAACACAACGATATTAAGAATTTAGTATGTTTAAGAGAGCTACAATACAAATGGCCTCATCATGGTCACTATTTGCATGATTTTTTTATTTTAAACTCCTCTACAACGCAAAGAGTAAAGCTTTGGAGGAGTTTAGCACTGGTATTTCTGATCTTCTCGTCATATGTCTTTTTTTAATGACGTGAGACCATTTTTTCAGCATTTTTCACCGTAAATGGCTTCGAAATCGCAAAATTTTTGCGCTGAAGTATGAGCAGGTCCGTTATTGTGATGTGAAAGCCATCTGTTTCTCCACAAATCCGGTTTTCAAATTGCTTCACAGAAACGGCGTTATGAGATCATAAAGCAGGAAACATAACTTTTACATTCGACTGCAGTTGTCGACCCTTTTTCGGTCGTGTATATACGAGTATAGTACAATTTCACCCAATTGTTTGGTGTCAGGTCTTCTACACGAAAAAAAAAATATTTTAAGCAAATTAAAGATAAATGGGAATTTAATGGAACGAAAATTGCTGCAAGTTTTTTACTGCTTCAAAGAAAAAAAAAACTATTTGACAATTTGGCTCTGCCTGCCCTAAAATTAAAAAAATATCCTTATATTTTTTACACACCTCCTAGATCAGGCAAATTGTTTTGGGTACAAATTAATTCGGTTCATTCTCAAATGGTTTCCCTTTGGCAACAACAATGAGTGTGCATCAGTGTGGTGCTTCTGAAAACAACATTATTTTTGACCTCCTCGAAAATGTCCCGATTTCTGTTGAATAAACAGCAATTTTGATTTTCAGTTGTAATTGGAGGAAAAATGCAGCTGAAGCCCATATAATGCCAAATAAGGGTGCCACACGAGTTGAAGCCGAAAGTTGTGGAAAACCGATTTTTTACCTTGAAAGTGCTTCTTGAAAGACATAGAAGGAAGAGATTTCTGCATAGATTGTGAATTTGAGTTGAAAAATGCATATACTACGATGATCCCAAGAGGAAAAAATACTATGATGAGCATGCTGAACCAGCACCGTCATCGTGAAAAACATCCATGGTTTAAGGGTCATGGGCAAAACGTTACCGACTACTACTTATGCTTTTTAGCCGCAAATTGTATGAAAAACCGCCAGAAACGTCCGAAATACATGACAAGTTGGTTTTTCAACGTGACAACGCTCGACACGACGTGAATGTTATGGTCAAAAACTAACTGGAAACGCTGAAATGATAGGTTTTAACCCAACCGCCCTATTCTAGACACCTCGCTCCTTCCGACTACTGGCTGTTTCGATAGATGCAAAGCTATTTAGGGGGTCACCGCTTCGGGCTTTTTGAAGAAATTGAAGAATGGCTCAATGATTGGATTGAGGACAGAGATGACTCATTTTTTTAGAGATGATATTCGAGAATTACAAGGGAGATAGGAAAAAATAATCGCGCACAATGCTTGCATTGATGTAATTCTTACTTTTTTCCCAATATTATGATTTTTTTTTTTGTAAAAATTGAGCTTATATGTAGCTATAATATTCCATATATATGAAACTCTTATGTTTGGTTTTAAAGATGCAGCAATCTGCTTAGCGATTAATTTGAAATTTAGTAAGATTATTTCAATGATTCCTGGGAAGGTTTATACGAAAAACTATATCGGGAAGTGGACCACGGACTGACTGAATCGTATTCATGTTGCGAATTACTTGAAATTCAGTGCATAGGTGGATTTTTGCTTAGATTGACAGCAAAAGTACTCTTCTCTCCGGGTAGTGAATCAGGTACTTCGAACATGGACAATTAGAGTTGGCAGACCAGATAACCTTTTTAGTTGCTTTCTTACAATAATAAAAGTTTTCATAATTTTTATTATTTTTAGGTTTTTTTTATTTAATTTTATGTACATTCTAATCCAAATGTAATAGTTAACAATTTGTATAGCTTTTCAATGCACTCACTCATAGAAAATTAGCTCAAATTTTTAAGAGTTTTTTATGTCCAATTTTAAGTTCCATTATTTTAAGGAATAATATAAACTTTCATATCAAAGGCGTCCTCAACCTTAAGCTACTCATTACATTGCCATGTCAAACCAAAGCAGTTTCCAGCAAAAAATCAAATACCGATATAATGAGCAGGAATAAACTGTCAGATTGACTTGCATAAGTGACACAGTAAAAAAGTATACAAAGGAAGAATTTAGCATTTTAATACATTCAAATATTTATACCCAACGCTTAATTTGCGCTTCGAGCAAAAGCAAAGCATTTCACTCATTTCTGATTTCTGCTAATTACTGAGTATCCAGCATTAAACCTTCATTAAATAGAATTTCAAGACAAAAGTTATGAGATCGGTGAAAAAAGATTTTCCATAAATTATAACAAATTCTAAATTGAATTTCTGATAGTTATGTACTATATTGAAAAGTTGCTTTTGTCTGCATGCACATGTGCATTGTGTTTAAAATTTGCAGAGTAAAAATCCTCACGCTAATGAATGATAATCGCAAAATATATACAGTTAATTAGCATAATTAAGTTGGAGACAAAAAATGCATCATTAGTAGTGGAAAGTATAAATTGACATAAATACTTTTCTCAATTAGTACAGGATTTTTACGCAAACTTTATCTTTTTTTTAATTTATTGAAGTAAATTACACCGTTAAGGATATGTGAAATGCCAACGAAGACAAATGTGCAGGATTATTGTGAAACACCAAAATCCGTGTTGACGAAATTCTAGAAAATTGAGAAAAGCGCACTTAATCACGCACAAAATTCTAAGAAATTTTCCCTAAATACAGCAGCTTAATTACTGCTTATGTAAGTGCAAACGAAGCGTAGGAAAATTTGAATAATTTTAATAAATAAATTGAATGTGAATCACACCTAAACGCCAAGTTTTTTTCCGAATTTAATTTGACATTTCTCTATTTCAGACTTACTCAATTTGAACTATGGAGAGATACACAATCCAACAACGTATTAAAGTTATCCAGACTTATTATGAAAATTTTCGAAGAAAATCATCTTCAGTGATGACTCACATTTTCACCTCAGTGGATCCGTCAATAAACAGAATTGCCGCATTTGGGCGAATGAGAATCCAAGAGTGATTGTCGAAAAACCAATGCACCCACAAAGAGTGACTGTTTGGTGCGGTTTATGGGCTGGCGGCATCATCGGGCCGTATTTTTTCCAAAATGAGGCCGGTCAGGCAGTTACTGTGAATGGTGTTCGCTATCGTGAGATGATAACGAATTTTTTATGGCCACAATTGGAAGATATGGATGTGGACGATATGTGGTTTCAGCAGGACGGTGCCACTTGCCACACAGCTAACGAAACAATGGCTCTTTTGCGCAACAAATTCGATGGCCGTGTTATCTCACGTAATGGCGAAGTCAATTGGCCCCCAAGATCATGTGATTTGACCCCGTTGGACTTTTTTCTCTGGGTTTATTTGAAAGAAAAGGTGTACGACGATAAGCCAGCAACAATTCAAGAGCTAAAGGATGAGATAATTCGCCACATTAACGGCATAGAAACTCCATTATGCCTCAGCGTCATCGAAAATTTGGACCATCGTATGGAGGTGTGCCGCCAAGGTCGCGGCGCTCATTTGGCCGATATTTTGTTACATACATAATTGAGTAATACCAATATATCATAATAAAATAAAATTTCAATAATTTCCTAAATAGTTTGTGTTTTATTCAAAATCAACATCGGCCCTTGAAAATTTAACCACCCTTTATAAGCACAGTCGGGCGGTAGCTAAAAATTAATTATTTCCAATTAACAACAATAATTTTGTTTATGTTAAAGAAATATATATGTGAAAAAGTATTTTTGTGGTTTTTCAATATGTTATAAACCACATTTCGCAATCTACTGGTATGTCATGGCGTATGAGTGACATTTTTAAGTCATCAAGGGATGGTTTAATGTCGACTGGCTTTACTACTTGCTTTGCTGTAAGTGCTGCCAAAACTGTTTAAAAATATACTAGTATGTATGAAAAGAGAATGATAGTATCTTTGATTACAGCACTTGAAGCACAGTAGTGTTTCTAGCAGATCTATGTTCTATTTTCCTGTGCTGTCGGTTGGATGGAATTTCTTGAGAAACCTTTAAAAGAAATTTGAAAAACAAAGTTTCTGCAATTTTTAATGTTGCCCTGAAGGCGGTTAAAACCCATGACTCTCTGCAAGACACCACTCTCTCACAACTAAATGGTAACTGTTGTTTACCTTGATAAACCAACCTATCTAGCAGCTTAATGTGCAGAACAGATGTTTCGGCCCCAAATTATTATATATTAGCTTTGCAAAAGTATTGTGAGACCCATACCAACATTCACGTATAGAGCACTTATGTGGCGCAGATACGAAAGAAGAAATGACGTCTTAAACCTTTGGAACAGGCGTAATGTAACTGTTTACTTAACAAATCAGACGTTAAAAGAACTATTTCAATAAGTGCTCCGAAAATTCAAGTGATTTTACAAGTGATGTATGAAACAAGCCACCAAAAAGCTCTTGACAACTGGGTAACAGCCAATACAAATATTTAGTGAATGCCAAATTGCGTATGGAACGATTGCACCGTCTTTAAGGACTATTTCTAAGGGATTCTGAAGATTCCACACCGGATATTTTTCCGTAGGGGACGAGCCCTGAGAAGGTCGACCAAAATCTTCCACTGATGACGTGACTGTAGCTCTGGTGAAGTCCAAAATCGACGAAGACCCACGATTGACACAAGAAATGATTGCTAATGAATTGAGCTTGAATGCCATGGCTGTATTGCGAATATTAAGTAATCATCTGTGATACACGAAGAAATCTACTCGATGGGTACCACGAATTTTAAACGAGGCCCAAGAAGATGATCGAGTGCATTTTACTCTATTTTCCTAAACAAATTCGAAAATGGTCAGTATAGTAAGTTTAGTAAAGTCGTCGCTGGTGGCAAATCTTGGTTCTGTAAGTGCACCAGTCCATGGTATGGAGCAAACCCAACCGTAAAATCTAAGCAAACAAAAATTAACAACAAAAGTAATGTTGTCAGTTTACTTCACCCGATCTAAAATCGTAGCTACTATTCCACTGGAAAAGTGTCAGACGGTAACTGCAAAATGGTACACCAAAGAGTGCTTACCAAAAGTTTGCAAAAATTTGTTGAAAAGCAAGAAGAAAGAGGCTTTGCGGCGCTACTTTTTACATCATGACAACGCGCCATCCCACACTGCTGAAATGACGATTAATTTTATTTCAATCTCTGGGATCGAAGAAATACGTCCGACACCATATTCCCAGGATATAGCGCCTTATGATTTCTGGATATTTCCAAAAACTAAAAAAATTTAAAAGAAAAGGTCTTTAATATCAACGAGGGGATAATTAATGCGGTTAATGCTGAACTTGATTAGCTTAAAAAGCAAGATTTTAAAGACTGTTTTCGGAAGTGGATCTATAGGCTTAAGAAATGCATTGAAATGAATGGCGATTATGTAAAGGAGAAAAAAAAGGACAACGAGTACAAATAAATGCAAAGAGAATTTTTTTTCTTTTCTTTCTGGTCAACTTACCGAATTTCTGTTAATTCCCTCGCATCTCATCATCACCATATATCATCGATATCGGAAGAATACACCATTTAGTCCCCATAGTCCGATTTCGAAGTTGGATAAAGTATGATTCGACGCCGGCACAAAATAATCAATACATATATATCATTTTAAGAATTTATTCATTAAGGCTAAATAAATTTTTTTTTATTTTTTAATTTTGTTTTTTCAACGGTTTCATTTTTCTCAAAGCTTTTATTTAATAATAATATTAATTTAGATCCATTTCAGCGCATTTTCTCCCCAATATATCCCTGCAGGATGAGTACATTTTTCTGCCATAAATTTCTAAATTTTATTACAGTTTCAAAAATTTCCTCAATGACTACTTATGTGCACTTTTGCTTTAGCATATTTGTAATACTTTTTTTTTATTTTGTATTTGCATTTTTTTGCATGTGTGTATACATACATACGTGTATATGTGCATCTATGTCAGTGCTGTGTTGTGTAATTTATTATTGTAGCATTAAATGACAATCATTTATATGTAAAGTAGCAGCAGCAGCAACAGCAGCATCAGCTGTGTTTTTTGCTTTTGTTGCTGCTTCAACAACTCAAACCGAAAAAATATAAATTATTAAATGTAACCATTTATACAGTTTACTCGAACACAAACACATGTACGCATGTACGCATGTATATATTATTATCCTTACAGTTATTGTATGCACTTACTCATATTGTTGTATTAATATTAAATAGATACAAGCAAAAGTGCGCACACACACACGCATGCACTGATACTTAAATATTCACTTTTATACATTTCACCAGTGGCTACTTAGCCATATATGTATGTACGAGTGGACATCATAAGTTGACACTTGAGTGTCGTTTATTTGTTGCAATGCAATGCGTTGGCCAGTAAAAACAAAAAAAAAATGAAAAAAAAAAATAAAAAAAAAATAAGAATAAACAAAAAATCATAATGAAAATGAACTCAAAATGAGACTATTAAATTTCGTTGTGTAATTGAAAGGAAATAATACAATGCTATTAAATATGAATGTGAGCGTAATGAAGTACATACTTGTTTGTATATATACATATACATGAATGTACATAAATCCGTATTTACTACAAACAAATATATATGTATGGTATATGTATACAGATGCATGGGCTTATTTGCTTGGCGGCCTGACCTCTTAAATCGTGTTTGTGGTGAAAAGCAATTCGCTAAAGGTTTCATTATAATTTAATTATAAAATTATAGACTTCTGTAAGGTTTGCTTAAAATGTGTTTTAAAAAAATATATACACATTTGTAATAAATATATAACTGGCGCTGTGCAACTCCTGATGTTCATCCAACAAATATGGGGATCTACAGCTACTTCTAAGCCGCTTATGGATTATAGCGGAATCAACAATAGCACCTCATTCTTCTCTTCGCTGTTGGGAGCCAGTTGGAAATTCTAAGGGAAAACAGAATGTTCTCCACCTGATCCTTCCAAAGGAGTGCAGGCCTTCCTCTTACTCTGATTCCACCAGCGCGTACTGCTTCCACTACTTTCAAAGCTGCAGCGCTTTCATTCATACATAGCCACTCTCCTCATTCACTGCACTGTATACCTAGTATAACTAGTTGTTGTTGTTGTTGTTGTTGTAGCGGTTCGCTAACCCCGCTTAGGGCAGGTGTAATCAGTCTAAGTCGCCGGGGTCATCTAACGGGAGGTCCAGGAAACGTGCTGTTTCGACAGGGTTGGACCAAAGGGAGAGGGGGGTTAGATATATCGGCTTAAGGGGCATGTGAAGAGGTGGTTCGTGTCGTGTGGATACTCTTCACATGCAGAGCATACATTGGATATGCTGGGGTCGAGTCTGGATATGTAGGAGTTTAACCTGCTACAGTATCCAGATCTGAGTTGTGCCAGAGTCACGCGGGTCTCTCGAGGCAGCTCGAGCTCACTGTCTGCGATGGGTGGTGGTTTGGATCCGAGTACGCCATTCACTGGGAGGGAGTCTAGGAAGGTGTTAACTGACTCCTGGTGAATGGCGTTCAGTGCCTGTCGGTAAGCCGTCCTGTCCAGCGGTTGTTGAACGTGGTGCTGTATAGTGCTGTCGTAGTCAAGTACTCCCTTCCTGATGTGCCTAGGCGGAGGCTCCGCTTCTAGGAGGTGCCTGCTGGGGTGCTCCGCGCGGTGGCATCCCAACAGGAACTGCTTGCACAGCAAAGCATTATGCTCCTTAACTCGTAGCATAGATGCTTCGCTGTGCAAGTGGTGTTTAGGTGACATCAGGAGGTTTCCTGTCGCAGTCCTAAGGGCGGTATTCTGGCAGGCTTGTAGTTTCCTCCACTGCGTCTCGTTCGTCCCCGGCGCCCAAATCGGTGCAGCGTAATTTACGACCGGCCGGCCAATTGCTTTGTAGGTTGCCAGCAAGGTTTCTTTATCTTTACCCCATGTGCTGCCGGCTAGCGCTTTGAGTATTTTGTTGCGGCCCTGGAGTTTTGCGGCAATTGCGGTCGTATGCGGAGTGAAGGAGTACAGGCTATCGAATGTGACCCCTAAAATCTTAGGGTTGTTTACAGTTGGAATTTTTACGTCATCAACTTTCACATCGAGTTCTAGCCGGTACTCCTTCGTCCAGCTGGTGAAGAGGGTAGCCGAGGATTTCGTCGGTTGGATTTTTAATTGTCGTGCAGTGAAGAAACGGGAGAGATCAGCGAGGTAACCGTTCACTTTCGAACATAGGCTATCAATATCCTGGCCGGACGCCAATATCGAACAATCATCGGCATACGAGGTTAGTGAGACTCCTTCCGGTGGAGGAGGGAGTTTCGAAATGTAAAAATTAAACAGTAGCGGGGAGAGGACACCACCCTGCGGAACCCCCTGTTTAATTTTCCTCAATTTAGATGTTTCACCTCGGAATATGACCGATGATTGACGACCACTCAGGTAGCCCATGACCCACCTCTGCAACCCCGGCGGTAATGAGGATTCCTCAATGTCACTGAGTAGCACTGAATGATTGACAGTGTCAAAAGCTTTTGACAAGTCCAGTG
This sequence comes from Ceratitis rosa, assembly GCA_037013455.1. Classification (NCBI taxonomy): domain Eukaryota; kingdom Metazoa; phylum Arthropoda; class Insecta; order Diptera; family Tephritidae; genus Ceratitis; species Ceratitis rosa. The sequence goes on from JAWMAG010000006.1 coordinate 3,117,186, forward strand.
CTACCAGGACAGTTCTCGCACAGGGTCGGTTTTGGTTCAGGCCATTGATCACCTGGGTGTTTATGGCGTTAAGTGCTGTTGTGGTACTGTGCACTTTTCGGAAGCCATGCTGATGTGCTGCTGGACGCAGATGGTGAGTAAAACTCGGGAGCAGTAAGGCCTCAAGCGTCTTCGCTACTGGGGAAAGGAGAGTTATCGGCCGATAAGACTCTCCTTTGTTGGCTGGTTTCTGGTATAACTAGTACAACTCATCGATCCATCTTCTGCGGTATTCACCATAAATCGTTCGTAAAACTTTTGGGTCGCCTCATCGGATGTCGACATCGTCCACCCTTATGCACCATATAGTAGGACGAGAATGAGGGATTTATAGATTATGGTTTTTATACTCAGTCAAATGTAGCATCTGTTGGCAAAAGTTGGATATCAATACTGATATTATTATTGGTTTTAATGGCGCTGCCTGTTTGTTTGATGACAGGAGATATTTCGACTTGTTTTCGTTCACTAGCAGGCCCATTCGTCTCGCCTCCAATGTCTTTTAATCATCATCATCGTCCATTGGGATTTCGGGTTCACTATCTCACGGTGTTACATTTTCACCGCCATTCAGCGGGCTGGAGAAGTATACCCTTAAAACACCAAGTATGCTCTGGACATTGGTCACGAGATTTCCATATCGATTCCAACATGAGTATGCTCCGGTCACGAAACCTTCGGCTAGCCGCCGCAGATCGTCGTTGTTATTACTTGCAATCCAATACTGCCAGCATTCTTTTAGCAAATCGTCTTCAATTAAATCTTATAAAATTTCCACCAATTTTTTTCTCAAAAATGTTGACAGAGGTTTTTCAATTTATTAAAGTAGCTCAGCTATATTTTATTTATATTATTTTTCTTTAACCGTTGCAATGCGCATAAATTCTACAAAGTTTTCCTGAGCAAATAACAACAAAATAAAATAAATATTTAATGCAGTAACTAAACAAATAAAAAATCGTGCACAAGAAGCATTTAAATCAAACGAGCTCTCCGCTTCACTGATTTTTTTTTATTACAGGTGTCTACTCAAAACAGAAAAACAGAAAAAATGAAATAAAGAATAAACGCAAAACTAAGATTTTATATAAAAATATAAAAAGCACCGTATATAGGTACATATCTTGGTATGTAGAGGAAGTGAACACTTTAGTTAGTTGTATTTGCTTTTGGTTGGAGTGGATTTTAATCCTTTTAGAAAATTCATTTTACCAACTCTAGCGGAAGAAGGGAAGAGAGGAGTAGCGGTTACAAGACACGGTTGCAAGAAATCAACAACGGTAGAATAAAGATTGTTTTTTTTTTTTGTAAATCTCTCGCTTCACAAAGCAAACCGCTACTGCTGCTGCTGCTGCAGCCACGCCACAAATGCTCAAGCGTAAAAAATAATTAATAACATTTATTTCTCAAATAAAATACACTTTTGTGAATTCCTTGTTTATATCATTCCGTGTTTCTTTTAGCATTTAATAAAGGCTACAATCTCGTTGAATTTTTTCCTATGCATCAGGTTGGAACGCCAGATGTGGAATGTGAGCGTCAAGTTAAGTTGTGTTGGCGTGCGTTAGCAGAAAAAGTTTTCAAAGTGGTTACCTTGTAATGCGATACAAGACGAGTGGGGAAAAAATAATTTTAATTATTTTTATTTAGATTTATAACACAGGGCTTCGATAGGGGACACTGGAAATAGGAAGAAATTATTAAACTAATTTAAGAGCCGTTAGTCGTAAGGCGTTATTTATACACAAATGATTTGAATATTGTAGTTTCTGTATGATAATATTCATATCATGATATGGATATCAGTGTCGTTTCTGAAATCTTTCGGATTGAGAAATCATAGCGATTTAACAACGGGCATGATAGCGGCCATTGCAATGTAGGTATCAATGTATGCTACTATGCGGATGCTCATCGGTTCGAAAGCTGGTCAACAAACAAACAAAAGTGGTCTTTGACCTTTTCAAATGACAAAACATTTTTTGACATTAAATAAAGAAGTCTTCATACAAATGCTTTTGTGAGAGGAGGAGCTCGGGCAAAAGTCAGCTAAGCTGCTATAAAGGGTAAATTACATACACATACTTGCACGGGTATTTTATGGATGTTCCAAAATGAATGCACGATCTAAATTTGCCGCCATATATGTAGGAAAGTGTGAACAACTCTAAAAAAGAAGAAAAAATCTACAACGTGTCACTGTTTTGTATGAATTTTGTACTTGAGACCCAATTTGACCATACTTTTTGAAAATGAGGGTGGTCAAGCAGTGACTGCTTTTGGTGTTTAATATCGCGACATGATAACCCAGTTCTTATTGCCGATGATGCCGAGATGGAAATCCTTTTATTACTGCATGACATATCTTCATATCGTGTCCTCTCGTTTTGGTGATTTAACACAATTTGATTCCTTTTTAAGGGGTTATTTAAAATCACAGGTATATTGCAACAAACTCACGTTTCATGGAGCCCGATTGCCCAAAGTGTTATTTTATAATTAACCCACCCTATCTTATGTATTTTATGATTAAAAAAAATCACAATCTAAGGACTGAAAACTCGGCCAAGCTGCTGCAAGCCGTATTTTCTATTTATTTCCAATCTTGCGTTTATATTTTGGGACACTCTTTATAAAACTTTATCTCTGGTCGTTTATCGAGAATTTTTGGATATCTTGACCAATTGGAGTAATATTGATCTTGAACCATAATATTTATGGAAGTTCTGAAAGGGTTTGAAATTTTAGAGACAACCGGGAAGTAGATCAGGGTTGAATTTTCTCTTTATGACTCGATAACTGTATACCACTTCTATTTCTCGGAAATGTACCAGGATGAGTTTGCTGTAAATTAATTACGTTGGTAGCTTTGCGCCTAAATTAACAAATAGAATACTTTATTTCCAGAAAGGCGATTACAAAATAACTGCCAGCTGTTTTGAGTTTTATGAAACTAGTACACTACCACAGAGAAAGCCACAACATTATGTATGCAGGTCTTGACATCGGGCACTGTAAGCTGGGAAAATAAGAGAAATAATTAAAAAATAAATGATTATTAACATTTCATGGTATACTACATTGTCTTACGCCTGATTTCCGGAAGCTTCATGCACCTAAAATAAAGCCAGACGAATGAAGAAAGGAGCTCAAGTTTCCAGACGATGCTTTGCATATATTAGGTCAAGTACAAAGTTCGTTCTTGTTGCCAACGAGATGCCAACTTCATTATACCCCTCTCGTAGAAGGCTGCTTCCCTATTGGAAAAAAACTCGGAGAGACAAATTTCACAGTCCTCTCCTGAGGCCAACTTCTCACCAGTAAGAGCGTTCGCCATGGACAGGAAAAGATAGTAATCACTTGGTGCCAGGTCAGGACTATAAGATGGGTCCATTAGGACCTCCCATCCCAGCTCCTGGAGCTTATAATGCGTGTGTGACCTGACCTTGTCCTGATGGAACACACTCCAGCCTCTGTTGATCAAAGATGGCCTCTTCTGGATGAGTGCTGCCTTCAAGAGGTCCGGTTGTTGGCAGTAGAGGTTAGAATTGAGCGTTTGGTCATAGCGGAGCAGCTTGTAGTAGATGATTCCTTGCCAATCCCACCAAACACACAGCAAAACCTTCCTGGCCGTCAATCCTGGCTTGGCCACCGTTTCCGCCGGCTCACCGCATTTCGACCAAGACCGATTTCGCTTGACGTTATCGTAAGTGATCCACTTTTCATCGCCAGTCACCAAACGCTTCAGATATGAGTCGATCATGTTGCGATTCAGCAGCGATTCGCAGATGGAAATTCGGTCCATCATGTTTTTTTGTTAGTTCGTGTGGCACCCAAACATCGAGCTTCTTTTTGAATCTAAGGTTATGCAAGTGGTTCCAAACGGTTTTCTGGCTTATCTTTAGTTCCTCAGCAAGCTCACGTGACGGTCTGTTTCTACTATTTCCATGATTTGATGCGTGGTGCATCTTTGACATCGAAATTACCGGAAGGGAACCTAGCAAACCACTTTTGGGCTACAAGTTTGTTTACAGTATCGGCCACATAAACTAAATTAATTTTTTCAGCTGCTTTTTCGCCTTGATCGAAGAAAAATTTTAAAATATAGCGAATTTTCTCTTTGCTGGTGTCCATCTTTGACGAGCGCTCACAACGTACTGAGTCAATCAATCGAAAAACTGTCAAAGACAAACTTTTAGCGTAAATAAACACGTTTTCAGCGCCGTATAGTATGACATAATGCGACACTGGAACATTAGTACTATGGACAATAACGCCATCTCTTAGATAAAAACCGAACGAATTTTTTAATTTGATATAATATCATATATTATATATGGAAATGTTGAAAGCAGCCATCGATCAATGTATTCAAAGCGATGATGTTAACTGCTTCGCTCACCTCCGTTAAGGAAAAGTGCATGCATTCCATCCAGAGACGCTTCATGACTTCACACTTGAATCTAGAGTCGTGGTTACAGCCATACACGTAGTGAGCCACAGAACCGAAAATGTGTTGAAAAATTGGATTGACAAAGTAAAATAATAGACAAAATTGTAATACGTGTTTTTTTTATTAATTTTAAAGCAAACGTTTCTTGTCGTACTCTCAAGTTATGGATACAACTAACCCTAAATGCTCTGCTCTGCCTTGCAAAATTATGGCAACACTTCACAAGCAAAAGTAATTTCCCTCCAGTATAAGTATTCTTCAATTGCAGATTTAGTTGAACTAGCTGGAAAAAACTTATGGAATGCATATTTTGTATGAGTCTTGTTATCCGTGGGACATGGCTTTATTATTTGAATTTATATGAGGGCGTACTATATATGCTGTTACACGCATAAATGCTCTAAAACAAAAGAATAAAAGCGAATTCAATACATTTTATTGAAACTTAAAGTTTGACCAATTTTAAAGGACGAAGTTTAAGCATAAACTCCATTTTAAATGGCGAAGGGCGTAAACAATAAAAAAAATTTGTGATTTTTCGAACAGCGAAGAGGTGTGCGTGTAATGGTATAGTAAAATACGATTTTGAAACGTACATACCTAGATACATACATATGTACATATGGAATGCAGTAAGTACCACCTCCAATGACAACACTCCTTTTTGTACAACCATTCGGCGTTTTTACGTTCACGCTTGACAGCATAATACAAAAGCATAATAAAAAATATTCACACACATACATACACACATACACTCATATATCTACATTGCATGCATATTCACTGCTGAGTAAGCCATAGCATGGCAGTCAATGAAATTGCGAGTAAGTTCATGGAATAAAACGAAAAAATCCAAAACTTCAACCAAAAAGTTAAGAAAAAATGAAAAAATCATAAAAAAGTAGAGAAAGTAACAAATCGGCCATAAATTGTTATTCTTACTGCCATACATTGGATTGCTTGGTGGGTGGCAGCACACATACATATATATGTTTTATGCATACATGCAATGTCAAACAGTGTTGACAGCCCGTAGCACTGATGTCAGAGAGTTGTTTGGAAAAGTAGGCGTGTATTTAACACGCGCTCACCAACATGCAAGCACACACACACACACACACACACATGCATCCATTTGCAAGAATTGAACGTGAAAACTCTCACACCCACTTTGCCAGTGTGAATTTTATGATTTGAAAGTAGCACACGACGCAGAGGAAAATAGCAACAACCAAGCGAGTAATGGATACGCTGTCAACACTTTTCAAAATGGTTAATAAAACTTTGTTTTTTCTTTTTTGTTCTCTTTTACGTGCTGCTATTTAGTCAATCAATGTTCGCAATGTCAATCACAATTTTAAAGCCACATGCTGATATATTTTTATTAAAAAATTATATTGAAATGACAACGTGTTAAATATAAAACAAAAAAAGAATTAAATTTATTTAATAAAAGTTACCGCAAATATTAAAAAAAAATTAATAAAGCTACAGAAAAAGTACAAAATTTTTTAATGAATTTTTGTTTTTGAATTTTTTAATTCTCATAATGAAATGCTCTGTCCGAAACCGAAGCTCAAGTTTAGCAGTATTATAAAAGCATGTTTTGTTATATCTTTCTTGCAACTTACTTTTTCCTTTACCAAACAGTTTTTGCAATGTTTCCCTCTCTATCTCTGTTTTAAACTCTCTTTGACAATTATGCAATAGATGATAACTTATAATAATATTCCGAAACGTTGCCTACATTTCGGCATTATTTACCCAAGACGCACACCTATGCGTCCTCTAGTGACTTTAATAGACACCTTTAAAATGTGAGGTATTCGTAAAGGAAGAAAAAGTCATTAGATGATTCGACCAAGGTCCTTGTATGTCTGCGCAATAGAATATTCCTTGTATTGTAATAAGATCTTTAACTGCAGATATCTCCTTTATTTTTAGCTCGATAAGTTCACGTGGCCTGCTTCTGTTCACTTCTGACCACATTGTACTGCTCACTTCTCCATCTGGAGTTAGCATCTTTGTTGAATTACCCTTCTATAGTGAGGTTACAAGTGTATTACCTTCAATGACAGCGAAAGCGAAAGGGAAGTACCTCTCCTTTCAAGTTCGTCCGAAATCTAATTACCTGGTATGTTACTGTGTTCAAGCATCCAAACCAGGTTCAAAGAGAACATCAATTTAAATGATTTGTGGCAATTCTCTATGGCCTTCGATTTTACTGCTGCAGATTTCAGGGCTCTTAATGCAGCTTGACTATGCGAAAAGACGTGAATAAGATTTTCTGAGAGTACCATTAAGCTGAGACAACTGACAGTCTCATGTATAGCCGCCAATTCCGCCTGAAAAACACAGAACAGTGATCCAGTAAGGGAAAGGACTTGAAAATTACAATATTCTTTGACTGAAGTCTTGGTTTTCAGAATGGCATTATTGGCGGCCAAAAAAAAATTTCTCTGAAATTTGTCAGGCTATTTATTTAAAAGTTCTATTGTAATAAAGTTGATAAATTCAACGCAGTAATACTAAGATATTGACACTAATAATATTGTTAGTTTCAGAAGCTTCTTTTCAAAGATAATGCTGAGAAGAAAAAGCTCAATGTATCATATCATTAGAAAACGTTGCCTACATCTAGGCATTCTCTATCTAAGTCACACTCCTATAAATTTTTTTATTAAATGTATGTAAAATTCAATATGGAACAAATATGGTTACCAGCTGTTTAAAAACTTCAATTTAATGAAATTCATAAACTGAAAACTATTTTTTTATAATAATACGCTTATGAGTTGCCACCTATTGAAGTACAAGAAACATAAATATTTATACGAAATTACAATTTAATAATAACATTAAGAAAAGCTTATATAAGTAACATTTGAGAAATCTTTGATGCGCAAACACACAGATATTTATATAAAAAAAAAATCAAAGAAGCGTGAAAAGTAATAAAAGAGCAAAAATTTCACATAATTTTTCACCAGAAGCCAAAGTGAAATCTATACTCGTTCGTTTATTATACCTTTAATAGTTTGTCGTTCTTTCCTCTTCCGATCATCAAAATTCAACTTTCATTTAAGCCATTATTTAAATTCCAAACGTCTTCTTAGTAAACCTATTACCGAATAAATTCAATTTTTATTGGCACTTTTTTCGGCCTCTTCTCCAGTCACCACCGTCTAATGCTTTAATCAAAATTGACTCGACAGCCGCAAATAACGTCAAAATGGGGGAAAACGAAAAAAACCAAAAACAGTCTGAAAAGTGTCAATCGAATGTGAGAAAATCAAATGTAAAAGTTTTCACGCAAACTTTTTAATAGCCAAAGCAATGGAATAAACACAAATAAGTAAATTTGGCATGAACAAAAATTGAAGTGTAAATAAATAAGAGAAAACAACAAAAGTGGAACGCAAATCGATTATTGCTTATGCTTTGAGACATTTCGGCTTTTTTTTTGCAAAATATTTTTACTTTTTACTTTGCAAAATTTTTTGGCATTTTTCTTAATTTTTTCTTTTGGGCTTTTTCAGTTTCGGTCGTTTTTATTATTTTTCATTTTTTGTTGTTGTTGTATTTTTGGCGGTCTCTGACTGTCTTCAGTTTCACACAAAGCAATAAAGTAAAAGAAATTGTTGGCAATTACATTATTATTTGCATTCGGGGATTTCCTACTTCAATTGCCAGCTGCACGTATGTGTGTGTTTGTGTATATATGCGTGTGCTCCTTGAAAGTTTGCCCAAACAGCGAAGGCCAGCAACCACACCGGGCCTACCACTACCCAGCAATCGAGGAGTACTGTTGAGTAGTGGCAAATGGTAAGTGGCGAGCAGCAGCAGCAGCAGCGTAGCTCCCCAAGCGCAACGGCTCAGTCGCTCAGCCCCTCAGCTGCCACAGTGTTGAAGTGTTGGGTTGCTGGCATCGCTTTTTTTGCGGTTTTTGGCAGCTCCATGGTCTGCTCTCTTCTTACGCTGCGCTGTGTGTGTGTGTGTGTGTGAGCGTTCTTACTTGCCGCGTCTTATTGTTGCCCCATTGCATTTTATTGCCGCTCGTATTGCCTGCCACAGATTTGCTATACAATTTTCTGTTTACTTTCGTTGGGCCATTAATTTTTCGAAACTTTTATTCTTTCGCTATTTGCAGATTTTCTGTTTTTTTTTCATTCTCTCTTTGGCCTTTAGTGTGGAAATATACAATTTGTATTGAAATAATGGTAGTTATGATATTGTTCTTATTGTTGTTAAGTCTATTATTGCGCCCATTTACAATATGGCACAGGTTCGCGCTTCGGGTTGGTGGTTAAAGTGGAGGAGAAAGAAGTAACATTCATCATGAAAATCTTAAATTTTCACGCGTAAATACATAAAAATCGTTATTTAAATGCGAAAATATTATAAGTGATTTTTTTTTTAATTTTAACAAATAAAATATTTCAACTGCTAATCTTATTGGAAAAAAAATTGAAAATAATTTTAATTAAAATTTTCTTTTATTATCTATTGACAATACCAAAAAATATTTTTAACTTCATTTTTCACAGTGGTAATATTTATAAAAATTCTTTTATTCTTCTTTATCCATATATATTTCGTAATTTTTTTCCAAAATTATATTTAACAAAAAATTGCATTAATTTTTTTTTCAATTTTATATAGATTTTTCAGTATTTCTTAAATAAATTTTTTTATTTAAAATGATCAAAAAAGTGGAAACCTTCTCATTAATACCAATCGCACTTAAAGAACTCGAGATACCAGTCACCATCATCTACCCGTCATCTAAATAATGGATTACCTTTTACTAGACCTAAAGCCAAAATATGGTAATCAACAAACATAATATTATATTTATAAATAAATTGCATATAAATTTGGGCGTGTGTTGGTGTTGAACCCCACGCCTGGAGCCCACTCAGTGTCATGACAAACCGATTATCGTTGTCAATTCGAGGTTAAACTGTTTTTGGTTTTGTTCTCGATTTATTTCCATTTGGTTATTGTTTTATTTTATTGACAGTTCCTTTTGTTTTGTTGTTGCTTTTATTTCTGTTTTGCCATGCAACGCAACTGTGGCACGTCCTAGTGTTGTAAGTTTTAAGTGCCGCTTTTAACGCTTTTTAAGTTTGAAATATTTGCCATTTCTCTGTCGGAAGCTCGTAGGTTTCATAGTTATTTAGTTTTTTTTTTTAGTTTTTTTATACATCATATTTATTTTTTTCTTCACTACAAACTTGTGGGAGTTGAAATAAATTATTAGCAGAAAGTGTCGAAACTTTCTACGCCTCCGTCGTTGTGGGAATAGAGAATTTAATAGCAAAACAAATTGTGACAAATAAATAGTGTTGAAAAATAATAACGAAAATGCCTAAAAGTAGGCAATGAAATGTGTATTGCAAAGCAGTTGGGTGTGGGGTGGTAAGCTTATTAAAAAAAAAAAAAAACAGAATTCAGTAATAAAATTTGTGTTGAAAACTCTTGCTAGAAAATGAATAAAATTTTAGGGAAGCAATTTAGTAAACAGAAATCGGGAATGCTTTCACTTATACATACATATATATATATATATAATATAATATATAGAAAATCTATCATCGGAAGCAAAAAAGCGTTGCCTACATTTTGGCACATATTAGCGAAGGCATACACCTATAAATAAATACTCCACGAGGGAGTGTGAGCTATACTATACTATTCTTGATATTCAGACAGTAGTCTGAAGCATATTCCAGAAGGCCACTAATAAATCTGAATAGAGAAAGTATCATTATCAAAATTGAGAGTTCTGATATGGAAAAAGAGTATCCTCCTATGGACAAAAAATAGTTAAGCAAATATATTTGAACAAAGCTGAGAAATTGAATCTCATGTTAGGAAAAGCTAAAAACTTGAAAGACGAATTCTGTATAACTGTGAGGCTTAAAGTATTAGTGGGTAAAGTCCTTATCATAAGAGCACATTTTTAATATCAAATCGCTTGAAGAGAGATTTCTGAAATTGGCTTTTCTAACATATATTTGTGATGAAACTAAAAGTAGTCCCGAAATAACGAGAATAAATCTAATGAAATGGTTCAATATATTAGAATCGAGCACAGATAAGTCTCGAAACTGAGCATATCTGGCACATACACGACATAACTCCATTGCAGGTTATGGTTATGTCTCAGTTTTTTAAGTCTGAGTTTCATAAAGAGACATCTTTTTGCACTTTGGAAGAATTTTTCTTATGTATTGAGAGGGAATTTGTGGCAAGAAACTAATACGAGGAAAAGCATCAAAATGAACAGAATCTGGAGGCCATTTTCTGCTTCCTAAAAGTTTCAAATTGCCCTTTTGGAGCAGCTGCATGGGTAGAAATACATCCCACTTTCAAAGTTTACACAACCTTTTGCCCTCACACTTACATACTTACAAAGCCGCATAAGAATTATTCAGTTTCATTGCTAAGGTCAACTAACCGCCAAACATTTAACGAGCAACACCAACTCTGAGGAAATAATTTGGAATTTATATTAAATTGACTGCGAATGTGGTTGGCTTGTGATTTCATTGAAAGGTGATGCCACCAATTGCCCTCGAATGACAATTGTCGAAAAGACAATAGTCCCCTACACTTATGCATACACGTACATATAACGAAGTATGAGGACACAAAGAATGTCGCACAATCAGTCAGTCAGGCCGAAATCTTAAATTGCTTGGAAACAATAAAGTTTATCAATTGTAAAAATGTAAGTAGACCGACCTAACTAATACATGAATGAAGAGAGCAATTTTGGGGTTTTTCGGGGTATTGATGTTGTGACCGCCAAACGGGTTAACAAAATGACAAGAAGACATACTTGCATAGATGGAAAACGGGGAGGTGGGAATGTATTGTAAGTTCAAACACACTCACACATTCATATTTAACACATATTCAAGAGGGCGGTTATCTTCTTGCATGTGTACATATTAAAAGCTCACTTCAAGCTCCGATATGAGTGAGTTAAAGGCAAACAAGCTAAATAAAGGCATATACTTGAAACTTGGTAAGGAAAGGAAAAATGGTAATAAAGATAGGAGGATAAGTGAAATAAAAATGTTAAAGAAAATTTACTTTTAAGTGTCAATGGCGTCATTATCCTTGGGCTTACAATCTCTTTGCACACGCTCTTCTTCATCGCTTGGCTTCTTTGCAATTGGCAATTTGGGTGCGCAACAGTGTGAATATTTACTAAGTCACTTACAGTAGGGAAATTTGCCTCCTTCGTTGCTTTTGAAAGGGTCAGAAAGTCTTAAAAGAGGATACTCAGTTAATTTAGAGCGCAGTTTGAAGCTTTCAATAACAACTGCCATTTATTAAAGGATTTGTGTTCTTGGGAGATGTTCAACGGACTCAAGCGGAAAGTTATTAAACTTCAATGGGATTATTTTTATTAACCGTTATAACCGTTATGACAATGTTCCGGATATTATAAACATAAATAATACAGCTGATTCCATTTCATAAGAGGGAAATAACTCAAATTGGGTAATCATATGCGAATATCCGATTATGTTTTCGCACGTTTGGTTAATCTTTGTTTATAAATATTTCGTATTCAGTATTTTATATTTTTTACTTGTATTTCGTATTTGGTATTTGGAATTTTCTATTTGATTACTGGTAATTAGTATTCAGTATTTGATATTTAGTACTCGTTATTTGGTATTTGGTTTTAGCATTTGGAAACCGGTTAATGGTAATTGATATTCGGCACTTGATGTTTGGTATTTGGTATTTGGTATTTGTTATTGGGTTAATGGTATTTGGTAATTGGAAAATGCTTTATGGTACTTAGTATTCGGTTTTTTTTATGTTTAGTACTTTGATATTTTGTATTTGTTATTGGTAGTTGGTTAATGGTATTTGGTAGTTGGTAAATGCCTTATCATATTTGGCATTCGGTATTTAATATTTGGTATTTGGTAACTGCTTTATCGAATTTGGTATCCTGTATTTGATATTTAACCTATGGTAATTGGTATTTGTCCACTGGTAATTGGTATTCGGCATTTGAAAATTGGTATTCGGTATTTGATGTTTGATATTCGGTATTTTGTTTTTGGTATTCGGTATTTGACGTTTGGTTTTTGGTATTCGGTATTTAGTTTTTTGTAATTGGTATTTGGTGTTTGCTACTTTTGGATATTTTGTATTTGATACTTGGTATTTGATATTGGAAATTCGTTAATGGTATTTGGTAGTTGGTAAATGCTTTATCATATTTGGCATTCGATATATGATATTTGATATTTGGTATTTGGATTTTGGTAACTGGTATACGTTATTAGCATTTGGTAATTGCTTTATGGTATTTGATATTTCGTATTTGGTATTTGGTATTCACTATTTAGTATTTTCTATTTAGTATTTGGCTACTGGTAATTGGTATCCGGTATTTGATATTTGGTATTTGGTATTCAGTATTTGGTATTTTGTGTTTCGTACTCGGTATTTGATGTTTTAATTTGATATTCGGTATTTAGTATTTAGTATTCTGTATTTAGTATTTGGCTTCTGATAATTGGTATCCGGTATTTGTTATTTGGTATTCGGTATTTGGTATTTTGTGTTTGGTACTCGGTATTTGATGTTTGGTATTTAGTATTTTTTTTATTGGTATTTTGTACTTGACGCTCTGTATCTGGTATTTAGCGTAATTATTTATACATATGTACGTCCATCTAAGGTGTCAACTACACAAAATTTCTGTCAGAGAGTCCACCGACTTTAGATTAATTTCAAATCCACGCAACGGATCAGACTACACTGCGTATGAGTAATATTCACCATTTGAAATTCTGATCAAATAATAAAAAAAAATTATTTTCTACAAAAAAATTACCAATTACTTAATTGCAATTAGAACTTGAAAAACTCGACATAATGCTCTCCCGACGTTTGTCAACAACACTTATGTTGAATGTGTTGCATGCAACAGCCCTTGAATTTTTGCATCCTTTTGTTTGACATATTCGTAGTTTTCTGCGCCGCCGAAAGTGAGAAAAGCACAAGTGCAAATAAAATGTAAACAAACAAGAAGGCAAAGTGACATATCTACAAACATCTATATGTATGTATTGTATAACATGCACTTGTATATGTGTCTGCATACATGGATGGATTTAAAACTAAAGCAAACTCAAACATCAGCAATGAACACAAATAGTTGCACTAACACACACACACACACACGCACATACACACACACACATACATACACGGTTACTCAAACAAATGCAAATTGTACAAATAACGCGAACACAAAGCGAGACAGCGTCAAACTAGCGGCGCAATTGCATAAAAGAAATTTACTGAGCAAATACGACAGCAACAGCAGCAGCAGCAGAGTAAATAAAATCTCTTTTGGTTAACAACACTTTGCCACTCGCCGCCCCTCCACATGCGGCCTGCCAGCCGCTGGCAACCGCTCACTGACTGCAACTGCAACTATTATTGCTGCCATTTGTGTTTGCCACAGCCCATAAAAGCAACAAGCGCGGCGTTGTTAGCTGTGGAGTTGGCTGGGGTCTGGTCGGGAGCGGCTGAAGAGACTTTCTGCTTTAATACCCAATGAAATTCAAATGGTTGCTGTTGTTGTTGTTGTTGTTATTGTTTGCGCATGTTGACGATGAGTATGATGTTGCATTTGCTGCCACCTTTGCGATTTGTTGCTTAAACCTGTATAGCCATGTTTCGGGTGTGTGTGTGTGTGTGTGTGTGTATGTGTGAACATATGTGTTTGTAATTTAAAATGCATGTCGGCGCTTCTCACTTTAAAATGATGTGCAAATGTTTGCTTAACGGTTTTTTTTTATTTGACTATTAGGCAAAAAATTGCAGCAACACATGTAAAATCCAATACAGGTGACTTTATACATAAGTACATATATACGTGTACATTTGAGTCTGTGTGTGTGTGTGTGTGTGTATTTGCTGATTCACGCCTTAACAGGTGACAATTTGTTTATGTACAAAGAAGTTACTTTTTGATGGTTTCAACGGCAGATGGAGATGACTTCAAAATAGCGGAGCACAAGTGGTGTCCCAAAGAGAAGGAGACTGCTTAAGAGTAGTACATTATATTATAGCTAATATTGCCCACTAAGTAAACAATTGTTACTTCACAAAACCCAACCAGAGGGATGACTGGGTAGAAAGCGGCAGCTACTTCAGCAGACTTTTTACATTGCACTCTTCGACCGACAAAGTGACAAGCCATCTGCGCAAACTGCCAAACCCCATCGCGGTGCTTTATTTCTCCAGAGAAGATATTTAGTGGTCCCGTCGGAATAAGCAAGCTGATGCCAATACAACGGGGAATGGCGCGCAAGCAGAGTACCTCACCAAAGTCCTCAATCTGTCCTTCATCACTCTAACAGTACCCAACAAGAGGGAAAATGGGTAGAGTGGTCCCACTACTAAAGCCAGGGAAACCAACCAACAAGGTGAAATCATATCGGCTGAAAATTCTTCTCTCCAGAGTAGCGAAGATTACTGAGATGTCTTCACCTTTACACACCCAGCAGCACAGCAAGGTGGTTTCCGAAAAGTACACGGTGCCACAACCGCTCTTAACGCCATAAATACCCAGCTCCTGCCCGGTGGAGTTTAAGAGGTAGGTCATAAGCCAACCGAGTGGTTGGCAACCATCGGTCAAACACCCAAGCTCCTTAAGTTTAAGCAAGAGGTTTCGCAGCGTGGTGTTCTCAATCCACTTCGGTTTAACTTTGACATTTCGAAGCTCCCTTCTTTACCAGAACGCGTTTCACCAATCCTGGCGAGCTTTTGGTGTTGCTTAACATCAGTTTGCACAGCCGTATAAGTTTTGTGTGGATGTCAAATTAGACACTCGTTCTCCAAGATAGCCGACGAAGTAGTTTGAGTCGATTCCTTTCCCATGGATCTTTATCAGGATTAAAGGCATTGTGAGTATCTGCCAGTTTATTGCCGGTGGTCTTTAGTCTTTCACACAGTATGCTTGCCGGGCTTTAGGCGAGATTTATTTCACGATAATTTGCCCAGCTGGATTGGACAGTGCACACTAAGGTTCCGATGGTTGATTACGCTTTTGGTCAGCCGTATTTACGACGACGAGCTCAACCTTACATCCTTCATTACATCTTACCCAACCGAATGAGTGCGTGCATCAGTTCAAGTTACTGCCAGCTTCCGCCAAATTGTTATCCTTTAAGCATGAGACGAAATTCCAATTAATAAATGTGCAAATAATTTAAATTTTCATTAAGATCGAACTTAAAGAGTTCCCCTGTCCGTTTCCAGTAAATATTGTATTACACCATCTCCTCCGCTATGAACTCGACACTTTGCTCAACAAATAATGAAGTGACTTCTCTCTTCCACACCAATTCCACCAACAAAATCAAGTCATTCAGATAATTTTCATTCAATTCTCGGCATTCCGGAAATCCCCAAACAATATTCAATTTATTTTCAAACACCAACAACGGAAGTAGCGAAAATAGTGTACAGTAAAGAAAGAGAACTAAGTAGTGGAGTGAAGGGGTGGAGGAATGTGGTGCAAAGCACAGTCCAGTGCCAATATAAAAAGCAGGAAAGCGCACGATTTGACAGCAACAAATTTGCTAAGCAGTGAACCAAATAAATGCGTTGGTCGCCAAGACGCAGCAACAGCAACAGCAGCAGCGCAATAAAGCCACTGAATGTATACACATACTAACAAAAACAACAACAATAATAATAATAATAATAGTAATAATAATAATATAACAACAACAATAACTCGAACTACTGGCAAGTCTGACTGGTCAGATTAGTAGTAGGAAAACCGAAAAGTTTTAACAATCCCAAAACACGGGAAAGAGGTAGGAGGGGAAGAGATGAGGGCAGAGAGTAGCTATGTAAACAGACCGTCGCACGAGGACGCGACTGGTGGAATATGGCAATGTAAATATTGTCACACTTACACGAGCGATACAAGCAGTGGAGAGCTTTAAAGTATTCATTCACGTGCAAACACACACACACACACACACACACACCGCATTCAGCATACCTGCACAGAACTTTAAGAAGGATATTCAAGTTACTGCTTGTGAAAAGGATAATGTTTTGTAATAGTGTTGGCGGAATAAGAGCTACTTGTTGTTTTTGTTTTTTTTTTGTTGTTGTAGAACTTTAGAACTTAAGCGCCCTACTCATAGCTAATAACAAATAAATATATATACGCTCGTTTGTATGTATGTTTGTACTCGTATGTGTGTTGTGTGTGTGTTGTGCATGGCAATTTCTCCAAAAGCTCCAGCGCTCAGCACCCTTTCTTCAATACACGATTCAATACTGAAAATCCCTGTTGAATGTGCATACAAATTTGCCCGCAGCGTGTGCTCGAATTCGATTCGTTTGGGGGAGTGTGTTTGCTTCAGTTCATTGATTACATGCTCGATCGAATTTTGAAATGTGTCACAGACGCTTTTGCAAATTAAGAGAACAGCAACAAAGGAGTAGAAGAACCGAACGAAGGCGGCTGGCTGAAAAGCAATTGAAGAGCAGCGTTGTTGCTGTTGTTGTGTGGCTGCTTCTCTGCGCAGTGGAAACGAAATGAAAGGCGTAAGAAAGAGGGAAGCCGTGAATGAATGCAAAGACAGAGTAAATTCGATCCACTTCCTCTACTGGCTTTTCTCTCCTCCCGAGTCTATTTGAAATGTGCAAAAATGAATAAATTAAAATAAAAGATTTCACAACTCATGCCACAGCTCGCTGCCGCTTTGCATGTACCGTTATACGACCTTTAGTTGGTCTCTGAGCGTGAGACTAACTGCACAAATCGATTTGAATTCGTAAAATAATAGCCTCCGTATTGTTGTTTTAACAATTTTTAATCAATTTTTATTTTTCCTCTTTAACTCTCTCACTTCCTCTCTCTCTCTTTCTCTCAATCTCCCACATTCTCTCTCTTGCTCCTCAACCATTTCTCGTTTGTTTTATGGGCATTGTGTGTGAAGACAGCCAGACAATAAATTGAAATTAGAAAGCTTGTTGAGCAACTGACGTTAAATTAGCAATTTTATTTTATTTTGTTGTTTTTATTTTCATTCTTTTGATTTTGCCCAATTGAGATAGAGCGTAAATGAACGGAATGAATTAAATGAAAATAGAGCCGTTATACAAAGGAGATTTAATTTTTTTTTTTTTTTTTTTGTTAAAGAATTAATAGCAGATTTGTAGGCAGTCGGTTTCTACGAATTGGTTGGTTCGAAAATGAAGTCTTAATTGATAAAACACTAGAAATAATAGAGAAGGGAAATAGTAATGTGTTTTTTAAAGGAAATGTTGTATTTGCAATAATATTGGTTAAAAAAAAATATTGATTAGGAATTGGCACATCTCTTGAATAAAGCATTCCATTTTTAAAGTGGGCTGTTCTATTGTGGGTGGACTTCTCTTGATAATCATCGTTAAAGCAGTCAAAGCGTTGTATACAGAACTCCCGTCGACTTGAAAATAAAAATAAAATAAAATCCGACTTCATGGAAGGTGTAAAGCCACCAATTGAGTTAGAATTTCAATTGATCAATCCATGCTTAAATATCTATTCATATTGTATTCAGTCTTAGGAAAGAAGTGCCCAAATCCTAGCAAAACCGTAATTTCTATATTGAATAGTTGCTTGGCCCCAAGACTCAGCTTAAAGCATCCAGACTAATAGCGAATGCTCCACGTTTGATAAATAGCAATCAGAGATCTAAAAATTTGTATAGTAATGGACGAAACAAAAAGGATCAGTACATGATATTAGGTAAAGTAAAAATTTCGTTCGGTTTTTATCTAAGAGATGGCCTTATTGTCCACAGTACTAGTGTTACGTGTCGCATCATGTCATACTATACGGCGCTGAAAACGTGTTTATTCGCGCTAAAAGTTTGTCTTTGACAGTTTTTCGATTGATTGACTCAGTACGTTGTGAGCGCTCTTCAAAGATGGACACCAGCAAAGAGAAAATTCGCTATATTTAACAATTTTCATTCGATCAAGGTGAAAAAGCAGCCAAAGCGGCTGAAGAAATTAATTTAGTTTATGGGCCGATACTGTAAACGAAAAAATTTTCAATTAGTAATGTGTCTTTTGATCATTTTCCAACAAACTCCTCCAGAGAGAGAGAGAGAGTTTAACTCTGCCCTGGAACTACTAATGCTGTGGCGAAACTCATCCCCGAAAGGATTTTCAGTTTCTTAGTGCCATTCAAAGCACGAGATAATAAGCTTTCCTTACTTTGACTGCCACATGAAGTACACTGCTGATTTCGGCAAAGCCTTCGATACCGTAAGTCACCTCTTACTTAAGACTACAGAACTTAAGGAGTTGAATAAAGTGTTAAAAGCCTTTTGGAGTTTACTGAAGCCAAAAGAGCTTAGAGATTTAAGCTAAGAAGCTCTGAGAAAAATGTTTTAAATAAGTGGACACAATCAAAATTTAATTATCTAATTATGTCAAATATTTATAGACACCCCTCAGCATATTGGCAAAAAAGTGGGACAAACTTGAGACGGAATTTTGACCACCAAATCATGCGCCATAGACAGAAGCAGATGATAAACTCTTGGTGCGAGAACCGAACTATAAGGTGGATGTATAAGAAGCTCCCAGCCAAGATCTCTGAGCTTCTGGCGAGACACTATCGTAATGTGTTGCCTGGCGTTATCCCGATAAACACCTCTTTGCCAAAGCTGAGCAGTTCTGGGATGGTCCAATTACTGGAAGTACAGGTCCAAATTAAGAGTTTGACATTGATTCCTTGTCAATCTCATAAACCACACAACAAAACCTTCCGTCAAACCTGGCTTGGCGATCGTTTGTGCCGTCGACGCCATGATCGTTTTCATTCAACGTTTCTGTTAGGTATCTTTTTGGCGGCGCAAATATCAAACTATAAATGGGTAAGAACCTCACCTTTCTTGATATGAAGGTAGATGCTATGATATAATGTTCCCAGTGGGCCACTTTTGGTAAGCAGAACTGGATGAACCAAATGTTATGTTAAGGTGCCTTAGCATTGAGTACTGCCATTCTGAAGACCAGGGTTAGAGTTCTGGTTCTACCAACATTCAAAATTATGGAAAATTAATTTTTCTAATTGCGATTGCGCCTAAGTAGGGAAAGTCAAGCGAATAAAAACAGTGAACAGTGGCTCTTCCGATGTGGCTTAGAATAAACTGAATGTCTCCCAATTTTTTTGGAAAACATTGGAGGAAGAGCTCGGCCGAAAAATCGTTTCAGCGGTCATCCATTTTTCATCACCAGTCACCCTTCACTTCAAAATGGGTCGATTTTGTTGCAATTCAGCAGCGATACTCAGATAGAAATTCGATCCATAAGGAATTTTCTCGTTAACTCATATGGCACTCAAACATCGGGCTTCTCTGTGTATCCAGCACATTATAAGTGGTTTCAAGCTGTTTTGTGAAAGAGAGCTCGCATGACGATCGGACACGATTATTTCTCCTTTTTTGGCCCTGTGACTTTTTTGACCTGTGACGATCTTATAAACGTCTTTTGAAGCACCGCGATCGTATTTTTTCCGCATTTCTTTACACCAATCCACACGAGCCTTTTTTTGAGCGATTGTCAAATTGTGCGGGATCCAACGAGAACAAACTTTTTTTACGACCAGGTGTTCATGCAATATCGAATGTATGCTGGTGGGAGAAATGCATAGGCATGCCTCTATCTGAAGGTATGTTACATGACGGTCTTGCATTATCAGTTCACGTACGGCACCGATGTTTTCTGGCACAACGGCTGTTTTTGGACGACCTTCACGGAATTCGTCTTTGGGCGAGCGTCGGCCACGATTGAATTCGTTGTACCAGTTTTTCACAGTGCTATAGGATGGTGCTTCATAGCCATATACAAAGATTTTAGTTCATCGATGCACTCTTGTCGTGATAATCCACGTCGAAAGTTGTGAAAAATGATCGCACGAAAATGTTCACGAGTTAATTCCATTTTTTGGCCGAGATGAATTTTTTAATTCCCTGTAAATAAAACAATTCACGATTAAATGACAAAACGTTCTGAATGATGTTATGCTAAAAAATGTCAACTTTCCAATGGAAATGTCAGATTGCATCTGGCAACACTTATTGTTGCATAGGCCAGACCTATATATAGCAGCCTACGTAAGCACCATTCACATTTTCAGCAGCCTCACTTCCGTTTTCGCCTTTATCTGAGAAAATTTTAGAATACAGCTTCTCTCTGCTGGTGTCAATCTTTAACATGTGCTCAAACACAACTGAGTTAAGTGATCAATACATCTCCCATTATCTTTTTTTGTACAAAATACCATCTTTCCAAAACCATCTGGCGTAATCCAATTGCACTTATAGAACGCGAGATATAGATCTATTGCACAAATAATTGTTTGCTTTTTTACGAGGCCAATATATTTCATTTATAATGCATTTGAAATACTGAATGCATAAATCCTTGGCTAAGCCCTTTAACCAGTAAAATTTTCTCCGAAAGCGAAGCTGGCAATTTCAAAGCAAATTTTCGTAACTTCAAATAATCTACTCCAGGATAAATTTTGTATTTGCTGTCTTTAATCACAATGCAATATCCAAGGGCATAACATTTTGTAACAACAAATCTATGCACGTGTCTTTGTACACTTTACTGCTGCAGATAATGTTAACTGATTTACTGACAGCAAACAAATTTTCACAAAGACAATCAAACAATTTGCTAAGAGGCAAACCGACGTAGAGTAGCAGAGTAACGAGTGGGTGAGTGTCCGCCCCCCGCTGAGCCTCTCACAACAAGTGTCATTGGCAGGATTTTTGCATAACTGATGTACAAAACCAAATGCAAATGCAACATTAAATTAGTGCAAATATAATTTGCTACTTATACATTTGACATTTGACAAGAGTTTTCATATACATCTACGTGTATGTGTGGATGTATGAGTATGTGTGTAATCTTAAATGGCAGTAAGCATTGCTGACCCGAAGCAAATGCGTTTTATTTTGAATTTTGCAAAGCAAAATGAGTATCTGTGAAATCTCTTGTTTATTTGAGTTTTCATTGCACGTAATCTATTTTGGGTTTTGTTGTGTAAATGCAAGCAAAGAAGTGTCTATATGTATGCATGAATATGCGTAAGAGATAGTCAAAATTTTAAATGTCATTAGATTTCAAGCAACTTTTTGTGTTTGAACAATAATTAGTCAAGTTGAAGGGCCAAGTCACAGAGAGAGAAAGAGAGAAGGTGATAGAGTGAGAGCGTAGCTTTTGTTTCATACAATCATCACTTGTTGTTACTGAATTTTAGTTATTTGTTGCTATTTGATTTGTTATTGTCCAATGCTTGTTTGTATTCATACTTTCGTATGATTGTTGTCAACTAGTTTTCAGTTGTAATGACTTTTTCATACGAACTCTTCGTACACACTCACATTCATTCTCACTCTCACACTCTCACTCACACGCATGGAATAACATGACATTTAAATTTGTCAAAAGTTGACCAAGTTCAACGAACCGCAAGAAAGTGCAATTGCAAAAATTTTGTTGGCAAACAAAATTGTTAACGGAAAAACAATAAGCACGTGCATGTGTATGCATATGTATATATATATATATGTATGTATATTTGCGCAAATGTAAGCAAGTGTATGGGGAAAGTGATAAACAAAACAGCAAAACTTCAATAACAATAAATATATGGAGAGTCGAATGCAACTCCCAAAAAAAATCTTGGTCGTTTCCTGTAGTTAAGTGAACTTTTATTGAACTAATTTAGAACTAGTTCAAAAATAACCAGTCGACGGAATATAAACTTTTCAAGCAAGGAATTGTGTTATTCAAGATAGAGATGAAAATTTTTAAATTTCCTTCCATTTTACACTACTCCTATACTAGTTCAAAATGGACCAAAAATATTACTAATTCAATTTTGAAGCATAATCAGTATATCGCTTATTTAAAATGATTTCTTAAGATATATAGTAACACCGATGTGCTGAATCAGAACTTTCAGTAAATTGTAACAACGTGGGTAATATCAAAAATTTTACATAACGGTACTAAAAAAAATTGTAGAAAACATTAATGTAATTTAATCCATTAATTCCTTACATAAAGCATACTCAAACCATTGAAATTAAAGAAAAACTTGATATTAAATAAAAAAATAAAAATAAAAAACGACATGTCGTATGAGCAACATTTAGGAATATTTCACCTTACTTGCTAAAGATTGCTCATACGACATGGCAAATTTTGTAATTTTAAAAATTTTGCTACAGCGCTGCGTAAAACGTGTCCGTAGATAGGTGGCGTCTAGTGTACATATCACTTTTTTCTGTATCCTTGTAAATAATTAGATGTATTCCATGAAGCACTCGCTATTAACCATTCATGAAAACAGCATTATAAAATGAAAAAAAATCAAAAAAACCAAAAAAAAAATTAATTAATTTGTAAACTAAAATTGTTAGAAAACATAACTATAAATTTAATTAATTTAAGGTTTTAGAAATAGTTTTGCGTCCACTAGCTTTTTGGTATTTTTCGGACTATTCTAACATTCATCAGGAATTTCTACCAGTTATGTGTTATATATATACATATTTATATGCATATAAATTTTCACTTTTTCATATACATTTGTAAGTTTTTATGTGCATATGTATATGTCTCTCTATGTAGTCGCAATAAAAACAATTTCAAAATTTGTGGTAACATAACAAGTGAAACCTGTCGAAACAGTCAAAACACGTATGAAACAAATACACACATATGTATATATAGCAAAATATAGAAATATAAATATATGTTTAGATACCTAGGAAGATGCGCTTGTGTATTTATTTACTTGAAGGGAAGTGCATATTGTAAGACACAAAGCAGTTTCAGAACTAAAGGACACTAACTTAGTAAACTATCATTTCACACATATGAATATAGATATAACAATGCGTATAACGGGTGGGCTACGGCCACGAAAAATTTATGTTCTCAAATTCTTATTTCTGTTAATGTTGAAATGTCACTTCATCCATATGACTACCGTAACTGGCCTTGAAATAACCCAATTTTTAACATAATTTCGATTTGGAGTGCCCACTATGGTTGCAATCGCGACTCCAATTTCATGCTTCAAGTCAAGAAACGCCTCTGACTGGTAGGCTTGCACTTGTCCTCAATAGTTCTTCACAAAAAATATTGCAACGGAGTGAAATCATAGCTGCAGCAACCAGTTGACATCGCCATTTCAACTAATGTTGCAATTTTGGAACAGATTTGAAAGCAAATAATATCTGAGCAGCTCCACCATCTTTTTCTAAGAAAAACAGACCAATAATGCCGTCGGTTCAATTCGCAAACAGCCAAGTTATCACTCGATGAGGACGCATAAGGCTATCCATGATTACTAGTGGGTTTTCTGAGCCTAAAATGGGGCAGTTTTGCTTATTAACGGAGGCACCTAAATGAAAATTAGCTTCACCGGAGAATATTAATTTTAGGTAAAATGCTCATCGAAAGGTTACCAGTTGGACTCTATTAGCTTTCAACGGAGATCTTTATGCCAAATTCTGTCCAAACTGCATAACTAATTTCTAGACAAAAGTAGCTATATTAATTTAAAGTATACTCCAATATCTATATCTGGGAGTGTATTTGTTACGATATTGGTAAAGACACTATTGAAGCCCAGAGCGAGTGTACTTTTTGCAAGAGATTGTTCAGAGCGAGCTCTTGGCGTACACACATTCGTGGCGAGTGATCTCTTCGAAGGTTTTTTGATAGAAATGAGCTATCTTTAGGTTATTAGTTCTAGTCGGCAGGTGTAGAGAACGTGCCATATAATAATACAGACTTTCTTGCAGAACGGTCATCATCTAAAATGTGTGCCTTCAGAAGATTTCCACAAACCAAACATCCAGTTTGCTTTGAATTCCATGAACAACACGATAGAAATTATGCTACTCTCTACATCCTTCAGCTATACATTTTTTGGCTCAAACATATCAACAACAACAACTACACACACACACTCAAACAATGTAAAACATGTGAAAGTCAATGTTTCTAAGGTGAGCAGAAGAGAGTTAAACATAGAACTTGAACAATTTCATGGCACCCAAGAGTCGGACATACAACTTGGAACAACAATAACGACAGCGACAAGAAAAACAAAAGCCTTACAAGAACAACTACATGTATGCAATATACATACTACTGTATGCTTACAAGCATAGTTAAAGACCTGGTCAACAACAACAAAAACAACAACACACACAAACACACACATGCGAGTGTCAGCAGCTATGATAGCAAGCGATGTAAACTCCTCACCGCTCTTCAAGCAAAAGTACTTTTGGCAACAAAATTCGCATTTTTTTGTTTTGTTTTTTTTTTGTTTGCTTCACTGCCAACTCCCACAACTCAGTTCGAGCGGCACATGGTCGGTTGTTGTTGTTGTTGTTGTTGTTGCTTGCCGTTAGCTGTTGGCTGTGCGTGGCTTTCGCTGTAAACAAAAATTAAGTGAAAGACAACCGGAAAATGTTATAAAGTGAAAATTGTGGCAACAATCCAAGATGTGTTGATGATAGTCGGACAAAAATACAAGTGCGCACATACAAACCTATATACATACGTGTATGTATACACACATAGGTATGTACATACAATACACAAACAAGCACACTTACATCTATTAGAGAATGACGTTGCATGGGGAAGCTTTTACTATAAATTTACTTTGTATGTATGTATGTATGTACAAAAGCAAATCCACTCACACACATACATGCATATGTGCATATAGAGGTTTAAGGTTTTATGGGTTCGTTGCAATTGCAATTTCAGTTTCATAAAACAGTGGCCCTACATTCTTGTGCATATGTATATCTGGGTGGATGTACGTAAATACACGTATGTATTGTATATATGTATATGTATGCTCTTTATAGAGTGCAATGACTTTGAGTATGGGAACAAACGCGGCTTACATGAATACATATAGGTATGATTGTAGGTATGTATGTATGTGTAACTTTGTATGTATCTCTTTATGTATGTATACATGTTCATATATAAGTTTGTGTGTATATGCATATAAAAGTGTGTGCCAAAAATTATTGTGAAAGCAGTGAAAGTTTATTATGCTGTGCGATTACACTTTGGTCGTCTTTACACAAATACAGTGTGCTTTTTGGATACTTGAGAAATTCTTAAAACACTTTTACCACAGTTCTTGATATTTCCATAGGTCGTTGGCAATTAAAGCGTGAAAAATTATAAGGACGAGGATGAAGCAGGGAAGAAAAACAAATTTTGAAAACTTGAAGCCTCAAATGCAAAGGTCAGTGAAAATCTTAAGTTCCTGCCAACAGTTGGATGCTTCCCAGCTTTTCGCTTGAAATGCGGTCAAGGCGGCGCTCACAACATATTTTATGAGTGACAATCAAAGTTCGATCTGTTTTTCTTAGACATAAATTAAAAATATACTGAGAAAACTTTCTCTAACACTAAGGGGTTTTTGAACAACCTAGAAAAATAGAAGCTCCAAATCTTTTTTCTTATCTCTCCCTAAACAATCCATAAGTTTATGTCAATTAGCATTCACACACAGTCTGCATTACCATGGGATACACTTCCTCAGTATCGCATATAAGATCCTATTGAGCGTATTGTGTAAAAGACTAAAGCCCACCGTCTACAAAGTATTTGGACCTTATCATTGTAGCTTAAAACCTGCTAAATCCATCCACACACTACCTCTTCGTCCGAGAGCGGCAGAAGCAGAGTAAGAGGAAGACCTCCACACTATAGAAAAGACCAGGTGAGGAATGACCTTCTTGTACTTGGTGTTTACAGTTGGCGGCAAATAATGAAAGGAAGTAATGAATGACACGCTGTTGTTAAGAATCCACTTTAGGCACTTTTCCAAAACTAATTTGATGTTTTCCAAAATCCTTTTTTTTACCAATACATTACATTCCAAAGGAAAAATTCGCAATGAAATCATTACATCCATCCTTTATTCTCCACAACACCTTGCACTACTGTACATTTCAAGCCAGGATATTAGCGATGCACCTTAGAAATTCCTGCCATTTGTCAAGTTTGAACCGCTACATTGCTCGTATGCCAAACTGCATGCACATGTGAATGTATGTGTGAGCACTCGCACGTATGCTTCATTAAAATCTATGACTTTGGGAAAGTGAAATCAATAAAGTGGAGTTAGCTTACCGTTAAGTTAAACGGCCGTAGGCATAGTGACCCACTTTTGAGAGAAGGCAAGCTGTGGCCACAGATGTACACAACTTTCTAACCATATATTGTATACATACTTACAAACACACATTCATAGACAACTATGCATCATGTCTAAGTAGCATAAGTTTAACCATGGCGAGTTGCTGTTGAGGTAATTCCTGTTATAGGGAAACCTATTGCAGATAATATCGATATTTATACATTCTTACGAGTATGTATAGATATAATATATATCTATCGCGTACAAACAACTTTGTGTACATACAAATAAGTAATATGAATTATTTAGCATATGAAAAGCAGCGATCAATACAATGTATGTACATATTTTCCGAAAGGCTTATTTGTATGTGTAGCCATTTATATGTTGACTACGGTTATTGTGTCAAAACATATAAATTACTCTCGGCATACGAGGTTCCCGTAAGATTATTTGGGTTGGCGAACAAGCGAAAATGATCTGTATATGTATACAAACATATGTATATTTAGGTCAAGTAAAAAGTTCGTTCGGTTTTTTTTTATTGATTTTTCAAAATATGATAACTTTGTGTACATTTGTCCGATCTAAGTCAAATATTGTTCGTAAACTTGTTGCTAACGAGATGCCAACTTCATTATACCCCTCTCGTAGAAGGCTGCCAATTTTCACAGGTCTCTCTTGAGGCCAACTTATCACCCTTGACAGGAAAAGATGGTAATCACTTGGTGCCAGGTCGGAACTATAAGGTGTGTTCATTAGGACCTCTCATCCGAGCTAATGGAGCTTCTGGCGCGTCGTCAAAAACGTGTGTGGCCTGGCGTTGTCCTGATGGAACACAATTCGGCCTCTGTTGATCAAAGATGGCTTCTTCTGGATGAGTGCTGCATTCAAGCGGTCCAGTTATTGGCAGTAGAGGGCTGAATTGAGCGTTTGGCCATAGGGGAGCAGCTCGTAGTAAATGATTCCTTGCCAATTCCACAGCAAAACCTTCTTGGCCGTCAATCCTGGCTTGGCCACCGTTTCCGGAGGCTCACCACGTTTCGACCACGACCGATTTCGCTTGACGTTGTCGTAAGTGATTCACTGTTCATCGCCAGTCACCACACGCTTCAGGAATGATTCAGCAGCGATTCGCAGATGGAAATTCGGTCTGAAATATCAAGTCAATCAGATTGTAACTTTTGAAGATTTTTGGAAATTACTGCATTCTTCCAAGCAACCATAAGATTTTTATATAAAAATAAACCGAGCAAGTTACTCATAGTAGCCCAAAGATGGCTTTACTAAATCTCTTCAGCTGATTTTATTGAAAAATGTTTCCCTTGAGCATTTTCACTTTTTCCATAAATGTTCCAGTTACAGTGAATTTCACTTCGTCGCGAACCAATTGATTTATTATGTTAATTCCCCTTCGCTGTTAACCGGTTCGCTGCTATTCTTAACATTTTCATTAGCAGAAAAAATTTACACAGAAGTTTTGTGTGTTTACATTCGAACTTGATGTTAAACACCAAACTGTTAATGCTATGCTTTGTATGGCAAGAAATTCACCAAGTTTTGCAAACAAATTCCATGTAGTTTCAATATATTTATTTCGAAGTAAAGTTGATACCATTTACTGTTTACTGTTAACAGATTTTAATTAAATATAATTTTAATAAATTTAGTTTTTCTTCTTTAACGCAATCGAGTCAATAATTTGATGGCATACATAATTTCCGTTTTTTATTTTATGTCAATCGGAAAAATCTTATGACCGTCTAATTTTTCCACTAGGTGGGGTGGGTGGAAAACGAGTATTTCCATCCATACGCACCCTTGACCTAGTGTCAATGTCGCAATATTTTGGATAATGGATTTCATCATATATCTCGCAAATATCGTTACTGATACGAAGATAACTATAAATTTTCCGACCCCTAGATATTGTCATATGTATTATTACAAGTAGAGTTTAGTCCTTTGCCAGAACTCCGTGACTCATTACACTCGTTTTTTTCGCCGTACATCGTATCTCCTGGGTGACAGCGCTGTGGAGTGGATCCAAGAGTCCAGGCATTCCGGATTTAGTCCCTTCAAATCAAATCAAATCAAAAGAAAGAAAGGAAGAAAAAAAATCTCTCTTTAGAAACTATTTCACCTAATCGAAATTTCATTGAATACTATGACTAGGGCGAAGGGAAATCAAAGTGTTTGTAATCAAATTCTTCCAAAACGGCTCGACTGTTTCTTATGAATTTTTGTATATATATAAATTACTTTTCACACCGGGAAGTGAATCAGCTTCTGACCTATTCGAAATAATCGGGAAGTCTCCCAGGAACCGATATGTCTAAGTTTGAGGGTTGGGAGAGAGAGAAGATGGGAAAGACGCTATTAAATTTAAGGTTGACTTGCTCTTGAAGGAGTTCGGGGATGAATTCCATATGAATTGGCGGGATGGACGTTCCTTTGAATTTTATTGGATGAACTCGTGGGCGAACTCCTTGTGAAAAAATGAAGGCGTTGCGAAGTGAGTTTGTTTTCTTGTGTAGGATAACATTTTAATTGTTGCGTCATGAATTTAATTGAGAGCTGTGGCTCTTCAAAAATGGCACAGCGAGTGAATACTCCAAGCGGGTTTGTAAGACACGCCTACACCTGATGCTGGCAAATATCTCAATATGCAATAATGCAAGCTTTCGAGTATCAACCAAGCTCTTCAAGTTTTATAGATACCTTAAGTTTATTTCTTCACTGTGCCCTTCAAAATAAGCACATCAAACGAGGAATATCAAGCCCCCAGCGGTTTAGTGGTTCAAGAATTTACCCACGGTAAGGCATGCCTGCCGTAAGAGGCGACTAAAATCCTATAGTTCCTGCGACAGTCGGGTCTTTATACCGGAACGACCCGGATTTTTTATCCGGCCAAGTACTGTCACTCCCGCAATATTCCCCAAAAATTACTTTGAGGAATATTTTTGCGGTTACAACAATAAAAACAACAACAACAACAACAACAATAACAACAACAACAACAACAACAATAATAATAATAATAATAATAATAATAATAATAATAATAACAATAAATACAACAATAACAATAGTGATAACAACATCAACAACAACAACAACAACAACAACAACAACAACAACAGTAACAATTAACGACACACATACAATACAAATACCTACACGTGTGGTCTTCAAATAACCAATAATTTTTTTTTATTCGGATTCCCAGCGTTCAAACCCTGGTCCAACCAACATCCAAAGTTATCGAAAATTAAGTTTTCTAATTGCGGTCGCCCTTCGGCAGGAAATAGAACCTCCTTATAAAAATCCATCTGCCGTGTTCGGAGGCAGCTTACTTTTTTTTGGTTTGCCATTTCAAGAATTGAAGATGGACGACCATTAAGTGCGTCGAATGTTCGGTGTTTGAACCCAAAACGAGATAGTCAGCGATGCCGATTTTCACAAGAAAAGTTTTTCTCAAAAATTCGCTGTTTGGTGTGCTCTATAGGCAAAGGGAATCGGTTATCAGTTATCATAATATTACAGTCAAACAGGAGAACACTATAGAACTATGTTTAATGACCTTTCCGTTCTTCAATTGGAGGACGAGATGGCGCTAAATGTCATACAGCCATGTTGGTCTGTGGCGTGACCTCCAAAATCGTGCGATTTAACTCCGCAGGACTATTTTTTGTGTAGTTGACTGATGGCCCCACTTTCTGTAATTCCTTTCAGACGGAGCCCAGCATTTTTGGTTTCCATCAATACGAACGTGCTTAATACAGAAAAAAAATTTCACAAAAAAAAATATTTCAAAAATTTAAAAATATTCCATTTTCCATTCCATTTCCAAAACTTTTTAAAATTGTGGTTTTATTTTTTTTTTATCCATTTCAAAATTCCACCAAAAATGTAAATGTTTTACTCATATCATCAGATGCCCTTCGGGTAATATTCCCTAAACAATTAGTAGATTCGCAGTTAAACCAAAGCTAACTTAATTGACGTTATTAACCCTGCTTTATATGTGCATATAAACAAAACACACACAACTCTCTATTGTAGTACATTTCAAGCAAATATTAATTTCACAAGGGAATCCCAACATAGTGAAAGGGATAGTGAAAACTTTCCAAAGATTTAAGGCATCTTTCCTCAAAAGCCGCTGTAGGGTTGCTCAAAATCACAAACGCACACACAAACATACGCATCCGCACATATACACGTATATAAATACATTAACACACTTCCACCACATGATCCACAATTGGCTGAGCTTCAAGTCTGTGTGGCACAAAACCCAAATCAATATGGATTTTCAAGTTAAAAATGTTGTGCGAATAATTTATGGTTAATGAATAAGAATGGCTTCGCCGACGCCAAAGAACTTTTACAAAAAATACTAAATACTTAAGCTATTACTGGTACTCGTATAAATACCACATAATTATGTGTGTTGTATTTGCAAGGATTTAAGTAGATGTAAATGGGAGGGTGTAGCATATATGTAATGAAGTAAAGATTTAAAGCTTTCAGTGGAAATGGTATTGAAAAAAGTGTTCTTTTTCCGCACACAATTTCTTCTAAGCGACGTTTGCTAGATCGATTTTACGTAAATTTTAATCAAACTCTCCATTTCTATTTTCAGATATTGCACCTTTTGCACTTGCCCAATAGTTCAGTTTGTACTGGGTTATTACAAGCTTGACCGGATAAAGCGCGGGGGAACCAAGAAGCTTTTGAGGGTGTCATGATGCATTGAGGAATGTCATCTACAAACGTGATTGGATGTTCGAGCTGGTGTCAGCTGGAACGTCTGCTATATTTTTATATCCACGGCTTTGTCACACGGAAATGCATGACTATAGCATAAAGGAGAAACTCGATTGTTTTTCAAGGATCAGTCCGCAAGCCGTACTTGAACGTACTCATGGCCTTAACCGATCTATCTACAGATCCATGAAACTCTTTAGTTGAAAGAGATAGGATCAATCGGTGTT
This sequence comes from Ceratitis rosa, assembly GCA_037013455.1. Classification (NCBI taxonomy): domain Eukaryota; kingdom Metazoa; phylum Arthropoda; class Insecta; order Diptera; family Tephritidae; genus Ceratitis; species Ceratitis rosa. The sequence continues at coordinate 3,148,966 of JAWMAG010000006.1, forward strand.
GGGTTTAGAATAAACTCAGGAGATAACTGACTCAGAACAGATAGGCTAAGGTTTAAGTTTCCGAACTTACGACGGTGGGATCTCAGCGATCACCCTTTTCTTCGGTAATGTAGGATATTATCCTCCCGAACAATGACACGTTGTAGAACTGGGTATACACTCGAGACCGAACGAAACGACTCAGCAGCAGTCGACTTTAACAACTTCTTCAATGGTCATGGAAAACTGCTTTCATAAAAGAACACGGCATATTTTCAGGGAGTAAACTTTGACGAGTGCTTGGCAGTAGTAGATTTCACAGGCCTATTTTACTTCCAAATTGATTCGTATTTAAAGTGAAGACAAGAGCAATTGATCCAAACTATCTAACCCCGTTTAGGAGCAGGCGAGACTAGCCTAAGCCAAGGAAGTCAAGGAAGTCTTCTAACGGGAGGACCAGAAAGCGGGCAATTTTGACGGGTTCGGACCAGAGGGAAATGGAGGCTAGATGAGTAGGCTTATGTAGGGGGCATATAAGGAGATAGTAAGCGTTGTACGGAGTCTCATTGCATACAAGACATACATTTGGTATGTCAGTGTCAAGTCTGAATAAGTCGGAATTGAGTCGACTACAATGTCCAGATCTTAAATGTGACAGTATTGCTCGGATCTCTAGAGGCAGCTCGAGTTCTTCGTCTACAATGGGTGGTGATTGGATTCCGAGAAGACCGTTCACTGGAAGAGAGTTCAAACAAGTGTTGACGGACAGTCAGTAAATTGCGTTCAAAGCCTGTCGGACCGCCATACTGTACGGCGGTTCTTCTTTGTGGTACTGAATGCAGACATTGTAGTCGAGTACTCTCTTCCTGATGTGCCTAGATGGTGGTTCGGCTTGCACAACAAATCATTATGCGTATCATAGATGTTTCACTGTAGAAATGATGCTCCGTCAATTTCAGGAGGTTTCCTGTCATGCTCCTAAGGGCGGTGTTCTCTACCTTCTTTATTTACTTCTCTCTAGTCCCCGACGTTCAATTTGGAGCAGCGTAATTTACGACCAATTGCGTTGTATGTTGCGAGCAAGGTTTCTTTGCCTTTTTAACAGGTGCTGCCAGCGATTGCTTTAAGGATTTTGCTACGGCTCTATACTTTTGTGGCAATAGTCAACGTATGAGGAGTGAAGAAATGCAGCCTAGAGAATGTGACTCCCAGTAACTTCGAGTTGTTTGTAGTCACGGTACGCCTGCAGTCAGCTGATTTAAGGGGTGATTTAGATTACATTTAGGTATGACAAGGATGGACCGCTAACCACTGGGCTACTTCAGTTGCTAAATACGATATTTTGCAATACGTACATAGTAATATGTATATATGTACATATGTGTATGTATGTACCATATGTAAATGGAAATTCACAATTTATTCACTCTTTGTGCTCTACAACTGATTTACTTTTTAATCTCGTGGCATACCATAAATTCTGCCTTAATTGAATTAGATTAATTAAAACAATTTCCAAGCCGAATTTTCACGCATTTTTTTCATTCCGCAAATTTAACCACAAATGGCAAACCGCAAAAAACATACTCGTTTGCAAGTGGAAGAGAGGGAGAAAGCGTGAGAGAGAGAGCTCTTGTAATAAAAATAAGGTAGGAAAAAATTACCCGGAAACATGTCATCTCACGTTAAATTTACGATGCCATGCGGCGCCGCCATAACGATTTATTATCCATACATGCTGATTCCGGCCGCCCACATTTGAGTGGCTGGTCCGTTGGTCCGTGGGTCGGTCGGTCGGCCGGTCGGTCGGTCGGTGAATGGCATTAACGGCTATTCATTAATGTATTTGTAAACTTGTTTGTGTGAACCACTAATATCAATCTAACTGCGGGGTGCAAAAACAATTTCGAAAAAATTATGCATGCAACAGCATCGGAGAAAAAACGCCGCGTGTTGACAAATTTACGAGCATTAATTTTTTTCGCAACTAAACTTGTTTTTAACAACAATTTTTTTTTTTTTTAGTTTTTTCATTCATTCATATGTACGTGTATGTATGTGTGCATGTGTTAGTTGAATTCTTTTTTTGCTGCCATTAAATTAGTGTGACGCGCAAAATTATAATACAAAAATCAGGTCAACAACTACGAAGCGACAAAAAATCGCTTGCGGCAGCAAAAACCACAGCAAATGAATATAACAACAACAACAACGTAAGCAAAAACAAAAAACAAAAACAAACATCATCAGACAAAGTTGGACCTCAGCGCAGCATGCAAAAGCCGCTCAGCCACACACTGAGCAAAGGATGAAGGAAGAGCAAAGCGTCTAACGTACCAAATGAGACTTGAAACATTTGGTGAAACGCCTGGTCAACGACTTGACGCTGCGGTGGGGAGGCACCACGCCACTCTGACAAGATGATCACCGATGTCCAAGCGACCACAAGTCTCATAATTTTGTGCTTACGCAGCACACTTCATTAAGGACTTCCGCAATGGCGAAAATGTGGCTACAAATATTGTACATACAAGCGAAATTTCAGAGACAAACCAACATACACGCATACATACAAACGTATATTAAAAGCTTAGTAATCATCTAGCCGCTCGTGTCTTTACTCCATTTTGTCGTTTTGTCCGCACAGCTGTCATCGCTCTTACTCTTGTTCTTCTTCTAATTTTGGGTCTTACAAGTGACAGTGTGGCTGGCTGACGTTGCTCTGGGATTGAATGTGCGCTAAGGAGTTGTCGCTTTACAAAACGTGTAGTTAAGTGTCGCGTTTTGTAGCTTTGTGTGTGGTCATTTGTGCTACTTTGCTGGACGATTATCTTTATAATTAAGCAAGTAATTGTGAGATGATACCACAACTATGCAAGGAACCATGTTGTAGAGGCGCAGGTTCATACATTCATATAAATATAATGGAAGTACCTTGAAAATGCGATATTTTTATTTAAATCAAACACTTGTTTAATTTAAAGATTTACGCAGAAAATTTAAGACCAGAAAGTTTCCGGAAATTCTCATTTTAACTGCCCATGCTGAATATTTGTCAGCATTTTTTTTTTGTTAAATTGGTAGCACTGTCCTTAATTACTATGCCAAAAATGAGCGCGTTCTGTCAACCAGTTTGTCTGCAGCAGCTGTTGAAGTCAATCGACCTCAGTTCCCTCTGCGAATTTTCTTTTACGGCCTCAATCGAGTCTAACTTGAGTTTCGGAAACAAGAAAAAAGGCGCCAAGTCCGGTGAATATGGTGGTTGATCGATGGTATTGAACGAGTTTTTGGTCTTAAAATCGTAACAAACCGTAAACTCATAACTGCAGCTCGGTGCGATGGCGCATTATCGTTATGAAAAATCCATGAATTATTGGCCCACAATTCCGGCCGCTTACGACGGATGTTTTCGCGCAAACGACTCAAAATGCTCAAATAATAATTTTTATTGACCGTCTGTCCCGTTGGAACGAGTTCATGATGAACCAAACCGCGAATATCGAAAAAAGCCTCTTTCTGGTCTTAATGTACAGGTGTGTTAGTTGAAATTTGCCGGTTTTTTGGATAAAGAAAACACTTAATTTTCCGGGGAGTCTCAAACTTTTTTATTCAATGTATTGACCATTGGTTTCCACACATTTCGCCCATCTCTCAGGCAAATTATGGATACCATTCCAAAAAAACTTTTTCTCTTTCGAGGCAAACCATTCGACGAGCCATTTTTCGACTTCTTCAAAATTAGCGAAGCACTGCTCTACAAGGGAGTGTCCCATCGATGCGAAAAGGTGATAGTAGGACGGGGCGAGGTCTAGAGAGTACGGCGGGTGCGATATACCTATATATATATCCTAATTAAGTGTTTTTAATGTGTCTTTCACCAGTTTAGCGGTATGAGACGGCGTTTTGTCATGTTGCAAGATAACTTTGCCATGTCTTCGGGCCCATTTCGACCGTTTTTCGATCAACGCATGATTCAAATTGATCATTTGTGGTCGGTAGCGATCCGTGTTCACCGTTTCACCAGGTTTTAACAACTCGTAGTACACCACACCACATAGAGCATTGTCTTACGGCCAAAGCGATTTGGCCTTGCAGTCGATGGGCCAGCTTCACCAGGGGAAAGCCATGATTTTTTTCGCTTCGGGTTCTCAAAATATATCCATTTTTCGTCCCCCGTGACAATTTGAATCCTTTCGAATGGTTGGAGCAGCATTTCACAAACGGTTTTTCGATTTCGTCCTTGGTATGGAATATCATACTCTTCAAGGGTACTTCGAACATGAATTTAAAATGTCCTTATGAAATTTCAACAGGCATTCTAAGGCGGCTAAAAACAAACAAACAAACGGGTTCTCCTTCGATCCATTTGTGGTAAATTTCGAACTCTTTTTGGAACATATTTGGCGGTGGTCAGCCATAACTTAACGAATATTAGTTTTCAAGTGCTCAAGAGTTAAAGGATTATCCGCATCAAGGTGGTCAAATCGCACGATCTCGGTGGCAGCCGAGCAAAATCTTTTAAACTTTCCTTGAAAGTATTGTCACTCGTTGTGTGGCATGTGGCGACAATTTGTTGAAACCACATATTGACCAGGCCAAATAAAGCCAATTATCATACGACCATAACGCTCCGAATTGACAATGACAGTCTCGCCGTTGTTGTTTTCAAAGAAGTCAGGCTCAATAAAATGGTCTGCTGATTTCAGTTGCTACGTGAGCTAGAAATTATATGAATGTAATTGTAAGTCCAAGTGGAAAATACGTCACAATGGACCATAAGAAAGCTCCAGCTCTTGAGAACGTCGAGAAATAGGCATATTCAGGGCTACCGCTACACTTTCATTTATAGTAACGATCATAATGACCATCAGAAATCTACATTACCGTTAACATCCGATGGCTCACTTGGGTGTGTTAAGATAAAATAACCAAGCTTCGTGTACCAGAGGCCCGCGAAGAGGAAGTCGTCAAGGAATAACACCAAAACGATTTCAACTCGATATGTGGCAAGAAGGACTGTGACCAATCCGGGCTCCTACAGAAAATTACGAAAACGCAATCCGCTCCAGACCATAAATATGCTGCATTCACTGAAATCGTGGTATTTGCCCAAAGTTCGCCAAGCTAACGTAGATCTAACTGTCCACTAGAAGACCACAGGTAGCTAGAGATATTCCTACTCGTCCGCTGATATCGAGTCAAGGGTTTGTCTGAATCAGCTTTATTGAAAATAGTTGAAGGATATCATGAGGAAAGTTAGGCATTCCTCACTTAATTACTACTACTTTCGCTTAAAAAACGATACTTTGAGCTGATTATGAGAATATACACTGCGACCTTTTATTTTCTTTTGTGCCTGGGATTTGAGCTTTAAAGGAATCAAATAGGCTTATTAAAATTAAAATCTTTCCCTGGAAAACCCAGAAGTAATTGGGCAGTTTTGAGGTGGGCATAAATGGTTGGAGAATGGTGGCGCTTTACCGATATAATGATCCAACTCAATGGAGGAGGAGTGAAAGCAGAAGCAAAGGCAGATAATGTAATATTGAAAGGGTCGTACTAAAGTTGCATTATGAGCCGCGAACAACGTGCTAGTAAATAAAAAAAAACATGCTTTTAATCTTTTCTCACTTAACGGTAAGGCAGAGAAACTGTCTCCAACAGCTAAATATCTGAATGTGGAAATCGATAACAAACTGAACTAGAAAATAACGTTGAAACCCGAAAACCGAAAGTTTATATTGACTACTACACTTAAAAGAGAATACTTAGCTGGAACAGGGTTATTAAACCTAATATATGTAGTCCTGTAGATGTATATAGTTGTGATTAGATTATCTTACCTGTAGAGCGCTGGTTTGGTGGACAGAGGGAAATCTTTGGACCCTTACACCGGGGCTGTTAAGTCCAAACGATGCGCTTAATGTGATCCTGCATCAACTGTCCATAGACGTTTTCGTTGGGAAAATAGCAGCATGTTATTCTAGAAGAACTAAGGAATTGAGTGGGTTCAGTAGGAGAGGAAGATACTATCTCAATCTATACCGTTGAAATCAAAATGGACAATGGGATAGGGGATATACTCCAAAGATCCTGACAATTCTCTTTGCATCCGTCCATCAAACTTAGCTAGCATCTCGAAGCGATGGACTAGATATATGGAAAGCCTGTTGAGCTTTATTGAAAAACAGCAAGAGTACCTGGAAAACAACCATATACACAGACAGCCAGGCAGCACTGCTGACCTGCTCGTCCCTAAATATTAATTCCAGTATAGTTAACAACTGTAGGAAGTCTTTAAGCACACTGGCAATCTATAACCAATTTCTAGATAGCATAGCAGATATGGCCCAAGTATGGTAAAACAAGAACTAAGGACTTATTACACAGGTATGGGAAAATTATGTACAGACTTACAACTACTATAACGTGGTAATGCCCATTTGAAGAACATTCGCTAAAAATTGGCCTCAGGTGCAAAGGAATATCAAAATTGTTGTCCACTTTCACTGTAGAATAAGTAGTTTCATTGAGATCCCAAATGGTTTGCACACAGCTGAAGCGGAATAAAAAAAATATAAAAGTTTTACGATTAGAGCATCGAAATAGCACATCGAGCGCCCAAGAGGCTGAACTCTCTTACTTACCAACCTACCTACCTTTCAACCTGAACTCAACATGTCGTCGACCCGATATTTGTTGTAAATTCTTTAGAATCTTAAACCAAAGTTGAGTACGATCTTTCAACAATTTGATCAAATTTTTCCACTCAGACAGCCATAATTGTTGAGTGACTTTAAAGCAAAAGAAAACGTCAACGAAGCCATCAGAGAAAATTTAATATTTAAAATGTTATTAATGTTTCCTTCTAAACTGGCACAATTTTTGTCGAATGTCTGGGCAAATGTTGCATTCATTTATAATAAAACCCGGTGACATTTGGCATTTTCTATTATCTCCTTTCGCCACCTACAAGCTTTCTTTTCCTACACTTGTTGGCCTTGCTTGGCAGTGCAGTGCAGTATATTCTTCAGATATTCCATTTTGTTATATTTTTTTATTTTTATTTTTTTTTTGATTTTCAGACATCAATGCAAATAGACGGAAGAAAGTAGGAGGTGAAAGTTGAAAAGTCAAACTGAAATGTTGTTGAATTAGTTTCGAAGGATATCTGCTACTCCTCGCTAACATTAGCAATAAATAGTCAAATAAACAATGAGCACATTTGACAAAACGAAAAATAGCAAACATTGGAGTCAACAACAACAATAACAATACGGCAGAAAGCAAAAAAAAAGTTGTAGCTGTAAAATCTTACCACAGCAAATAACAACAATAACGTTGGAATGAGAAATAGAATATTCACTGAATTCCACCTGCTGGAGATTTGTCCTCGAAAATCATTTTTCATGCAGTCGCCAAGTGTAAGAAGTCCTTGGCAACAAAAACAATTTTGGGAGCAAACAAAAACAAAGCACACATGGGTACATAGACTTTGGGTGTATGCGTTGTGTGTGTGTGTGTGTATGTGTTGTTGACATTTCATACATAAGTCAAATTGGAAAATGCAATGTCAGGCTACGTAAGAAGTTCACACACACACACATACACACACACACATAAGCACACCTATATGCATGCGAAGAGACATTTACACTCTGTCAGTTACAGTTATGCAGTTGGTTTTGCGCAATTTGTCGCCTTTTTTTGTGTTTATTTTATTTATGTAAAATTTGTTTTTCTCGTATTTGTGGTTTTCTATATTTCAATATTTTCGTTGAGTTGGCAACTCTGAAACGGTATATTTACTTGGTGAATTCTTTAAACTTGATTTTGAGTTGACGGTGATTAATAGAGCTCAAGCCAGTTGCGAACTTCAAAAATATGTATCTACCTATATGGGCACAAGGTTGCCACTTTTTGATTTAAATTGTGTGGAAAATTTGTTTTGTTGCAAAAAAAAATATGTATTCTTAAATTTAGTTCATCTCATTAGTTGTTTTATTAATGCGCAATCTCAACAACGCCGTGTGCGCACCGAAGACGCTGTTGCTGCTGTGGAGCAGAGTATCGAAGAAGACCCGAATGAGTCCATCCGTCATCGCGCGTAACATTTGACGCTATGCCCGCCTACTTTATGAAAGATTTTGCGGAAGGATCACAGTCAGTGAGGAACGCTATAGAGGCATAATTTATAACATTTTCGTGCCTGAGATGAAAGATGTTCAGGTGGACGATCTTTGGTTCCAACAAGGCGACCATGCATGCCATATTGAAGGAAACTTTTGGTGAGCGAAATATCTTGCATTGTGGTCCTATGGCGTGGCCTCCAAGATCGTGCGATTTATTCACGCAGATAAGCTCGAGATGATTGATGGTTAATGATTAATGAATCCGACGGTCGCTCGGCTGGAATTTATTAGAGCTATCCGCGGCGCTCACTAGCCCGAATTCATTTTTAAAACATAATGGCAAACCCTTATCTTTATAGTTAACCTAAATTAATGGCCATAATACCCTATGCGGGTTAGGGGTTCAAGAATTTACCCGCGGTAAGGCATGCCTGTCGTAAGAGGCGACTAAAATCCAATAGTTCCCGCGACAGTCGGGTCTCTATATCGGAACGACCCGGATTTTTTATCCGGCCAAGTACTGTCACTCCCGCAACATTCCCTAAAAATTACTTTGAGGAATATTTTTGCGGTTACAACAACAACAACAATGGCCATAATATAAAATTTTATGCATTTTATTTCTTCTTCAAAACCAGATGTCTAAAAAACACCCACAGCACGTCCAAGAATCTCTACTGAAGGAAATGTCCGAGAAACTTGATATTTTGGCATAATAGCTGGAAAACTATGCCTTTTTTACTAGGTATTCTTAGCCTTATCCAGATTATATGTAGTAAAAGATTCTAGACTCAAAACGGATATCACGGAGAGGTAGTTTGAGCTTGTTGACTTTGAGCCTTACCACGGTAGAATCAATTCAGTGACATCGGTATTCAAGTCAACTTGGAAAATATGTATAGTCTGGAGATTGAAATATATGAACATAAGTGAGTTTTGCCCAAAAAAGCTATCCAGACTGTTGGCGCCAACATTCGAAAGATAAGTATTTTCAATAACCCCTTCGACAGATGAACTTTTCCTCTTTTAACCTAATTTTCTTACAATTCATAGCAAACTTCACCTTCAGTTCAGTTTTTACTACAGAGCAATCAGCTGCATTTTTTTCCTCCTCATGAAATTTCGCTCCTCAGCCATTAATTCCATTTTAAGTTACAAATTTTATTTTATTTTATTTTTTATTTTTTTTTTTATTATATTTATTCATTTTATTTTATTTACGCTAAAATAGTGTGTTCGTTCTACTATCATTTCCAGTTTTCCGATGTTTTACAAATATTTAAGCGTCGTAATGAAAAATTTACAAAAAAATTGTTTAGGTAAATAATTGTACTTTTGATAGTTGAGGAGGCCTTATAATGATCGATCGATCCGTTTCCTTCATAACGAGCTATAGAGTGCATGAAGTCTACTTTTGTTGTGTTAACAAGTGATACATCTGTCGCTTCTTTGAACTTTGAACCTAAGTCTAAACAAGCTTAAAACAGAATAAACTTTTTTTGGAAAAAAAACCTAAGAAAAAATAATAACTTTCTATTATTTTTGATGTTGGCCTTTATTAAAGCCATCATTGTGTGTTTTCAAAAAATAACTAAAAATTGTTTTATGGCGACCCCAAAAAACCCTGGAAACAAAGTTTTATAAAAAATTAATGACTTTTTAAGTTTTTGGCCTCCATATTGGATTCGTGAGTAAAAAAATCATATCGGACGGCCTTATATATCAATGTTTTGATTATGTTCTAGAATGTCTGTCAAACGTTCTCTTCATTACGAGGCCATATATTCTGCATTGATGGATGATGCTGAGTGTGCGGAGGGATTTAATTTCGACAATGATATCCTTGCAGATCCTGATTTTGTATCAGAATTGGAAAATATGGAAGAAGTGGCTTCAAAAATTGATATTGATGTAGATGCCATAATTCAGACTCTACAAGAATACCATGAAAATTCTTCTCATAGTACAGAAACTCTAACGTTATGTGAAACTTCCGATTAGCCATCTACAGCTAAGAAAACAAGGAAATTTTCTAAAGAAAAGCCAGCCGAACTAAATCTACTTTGGAAAAAGAAGAACCTTCAGTTGAATTAGGATGATGTTTACAGATAATAAAAGCTTGAGCCCTGATATTCTAGTGCTGGACACTGCTATACAATTTTTCCAATAGAACTGATCAAAAAAATTTCCAATGAAAAAAATTTGTATCAGGTACAAAGAAATCCTTACAACAGTTTTCAGGCTTCTGAAGAAGATGTCAGACAGTTCATTGGAGTGACATTTGTAATGTCTACTGCGCAATTACCTAGAGTTATGAATCACTGGAGCTCTATTCTTGGTACACCTCTAATACAGGAATACCGGGTTTCTAAATTTGCTGGGCAAAAACCTAAAACAGAAGTACATAGATGGGACACACTCAACTCAAACTCAAACTCAACGTACAGAAACATCAAGTGTCCTAACTTGGTAGGAGAGTGTAATCGCCATAAGGGTAGTGTCGACCTCCTTGACGGTATCATGGCCGTTTATAAGATAGCTTTGCGAAATAAGCGATGGCCTATGCGTGTGTTTTACCATTATTGGGTTCTTACGATGGCTTCTGTACAAAAGGGTCACTACCATAAGTACAAAAATTTTCAAAGTGGTCGTGATCTATCATCAGCTGATTTTCGACTGGATATTGCTGCATCTATTTGTAAAATAGGTATCAAGCCTAGTATAACTAGTCGGCAGTCGTTAGAGTACGAGATTCAAGCAAAAAGAGCTGCTCTGCATGTGCCTCTAAAAGCAGGTCATCAAGACCAGATTGGGCACCGGCCACAATGGTCAGATAAAAAAAATAGATCTAAGTTTCCGAAATGTTATGGATATCCACATAACGTTTGTGAAAACTGCGGGGTAGCACAAAAAATTAGAATTGCTTTAGAAACTTTCACCTCTCGTGAATGGTACACTTACTTATGACATCTTAACTCCCCATTTTTGTAATTTTTTTAATAAATATGCTTTAAAAAAAAATAAAAGTCCCAAAATAAGTGTTTTTTTTTGTTTTTTCATGGCAAAGTCGAATTCTAAAAATCAAAAAAAAATTCATTTATGTGAGTGACAGAGGGTTAAACTAAAACTTAATTTTTTGCTCTTACTTAAAATATAGAAAACAGGTAATCTTTCGAAGTATATTTAGCGCAATTCGACACAATTTTCTGCGATTCAGTTAAAAACATAGAATTCAAAAAAAAATTTTTAACAAATAATACCAGATTATTTTAAACAAAATTTCGAACTTTCTGCTAATTTTTTAAAATATCCAATTCACAGCATAGGTTTGAACTGAATATTCCACAATTACGCATATACATACGAGTATATAGCTATCGATGTAGTAAACATATTTACAGAACATAAATCGTTATCTATTTTTCTTTTGTTGTTGTTGCAGGTTTTTTTTAACGAAAGTAAATATTTAATGTTTTTCTCTTGTTTTAAATTTTTTTAAAGCATTTAATGCGAAAATATATGTATGTACATTGCCAAGCAGACAATAAGCAAACAAACAAAACATAAACGATGTGTTCTAATTTTCTGCAAGGCACAGAAGGCGGAAAGCAGAAAAAGTAGAGCCGGGGGGAGCGTCTGAAATAAGCGCGTGCAAAATGATGTGGCAGAAAAAGTAGCTGCAACAAATTCACAACATCATTTATACCAGCTGTCATGACGCAGAAACAAGTAGCAGCATCAGTAGCAGCAGCTCTAGTAATAGCAACAACAACAAAAACACAACACAACAACAAGAGCAATACACGTAATAGCAGCATTAGCTTCAGCGACATTGCCACCGGCATCAACAACAGTGGCAGTGACGTCAACACAGCAACAACAACAGCAACAACAGCAAACAGAAAAAGGCGCCAACAGCGAGCGTCGAAAGGCGAAAGAGGCAATGGCAGGCAGCAACTAAACAGTTATATAGCCAATTCTTCTCGCCACTTCTTGCTAGCAACCAATAATACTATATACATACAAACATAACATATTTTTTGCAACAAAAATAGAAAATACGAATAAAAATAAAGAAAATCCAAAAATAAAGAGAAAAAGTGAATTTCGCGTTGAGATGTGAATCGAATCAATGCCAGCAAGAGCAACTTTCTCGCGCTGCGCTGGAGCGAGTGTAAAAATATTATCGCATACGTTAAATGACAGTTCAGAGAAGAAATCGCAATCGCAACGGAAAACATTCATTTGTCACTTTGTCACATTAACACAATGAAAATGCACAAAATGTCAAAATGCAGAGTAGCACAAAATTAAGAGCAAGAATAATGCTACAACAACAACAACAACAACAACAGCGGCAAAAAATAACACCAAATTGGGTAAATAAACATTACATAACCCGCAGTATATTGAACCAATTAATAACTACTTCGCAACTAGTTTGATTTTATGAAGTTTTTTAATGCTAGAACATGCAACATACAATTGTGCATTTACGAGTCAACCAGGAAAAAGGCCACGTATGTACCGAATTTGCACCGAAGAACCAAAAATACGATTTTTCTAAATATGTTAGTCCCTGGTCCACTTCTCGATAAACTTTTATATAAACCTGCTGAGGAACTAGGGAAATAATCTGACAAAATTTCAAGTCAATAGGTCGTCAACTATTGGAGATTTCCTTCTAGAAATTGTAGTACTTATTATAACTAGTTATTTTTATAACCAGTTTGATTTTTCAACAACAGGCTTATTTCCATTGCATAGCATAAGAGAGCAAAGTTAGCGAAAATATACATCTACAGATGCTATTTATGCACACAATTGCAATCATTACTTATTCGGTTATTCATTTTTACTTGGTTTACGAAGAATGACTTTACATATGGATTTTGTCAGTTGTATTATGGTGGCAAATTTGAAAATGAGCACCCAACGCGTTTAATGGACAACATTGGAAACGCGTTTAAGAAAAACTTTTACATTTTTTATAAGTGATTAAGAGAAAGTAAAAGTAAAGTAAAACTCTCACTAAATATAAATTGATACAGAAGAGCGACTCAAAGGAAAACTATGACCTGCTCTGTGTAGCTGCTCGCTCTACTACTCTTTTTTTTCAGTATTAAGTTGAAGAAGTCGCACGATAAAAGAGAATGTTATAATATCTAACGACTCGGTGAAGTCCTTCCCGATCTGTCAGAGCTTTCGTTGATGCACAGCGTCAGAATACAAAGTGGTATACGTGTCAGATATTGCGGCATAGTTGGAGCTCTTATTACAGTGGTGAGTGTGGATAAATTTCGTTCGGGTATTTTCCCGGCCGACTGATTTTGATGTAGGGAGGGGAGCAGCGCTCATAGAAAGCATATTTGGTCCAACCGTGATGATTTTCGATCATCCTTGTTTGATGTAGAGACCTAGTATGTCTGAACTCTTTTTGAAGACTTGTACAAACTGCATTGATTCCTTTTTTATTTCCTCACAAAAACATACATATATATATTTTTTCATATGTAGGCAGAAATATATTCTTTCATCCTTGTTCATTAATTTAAAATGTCGTTTTGCCTCCTTGTACAGACAACAACACCCCTTTGGCAACATTTATAAAAAATAATAATAAAAACAATCATTTAAATGAACGTAAATGTAAAGCCGCACGCACATGATGGAAATGTTTGACTAAAAATCATATTATGCCCAACTAAAAAAAATTCATATCTACCTTCATATCAATAATAAAATATTCTCATTTCAACATTGTAACACATTTCTTCTTTATATTTTCCCCTTTTTCAAGCAGCACCCCAAATAGTTTTTGTTATTGCTTCCCATACATACCAATAGCAAACGCGGAATCACACGGCAACTCCTTCGCCAACATCAATATCGTTAAACAAGTCACGTGCCTTGATATTATTACTTTTTGTTGTTGGTCCCTTTGAAGCGTTGCCATAAAATTCATCTTTATACACTAAACCAGCACTTCCATTCCCATACATATACATATATTCCTGAACATATTTATCCTTTACTAAAAAAAACTAAAAAAAAACAGCTCTTCGTTGCCTATCACTTACCGCAGTCTGGTTCAATCACAATAAACCCCCGCTCTGCTCTACCGCAGATCTTCAAAGACTTTACATCGTTAGGTTCAAGAAAATAAAAAAACTCCCCTCGCATTTTGCGTATTTGCTTAAGAAATTTGTTATTGTTTTTGCGTAAAACATCTTGAAATTTGTCTAAGCACAAGAAGTCTTGAATGTAACAAAAACAACAACGAAAGGTTGGAGATAAGATTGAAAAGGCAGTTTTGCTGTTGAACATGAGAAGCCGTAAAGTTTTTGCCTTCTGCTTGTCGAATACTTTACCGCTAGATAACAGTGACATTGCGTTAAAGTTCAACAAATGGAATGAAATAAATTGATTTTACATTTGTCTGTTCGCAGGCATCCTCCAAACCCTACATATAGACAAATATATTAAACTCGTTCCATAAAAAAATCCTTAAAGGATTTCAGACATACTCTCTTAGTATTTAACAAACTAAATTAAAATAGCTTAAAAATTATTTAGGTATTATTAAATAATATGAAAACCAATTAAAATAAAATAAAAGACCTGACGAAGAGCAAAGTAAAATAAAATAAAATAAAGTAAAAGAAAAAAAAATAAAACAATAAAACAATAAAACAAAAAAAACAAAAGATGAAATAAGTTAAATTAAATTAAATTAATTAAAGTAAAGCAAAATAAATGAAAATAAAATCAAATAAATAAATAAAATAAAAAAAGAAATAAAATAAAATGAAACAAATTGAATTAAATTAAATTAAAAAAAATAAAATTGAATAAAATTAAACTAAATGATATAAAATAAAATTAATCAAATTAAATTAAAATTCAATTAAATTAGAAATATATAAAATAAAATAAAATAAACAATAAAATTAATTAAATGAAATTAAATTAAATATAGTAAAGCAAAATAAAATAAAATAAAATAAAATAAAATAAAATAAAATAAAATAAAATAAAATAAAATAAAATAAAATAAAATAAAATAAAATAAAATAAAATAAAATAAAATAAAATAAAATAAAATAAAATAAAATAAAATAAAATAAAATAAAATAAAATAAAATAAAATAAAATAAAATAAAATAAAATAAAATAAAATAAAATAAAATAAAATAAAATAAAATAAAATAAAATAAAATAAAATAAAATAAAATAAAATAAAATAAAATAAAATAAAATAAAATAAAATAAAATAAAATAAAATAAAATAAAATAAAATAAAATAAAATAAAATAAAATAAAATAAAATAAAATAAAATAAAATAAAATAAAATAAAATAAAATAAAATAAAATAAAATAAAATAAAATAAAATAAAATAAAATAAAATAAAATAAAATAAAATAAAATAAAATAAAATAAAATAAAATAAAATAAAATAAAATAAAATAAAATAAAATAAAATAAAATAAAATAAAATAAAATAAAATAAAATAAAATAAAATAAAATAAAATAAAATAAAATAAAATAAAATAAAATAAAATAAAATAAAATAAAATAAAATAAAATAAAATAAAATAAAATAAAATAAAATAAAATAAAATAAAATAAAATAAAATAAAATAAAATAAAATAAAATAAAATAAAATAAAATAAAATAAAATAAAATAAAATAAAATAAAATAAAATAAAATAAAATAAAATAAAATAAAATAAAATAAAATAAAATAAAATAAAATAAAATAAAATAAAATAAAATAAAATAAAATAAAATAAAATAAAATAAAATAAAATAAAATAAAATAAAATAAAATAAAATAAAAAAAAATAGAATAAAATAAAATAAAATAAAATAAAATAAAATAAAATAAAATAAAATAAAATAAAATAAAATAAAATAAAATAAAATAAAATAAAATAAAATAAAATAAAATAAAATAAAATAAAATAAAATAAAATAAAATAAAATAAAATAAAATAAAATAAAATAAAATAAAATAAAATAAAATAAAATAAAATAAAATAAAATAAAATAAAATAAAATAAAATAAAATAAAATAAAATGAAATAAAATAAAGTTAAATTAAATTATATTAAGTTAAAAAAAATAAAATAAAATAAAGTTAACAATAAAATAAGTTAAATTAAATGAAGTTAAGCAAAATAAAAAAATAAAATAAAATAAATTGAAGAAATTTGAATTAAATCAAATTTAAAAAAAAATTAAAATTGAGTAAAATCAAATAAAAGTAAATTAAACTAAAATTAATAAAATAAAATTAAATTAAATTTATTTAAGTTAAATTAAGTTAAATTAAGTTAAATGATATAAAGTAAAATTAAGCAAATTAAAATAAAATTCGATTAAATTAGGAAAAATAAAATAAAATGAAATTAATTTAATCTAAATTAAATTACTAAATTAAATAAAAATAAATGAATTCAAATAAATTACTAAAATAAAATAAAATTAAATAAAACCAAAAAATAATTGAATGAAAACTAATTAAATATAATTTATTTAAATTAAATAAATTAAAAAGGGCAAAACAATTTTTCCAAAACCTGCTTAATGGAGGGCAAAGGCTCCAAATAACAGACATTTCGCAGATCACAAAAAAAATAAATAAATTGATCCTTTTCATTGTGTGGTTAGAGCCAGCAGATCTTAGCAAAAAGTTATTAGCATTAAATAAATGGATTAATATTTTATATAAAAATGAAGTAATAATGTAAGTAAAATTTCCATATTTTTGTGTAAATTCAATAACTAATATTTAGTAAATAAATGCAATAAAAGCCGTCCGCATGGCTTTCAAGTATTGTGCGTGTGTGTATTTCTATGAAATTCATAATAAAAATGTGTCAAAATATTATAATCGGATGTAATATAGTGATATGCATTTATTAAATTTTCAATAAATCCTCTAAATATTAATTTTTTGTTTGTTTATTTACTGAAAATCGTAAAATACACATATATGTATGTATGTTGATATATATATGTAGGTATATATATATAAATTTAAAATAATCTCCAGGTGTACGAGTATATACAACACACACTCACACATATTTAAACATCTGGAAATTTACGAAAAAAGGTCAATGCATTACCTTCGTATTTATATCGCATTGTTCTTGTTGTTGTTTGTTTACAAAATAAAGTTTTTTTCTTTAACTTCAACGCTTTTTTATGCAGATAAAATCAAATTGCTGTCATTTTGCGTGGGTATATGTGCTGAAATGATTGTCAATGTGTATGTTTGTATAAAATGGCGAAAAAGTCCAAGTGAACATGAACTCCTACAAGGGATTAATAAAAAATTGCACAACATTCCAACGGTAAGTGTCACTCACTGGTGCACATATAGGTACATACGTATGCACCCAGTCGGGTATGAGGGTTCACCGTTTCAACAATATAACATGGTGATGTTTTTATATAAATATTTATTTACGAAACGACAACCTGAGGTCGTCAATTTGGTCAGGCCAGGCTTTCACACTGGATTGCATGCACAGGCACAGGTGCTGCATATACTCTTCAAAATTTTGGGCTTTAAATATTTTTTACCATTAAAAGGACAGATGAGCACAGCTAAGTACGTATTGCTGATGGTATATAAAAAGGACCTTAGTGACTTATTATGAATATTATTTTATTTTGTTATTATTTTTATTTACCTTTTATTACTATAAAACTGTATTTCAAAAAGCCTTATGAAAATGCTAGTCAAAAATATTTTTAAAATTTACATTTTTATTTTATAAAATTGTTTAAACGTAAAAAAAAATATGTACACTTATGTTTTCCAAAAATTAATAAATTGATTATTATATATATTTATTACAAATATCAAACACAAGAATGTTCAATAACATTTCCAAAAAGAGTTGCCATCTGACGAGAATTTTTATTAAATTAAATTCATAAAGTAAGAAGTATAAAGATCAAAGTAGTACATTAGAAAAAATTGAGAAAGATCTGCGACATATATATATCTTAACAGGGTTGCCACCTGTTGAATATTTAATAAGCAATTTCGTTTCATGATTCAAATAACTCGATATATAAAATCATTTAGAAAATATTTAAATAGATTTATAAATATTTTCGTGCAGAATATTCACATACTTAGATAAATGACGCAGACTAATACTAAAGACAATACAATTTTTGATCTTAATTGAGATATCAAATTTCAGAATTTTCAATATCAAAAAAGTAAGAATATCAATGAAGAAAATAAAGTATTTTTTATAAACATTGATTTTAATTTGTATATTATATATGGGGCGATTAATAAAAGTTCGGTAAGCTGACCAGAAAAAAATTCTTTTTTTATTTATTCGTAATCTTTATCCTTTTTTATTTTCTCTAAATACTATAATCGTCATTGATTTCAATGCATTTCTTAAGCTTATAGATCCACTCCTGAAAACAGTCTTGAAATTCTTGCTTTTTAAGGGTATCAAGCTCAGCATTAACCGCATTAATTATCTCCTCGTTGCTATTAAAGACCTTGCCTGACCTGACCGAACTTTTGCTAATCCCCTCGTATTTCATCTTATTTAATCCCTCGTTTATCTACCGCCGCAGTTGCTCTCTCCTTCCAGTGTGTAATTGTAAAACTCTGTTTTTTATTGAAAAAAAAATCAAATTGTGAGTTAAAGCTTTTCTATATTTAATAAACAATATGAATGTAAACAAAAATCTCTGTTATTTATGAATTTCGAAGTTTATTGATGATATCTCTGACTGTTGTCAGTGCTTTTATTGTTTCCGCTTGTATAGAGCTAGTATGCCGGACTATGTGTGTACTCCGAGGTATGCTTTTCGGAGCTTATCCTGCGCTTGTGCGTTCTTCTTAGGCTTTCGAAAGTAAGTTTGCACCGTTCGTATGACTTTTGCAAAATTTGTTTTGTGTTACTTGATTCATACATTCATGTACACATCTGTACATTATACATCCAAACAGTTATGTAACTGCATACAGAAGTATACGAGTATATATGTATATGGAAATAACGACATATTCATAGACTCTTCTATATGTAGGTATATGTTTTTATTTACACCCGCCATTGTACCTGTCAGTATGATTTTTTCGCATTGATATTATTCCTGTTGATGTCACAGTTGCAGTTGTTCGCTGGAAATGTTGCACTTTCTGTCGCAACATTGTCATCGTCGGTCGGTGTCAACAAATTTTTTGCCTATATTGTGTGTGCAACGTCTGTTTGAAGTTTTCCATACTCGTCTAAGCCAAATTTCCATACACACATACATATATATTTATTGGTATACAGTATGAAATCATAGAAATGGAAACTATAAAATGTTAAATCAAATTCAATATGTCTATAAGTATATTTTTTATCTTTTAAAGTTTAGATTTTTTTAATGAGAGAGTTTATTTATCATAGTTAGATTTAGCCGATTTATGTCTGATATGCACACCTTGTCGAAAAATTCGAACAATCTGTTTTCAAAGGCTTCTCCTTAAGCCAATTCTTCCCCAGCCAAATCATTCGCCATATTCAGCAACAGTTGGTTATCACTTGATGCAAGGTCCGGACTAAAAGGTGGATGCATAAGAATATCCTAAACAAGCTCTCGGAGCTTCAGATGAGACACTATCAAAGCGTGTGGTCTGGCGTTGTCCTGTTGAAATACAATTTCCCTCCTTTTGGTCAATTAAGGGCGCTTCTGGGAAATTGCTTCTTTTAGGTGGCTCATTTGCTGAAAGTACAGGTCCGAATTAAGAGTTTGGCCCAGCAAACACAGCATAAAATCTTCCTGTCTGTCAAACCTGGCTTGAAAACCATTTTTGCCGGTTCACCACGAGCGTTCTCATTAGACGATGCTGTAAGTGATCCACTTTTCATCACCAAGCACCATCCGCTTCAGAAATGGGTCGATTATGTAACGATTCAGCAGCGATTCGCTGATGGAAATTCGGTCCGGCTTTTTTTAAGTGGGTCCAAAGTGATTTGCAACATTTAGCTACTGGATAATCGAAAGAGTACCCGAATGTCAGACTCGACGATTTCTATTGCTTTCTCAACATTTTCGACAATTGTCTAGGTACGGATTTAGTGATATGAAAGAACGTTGCTGTTCTCATAAACACTACTGTAGTTGCGAGGAATGTAAATCCATCCGAAACGGTTATGTTTTTCAATGTAGATTTTTGCTCAATTTTTTTTAGATATTTCCGCTTAACGCCTATAACGGTTAATGTTGCAGTATTATAGAATGTGTGGACTCGATTGCGTTTGTTGTCATTGTAATTCCTCTGACAATTTACTGTCAACAACAGTGTTGTAACATTAGTTTATGCTCTTTTTTGACTTTGTAATTTAATTTTTTCATTTCCCTTTTTTTTTGTTTTTTTGTTAACTGCACGTCGCTCAGCTTTATTTTCTTTTCATTATGATTATATTTGTCAATATTTTCAAAACATTTACTTTATTTCAACATTCCCGCAGACATTAGCTTTTTTATGCATATATGTACATACATGCACACACAATGATGTATGTACGTATGTAGAGTTATATGTAAAATACTAGCATTTTTTTATAATTTTCCCTCAACGGTCAAATTAATACCGTTATATTGTTATATCGCCATTTTTATTCTAATGTCTATTTACCTTTTTCATTTTAGCCATTTTTTCTACAGCAAGAGATAAGTACTTGCACCAGCACACACATACACATAACATGTATATATATATATGCACGAAAGTGTAATTTTTTATATTTTTCCCTCAGCGCGCACACTTTAATGTTGTATTATTTTTACGTGAATCAAATTGTTTTGATGGATTCCGGCGTTTATTTATTTGCTTACATTTTTTTTTCACTTGTCAACTTGTATAGACATGTGTGTGTGTGTGTGTGTGAGCTTTGAGTTATTTATGTGCACTTTTTAGTTTATGTTTTGCTTTGCATTCGCATTGTCACAAAAGTAATTGCTTTATTTATTTGACTATTTTGTCGCTTAAACTAAATTAGTTGATGGTCGATTGAGATTGCTTGGTTTGATAAAAACTAAAAATTATTGTTTATTTTTTAATCACTGGCAAATATTATTACAACGTGAATTTATGCTTTTGTCTAGTCGTTATTAAAAATATTTTTTTAAATGCTAAATATTTACATAAATAAATTTAGTATACAAATAAAAAAAAAATGTAAAGGCCAATGTTGAGTTAAATTAACTCTTGTTCTTATTATGTGAACAATTTATGACGATACAGTAAATTATTATTAATTTTTTATTGAAAAATATCCAAAACAGTTTAAATTTCTTTGGAAATTATTTATAGGTTAGGTCAGATTGAATTGATTGGCTCTTTGACTGTACCACGTGGATTGTGTTGCCACAAAAAGTAGCATTTAAGGCCAAAGCTCGGTACTTCAGATTACCTTGCCTTGGTTTCTACATAAGTAAGCTCAGGTCTAGAAACCTTCTGGGTCACCACATCTTTTTATAAACTTTTCTAGCCAGCTTTCCGAGTTCATACTAATGAATTTTGACTTCTTTCTTGTTTTGTCTGCAAATGCGTCATGCTTCCCTTTTCAGCTCTTAAAATCTATCCCACTCCATAGAGAGGGTTCTTAAAAGTAGTTCAAATGTAATTACAGATGGAAACTACCTTTAAAATTTCCAGAAAATGTTGTTTATTTTGTAAAACTTTAAGTCTTTCAGCGTCATTTATAATTTGATTAGAGTGGCAACTCTATTAAATGGTTCATAAAAATAGCTTCGTACTCGTATTGTCTCCTTAACGAATAACGTCATGCTACATAAATTTCTAACTCGGTGGCAACCTTGAGATTAATATTTTTTTAACTGAAACTATTTGTAATTTCATTATAATAATGTTGTAACAATTCCTTAATTTTGTTGAATAAAATATTATAACGGTGGCAATCATTATATAAAGTATCTTAAAATTTTTTATCAGTTTTCAATTCAAACCACTTTATTTACCTATTTTAGTTTCAATATAATTATATTCAATATTTACCGAAAAAATATTTAAACAGCTGGCAACCCTGAGCTCTTTATTCATATTGGAAAATTATTTTATAAATTTTTATAAATTTTCTTCATTTAAATTGTTTACGAGTGCCAGCTCTGTTTAATGATGCAAGAATTCCTTAAGTCGTTACTATTAAAAAATTATAATCAACAGATGGCAAACTTATAACAGTACAATTTGATTTCGGTCGGTCGTTTCTACTTTCTCTTTTAATAATCAATATTTTAGCAAACAAAAATATATATAAATAAAAAATATATTTTAATATAAAATCATTTCTTTTTATGGGGAATATTTTAATTGTTCTTCTGGGAGCTTCCGTCACTTAAAAATATGACAGGGAAATATTTAGGTGTACATACTCGTATGCACATATGTATATGCATTCAAGTGTAGTCGCTTGTCTGTGTTGCCATATTTCAAATTCACTCTTAACATCATTACACTTGGCTAAATGTTTTT
Source organism: Ceratitis rosa (assembly GCA_037013455.1). Classification (NCBI taxonomy): domain Eukaryota; kingdom Metazoa; phylum Arthropoda; class Insecta; order Diptera; family Tephritidae; genus Ceratitis; species Ceratitis rosa. The sequence continues at coordinate 3,171,620 of JAWMAG010000006.1, forward strand.
CATACATCAAATATAATAATCTCAGAGCAAGCGAACAGTTGGCTGATGAGCATAGTGAAGTCAGCAGTCACTAGTCAACAGCAGCAAAAGCCAAAGTCGATCCAGTCAAGAGCATTCACTAGCCACATTAGAGGCCAAGAAGCACTGATAAGAGTAGGAGTGGGAGCTGCAAAGGGAATTCTCCATGGAGCCGCAACATTAGTTTTGAGACAAATGACCGCAAACATATACACGTATGCATACATACAATGCAATGTGACACGGCCAAATACACATACATGCACAGCTATATGGTATATGTGTACACAAATTCACCAAGCAAAATGTCAACAAACGATTTGTCATTTTCATAGCCTTGTTTACTGGCGCATTTGTAATATCAGCAAAAATAACAATTCCGCAAATTTCACAGATGCACATGGCAAAAAAGGACATGCTAAAAAGGAAGAAGAAGAAACTGAAGAAGAAGTGAGCATTTATGATTATTTATACATATGTATTTTATTTCAATATACATAGGTTAAAGTATTTGTAGCAATAAATATATATGTATCCATATAAAAGCAAGCAATTCGTCCTTCAAGGCATTACAGTGAGAAAATATATGTAAAACCTTACTTTTTTTCACTTGCGGATGTGACAGCAACAAATGTTATGAACCAATAAAAAAATTAAAACAATAATAATAAAAATATATATACATACATTAAACACAAGCAGCAACAAAATATTCGACATGTGAAGGCAATAAATCGCCTGAGATGAACTTAAAATATTTATATATACACATATGTGCCTAAATACATATGTATGTATATATAAATAACTACTCGGAACGGAAATAGTAAAGTTTGTCTCTGAGGAACATAGACTTTCATATA
>JAWMAG010000006.1:3175000-3190000 GCA_037013455.1 Ceratitis rosa
ACATTTTCCTTGGAGCGGCGATGAACTGGAAAATAGCGCTGAATTTATGTTTCTAATAATAATTTTGTATTTTGTGGAAATTAAATAAGTTAAACTATCAAATTGAAGTTAATTAAATAATCTTGGCATCAAAACTATTTCAGTGAAAGTTTTTAAAAATATAAAATTGCAAAATTCTAGTACAATCTAAAGCACATATTGAAAAAGTTCTACTTTGTTTTACTTGTCTCTCTATTATTGCGCTCGTCATCAGTCGTACTTTTGTTGCTTACACATACTTCGAGCACTTTAAATTCCTATTGCTATCTAAAAAGTTTTAAATTAAATTTTACTGCAGGCAAAAGTGCCTTCCAACCTCCCCAGAGCATATAAAACCTAAAACATGTATATAAAGCTGTCAAAAAGCAATTTCGTTCAAGCGAAATGCGACACAGTACAATTTTGTTGACGACAGTCGCTATCTGTATAGTTCTCATCGCGGGTGGACCCCACAAGAAAGATCAGACCCATCACAAGACACCGACTTTAGCAACACGCATTGTTGGTGGAGTTAACGCCTCCATCGATGAATATCCCTACCTAGTCGCAGTGAAAATAAGGGATCGGCAGTATTGTGGTGGCAGCATAATTAGCAGCAGAGTTGTATTGACCGCAGCACATTGTTTCCGATATGACAATAATCCACGTCATTATAGCATTCAATATGGACAGACAAACATAGGAAATACAAAGAATATTATACCAGCGCGAAGTTTTATGAAGCATCCAAATTATTCTCCGAAAACTCTCGACTACGATGTTGCTTTGATATTCCTCGTTAAAGATATAACACTCGGACCAAAAGCACGTGTAATTAAGTTGGCCCCATACAGACCAATATCGGGCAGTCGTGTCAGCATTGCCGGTTGGGGTGCAACTCAATATGGCAGTAGTGGATCAGCTAATTTGCTTTCGGTCTACTTGTATGTCCTAACACCGAGAGAGTGTGCGAAACGATATAGAAACATGTATCAAATAACTCCACGTATGATATGTGCTGGTGCGCATGTAGAAGGTAAAGACTCTTGCAGTGGCGATTCTGGTGGACCGTTGGTCTTGCATGGTGTTCAGGTAGGTATATGTTCGAATGGTGCTGAGTGTGGACATAAGAAGTATCCTGGTGTTTATTGTAATGTGGCTGCTGTTCGAAATTGGATCGAAATGAATATGGAACCGGTTTGGAAGGGTTAATTGTACAAACAAAATTTCGCATTATTATTCACAAAATAAACTGATGACAGATAGACTTTAACTGTAATTCACTGGTATCTGCATGTCGTCAAATAAACATGGTTTTACAGTTCAGATTGTTCAAGCTGAGATTTTACTGATGTGACAGTCATTGGCCATGTGATGTGTGTTTCATGAGTGACAGTCATTGGCCTATTTCGCTAGCGTAGATACCGTTTAAGTGATCCTTGAACTTCTGGCCGGCTTGGAAGCATGGGTCGACTTATGGTAGATTATATATATATATATATATATATATATATGGCAAAATTAAAAAATTTTACTTAATTTTTTATTCAAATTAATTTTCTATAACTTTTTGGATGTTGGTCCCATCGAGTTTTCCGAATGGGAGTACGCAATGCTAACCATCGGGTACCGCGGCCGCCGATTAGATATATTTTTTAGACTCACTTTTGATATAAATATTTGAAGCTCTCTCGAAGACCACTTTTGGGTTGACTGAAGCGAAAATTTACATGACCATTGTTTTTAAAGAGCTTATGTAGATTAAAGCACGATGCAAGTAAGTCCAAGTTCAATTCGGTACATGTGTTTATACATATGGTAACTAGTATTGTTGGAGAATAATATGCGTATGCAAAATTGGTACAATTCAATAATTCCATCATTCTTAACTTAACAAAGTATGAAACATTAAATGAATGCGGACGACCACAATATCATAATAAGTATAAACAAAATGGTACTTGGTTGGAAGCAACATTGTTTCACTTCGTATTATCAGAGTTCATAAGACCACAGTCAATTGTACAAAGATGTCAAGCAGAAATTTTGGTAGTCGCGTAATAAATTTCAGTTCAATTTGGTTGCTTTCTCTGACTATTTGTTTATTCCATATTACTCGCGGAGCACACGAAAAAGATTTTACGCTTCCAAAAATTGCAGCTGTGTCAACACGTATCGTTGGCGGCGTTAAAGCCACAATCTCCGAATATCCTTATATAGTAGCAGTAAAAGTGAGAGGCGTGCAAAAATGTGGTGGCAGTATAATTAGCAGCAGAGTTGTTTTGACCGCAGCACATTGTTTTAAATTCACAAACATTTCACATTATTATAGTATTCAATATGGACAAACAGATATGGGGAGCACAATGAATGTTATACAAGCGAGCGGCTATAAAAAACATCCGAATTATCGTGCACCCAGTTTTGATTATGATGTCGGTTTGATTTACCTCACCAAAGCAGTACCACTCGGTCTACAAGCACAGCTCATTCAGCTAGCAACTCACAGTCCAAAGCCTGGTAGTGGTGCCAGTATTGCGGGTTGGGGTTCAACTCAATATGGTGGCGGGCAATCAAAAATTTTGCTCGCACTTCAAGTGTATACTATACCACAGAATGTGTGTTCCCATTTGTATAGATATAAAAACAAAATAACGCCACGTATGTTGTGTGCTGGCGTGCAGGTGGACGGTCAAGACTCCTGTGAGGGTGATTCTGGTGGTCCGCTCGTGGCTAATGGTGTACAGGTGGGCATTTGTTCTTTTGGCTTTGAATGTGCTCACAAGGATTATCCTGGTGTCTATGTTAATGTTGCTGCTGTACGAAATTGGATCTTATTGAATAAAAATAATATTTTATTTTAAGAAAAATTTATGGTGTTATTTTTCATTCTTTTGCTTAGAATTTTAAATTTGCTGAGGTAGCCATTTTAATTGCTCTATAGGATGGACACTGTAGACATTTTGTAATTTGATTTAGATACTTACTTATAAACGTTCGGCGCTTTCAGGTTTTTGTTTCTTTCCTGTTCTTTTTGCTAATAAATATCCATTTCTTCTTTTGCGTGTGTAATTTTATGTTAAATTTTAAAAAATTATGGATTCCACTTCTGAATTAGTGTAACTGAAATCAATAGTAGAAAAGTATTTCAGGTATTAAAACAAAGAAGAATTAAGATACAATACGTTTTTTTTCTGTTTTACTTCCCTAAAACGTTTACAAATAGAGAAAGTAAAAGCAGAATCCCATTAAAATCAACAAAAACAGGATTACAAGCCGAATGTCTTCCGCATTGTATTAAAGTCGGTTTATGGTAAATGGTCACTCATTCTTTTCGCAAGCTTTCAGGCATCGCCAGAATAGCGTAGAAACCTTAAATTGCATAATATCTTTGAAAGTTTGTGTATTATTTTATTCGAAAAAATTCTATTATAAATTTCATTGGTAAGCAGACAAGGCAATGTTTTCAGAAGGCAAAGTAATTTTCTATGACTATAGCGAACCCTTAAATGTTTATCTAAAAATAAAAATAAAATAAAATGTAACAACAACAACTGTTCGCACACTCCCGCATACATGGTAACATGCTGTGGGTAAAAGTCCTTTTCATTTATTGTACATTGACTGATATGGTGGTTGGGGGCAAACGTCACTTGGGAACAAATATATGTATGTACATATAGAGAATGTATTGACTTTTACAGTAGACGTGGAGAAGCAATAAAATTGTACGATGATAAAATCTCGTCGGACGTACGTACATTTAGAAGTCAGCTAAATATTCTTATTTATTTTATTTTGTTTTACATACAAATGCACACATGAATACTTGTGTTTTATTACACGAATTTGTACCCACTTCTGTGTTAAATTACGCAGTTAATATCTTTGGTAGACATAATTGAACTTTGTTCAGTATGAAAATTTAAACATCAGCTTAAGTGGAGTTAAATGATTGTGCATTTAAAATGGCTTATAAGGTTTATGTGGACGCACATACCACATACATTTGTATGTAGGTTTAAAAGGATATAATAAAAGATAAACAATTAGTTTTGGTACGAGAAAATTTGAGCATATTCAATTGAGCACAATAAATATAGTATAAATGTCAACAACTTACACCAATTATCTTACATATATGAAATTAGGCCATAGCAATACCAAAGTTGCTCTTTGTGGAGCCTTTCGAATATATCTTACTGAGAACAAGACTCTTCAAAACTAATATATTTTTGTAAACGGCATCAGAAATCAGGCAAAATTGTCCTTGTGTTACCTAATAATAGAATTAAAAAAATTCTTAAGCAATTTAGTACATTTTGGAGGACCACACAGTAGGGTTGAGGCGTTAAGTTTTTACTGTGATTCTGAAGCCAGAACCAATGCCAATTCGGGGCATCTAACGCAACGATCCAGTAATGAAGTAGGTAATTAGAGTAGTCACTGTCGATTTGTTTCTACGACTCAATTGGAATTCTTCATGAGAATTCTCTTCGAATTAAGAAAATGCTTAACCGTGACGACACAATAACGAGAAATTGGAAGTAATCCCACATAACCAAAGTGCAATTCTTGAATACGGCTTCGCTATGACGTAAATTCGAAACATATTCACGAAAGAAGTTATTTCCGTTCATTTTGGTTTACTTAAATAATAAGAAATAGCTTCAGAAAATTTCATAAAATTTCGTTCATTATTTATCATTTTATGCCACCTTTATTATAAAGATGGTTAACATGCACTCACTTATGCTCGCCAGTGTACTATATATATTATTTAGTAGTTTAATTTAAACAATGAAAAAAAATCTATTAATTTAATGAGAATACTAAATATCACCTTTTTAAATTTGGCAAGTATCCTCATCCGTTTCCGAACGATTATCACAGCTGATATTAAAATTTCTTTTAAATATTCAATGGAAATTCGTTTTCTCTTGAAATATATTTCTAATATTTACTAGGCGCCGTGCTGATATTAAAGGTATGAACTCATTTTATTGTAAAATCATTAATTTACTTGCGATTTTATGTGCTTTTCAGATGTGTAAATTTGTAGCCGCCCTGAACCTCTTAAGCATCTGCCTCTCCTACCTCTCCATACTTTATTATTAAACATTTTTCACAAACTGTATTTACATTGTTTGTTAAAAAGAATCGAAATGTTTACTATATTTTTAATATAAAATTTTTGTGTCTTAATTTCGATATAGAAATAAACAATGAGGACTGCCGTTTCCGTTTGGAAATGTCAAAAAGTCGATAAAGCAGTGCACAATTAAAAACTGCAGAGTGCACATTAATATTAGGGTAGCTCCTGAAAAGTAAATAAATTTACTGGTAAGCCCAGTAATCCTACAATTCATATTTTTAGTTCATAAGCGTAATTTTCTTCCTCCAAGTTCCTTCCTCTAACAAAATAATCTGTATTTCATATTTACTAAACAATACTACGGTGCTCGCAAGAGCCGAAGGCCACATTATAGAATTTTAATTTTTTTAATTTCAGTCTCCCCTCGGTAGGTAATATTAAACCCTCCGAATTTATGCCTGACATGAAATAAAACCGCATAATAAATCCATCGGACGTTCGGAGGGGGTTTAGAATATTTGTGAAGGAGGAGCTCGGCCGAAAATCGCTTCAGAGGTTACAAAGTGCTAATTATATTAATAAACACTACTTCAAACCTTTGCAACTAGCGTTGTCTTCATTTTCCGTTATATTATTCATTCCCTTTTTGATTTGAGCTTTCATTTGGTTTTAGTAACCAAATGTGAAAGTAAACGAAGCCACTACAAAAGTTACCTCAATAAGACTCCATTCAAAATGAGCAGACCTAAGTTTACATCAACACTAATAGAGCCGCCCAATTTCTCAATTCGATTGAATACACACAAATTGCCTACAACGTTGAAAATGGTAGAAGAAGCGGTACTCGCATTAAATAATAGAAAAGGTTTCTCGCTCTACAAACTAAAGAAACACATTAGCGATACATATCAGATTGAATTAAGCCAAAAGCGTAAAAATTTTATCACCAAAGAATTGCGTACGCTATTGGAGAATGGCACACTAATAAATCTAACTGGTAAAGGATTAACAGGTAGCTTGCGAATGGTGTCGAAAAGTGGACGTTCGAGTAGTCGGCTCAATAATGAAAAGAAGCATAGTGTGACCACTAATGAAGAGGAGAATATTTTAATTAAACGCAAGAAAGCCGCAACCAAAGCAAAAAAGAATAATATGAATGTAACAGCAACACCGCCGAACGATAGTATACAAGCGCTGTTGCCACCTAATGCTCCACAACGAAACACGGTGACAGAACTCGGTATTTTAGATAAAGGCGATACACCTCGCTCCTCAGGTGGGCGCGTAGGAAATAAACGAATGCTTTTGCCAACAACAGAAGTATTTACTATGGGTTCACAGGTGTTTTGAAAACAAGGAAACTTTACTTTCCTAACTCAACACTTGACTTGAGTTAGGCTTTCAAGTTTTAGGTTCTAGTATTTGATATGTTTAAAAGTATCAAATTAGTAGACATCCGAATTTTTTAATGCAGTGCATTATTTATTTAAATATCGTAGTTTAGTTTTTAATTTTTATTTGAATTCAGTTTGAATTCACCGTATTCATTCATTTATTTATCTAATGATGAAGTCTTTTTATGCCAGTGAGTATGAATCAAAGTTGTGAATTAAAGGAAAATAATTTAATTTTATTATTATTTTCCTAAAGTCTGGAACAAACTGTATATAATTATTTATAAATGAAGCTACAATTTTTTAATTTTTTATTATTTTATTATTGTTTGCGTTAATTAATATTATAATTAAATACGCATTTAATACAAATTACATTTTAAATTAAAGTAATGCTTGTTTGTTTCATTGTTTCTTTTTCCACATTTCGACTAACATTAGGCTACACTATTCGTTTCATATAAGTTTGTTGGAGATTTTGCTTTTCACATTTAAGTTTTTCGAATTATTTTGCTACAAGAAAATACAAGTTTTGTAAAATGTTTTTTTTTGTTTTTGCATTTTCCTTATGTGGAATTTTCAATGCAAACAATATTCAACCAATTCCTTTAATACTTATTTTTTTTTTGGAGCAGTGAGAACAATATTTTGAAACATTAGTTGACTGAAAGGAAATATGTTTTCTTAAATAAATTTTATTTTCTGAATTAATTTCATGCGCTTTCTCTTATTAACTGGCCACTATCCCATTGTAGTATACATATATTTGGTGTATGTATGTGATTTCACCTACTCATACGCATTTCACGCACAAAAAGCACTTCATTCCACATCAATTGAACTACAAATATTTATGTATGTATATAAATAAAAAAACAAAAGTGGAACATTCTTAAATTACGCATAGTATGTTTGTGTGTGTGGCATGACTGCAGTTTGTTGCGTGTTTTTTTAGGGGAAAAAATATTTTAGGGAAATAAAGTAACGAAACGAAAGAGAAAATAAGAATTAAAGTGCATTTCGCTCACGACTCCACCAACAATAAGTGTCTCTTTCACATCGGTCTGCTGGAAAATGCAGCTGCACATATATTCAACTATAAATTTATTTAAATATCTTCTTTTTGGAATTATTTTGTATTGCGTGCAACGATCGCCATCTTAAGACTGATCCTTGGGCACGCGTCGTTTACGTACCGACTTCGTTGTAGTCTCCTGCAAGCATAAATTTTTGCATTTTTTTTTAAACTCTCATTGCTATGTCTTCCGCACAACGCCACTCACCCCAGACACGGCCTCCTCGGCGTCGTCATCTTGTGACTCTTTACCGCTATTAGTAGCAGCAGCTGCTGTTGCAGCTGACTCACCGCCATTCTCTTCCACTTCGTCATCTTTTACATCTAAATCAGACTTTTTAGTTTTAGGACTAGATTTTTGCGTAGAATTGCTGCTGCCGCTGCTGACTGCAGTTGCGTCGGCATCACCACCTGGAGTGGTCGTAGCAACATCGTCGTCAGGTTGCACAGCATCGGTTTTTTTGGCCTCAGCGTTGGACTCCTGCAGCAAGTAAAATCAAAATTGATTAAAATTTATTTGAAGATTTAAGAAAAATCAGCAATGCTTAGACACCCGAGCTGAAGCTTGCAATTTACCTTTGAACTGGATTTCGTAAACAAGCGATACAAAGTGAATGACAAAGGTGTGCCACCAGCGATTACAATAGCTACACGCCAAATCCAAGAGCTCTCATTGAAGAATGCTACAATTTTGTTGAAAAATGTCTCCTACGCAATTTATGTAATTAATAACAAAAACAACAAGCGATACAAAAGAAGAAAAGAAACCAAAAAAATTTTAATTGAAGCAAATACATAGAGCAAATGTACATATTATTATTACTAAGTGAAATAAAAATAAAAATAATAGCAAAAGCAAAATTTTCCTGAAGAGTGGATTGTACAATAATTAATACAACAATATTGATTACAACTACACTTCAAATTTGTACGTATATATGTAATATTTTTCGACACCTCTTTAGCGCGACCATATAAATAGAATACGTAGCAGCCCACCGGAATGAGTAAATATACGAAATACAAGGCCCACCAGCCTGGCTTGTAATTTATACGCCTCATCAAACGATGCCAAAGCGTTTTCTTTCATAGTGTTTTTTTTTTTTGTACAATTCAAAAAACAAGTGCATATAATTAGTAATGGTAGAAATATTAACGCTTTTGATATTATTCCACATAATAAAATTTATATATGATACATATATTATATTATTATTAGCATTGCCTGTGAAATGCACTTACCGATTCCTTATCGATGTATTTACGCTTGACGTCAAATGTTTTGGCGGCGAAATCTTTAGCCAATTCAATGTCGTCAGCAACAATTAAATTGTCAAACAAAATGCTCTCAGACATCGACCAAAGTTCAAGACCCACTGCAGACTAATAGAAAGAAGAGTACGAGATAAGAAACGATATAAAGCGAGTTGAAAGTAAAGAAAATGGGGAAGACAAATAAATTGTTTGTTCGTTCTGTCGGACTTACAATGGGTGTCATCTTGAATGGCGACAGATCTTCAAAGTAATCGGGATTGGGTATTTTACGCGCAGCCCATTTTCCTTGATAATTTGGATTGTCGATGAGTGGTGCACGCCATTTACCCTTGTATTCCTTGTTTGGTATAAGTGGCGCTTTCCACTCGCCACAACCGGGTGCTTTTTCACAGATGGGATTATCAATCAAAGGCGCCTCCCATTCACCATCAATTTCGGTGTCCCAATCGGCGGGTTTACTAGCGGAGGGATCTATATATTACAAAAAAAATGGAGAAGAGTTCATGAAGATGTACTTTACTTTCTTCATTTCTTTATCTTATTTCACCTGGTATCATCTGAGTCTCATCCTCAAGCCAGCCATCAGGCATAACTGCTGTGGGATCCGGTATTTGTGGTGGCGCATCATCATCCCAATCTTCCGGTTTCTTAGCTGTGGGGTCTGGTATCTGAAATGGAAAATATTGACAATTTTAAGTGCATGTTTTATAATTTCTTTCTAAGCGCCTACCTTTTCACGCTCATCCCAATCTTTTGGTTTCTTATCATCGGGGTCGTCAATTTCACGTGGCGGATTAACGGCTGGCGTGAATTCCGAAAGAAGTGAGCCTTGATTTACAACCTTATGATCAACGCTAATTTCAAAGGTACTATCGGGTTGCAACACTAATTGATAAAGATGTGGCAATTTGTCTTTGAAGGGTTCCTCCAAGCGATCCCTAAATGAATTATATTAAAAATACAATTTTTTGAATTGAAGTTTCTACAGAATATACGCAATAAATTCGCTTTCAAATCCAAGTTAGTTCTGTGCCAAGACAACCAATTTGTACATAAACAAATTAATTGAGCGCACAAGTTCAAAGCAAGCAACAATTAGGTTTAACGACCGAGGCATGACAGAACAGCTGCACATAAAGCGCGACAAAAAAATCAATACAACGTAGTAATTAGCGACACACACACATACATATCAACATTAAATAAACACCCAGGGTACTAATAGTATTTTGAAAGCAAAAGTATGTATAGTGTAAGGTATTTGTAACTTCAATATTTTGTGTGTTCACTTGCGCGGTGGCCTTTCTCCAGGCAAAACTTACTTTGGTTTTTTGCAATGCTTCTCCTCGATACTGCCATTAATTGGATTAACATGACGGAATATGAAATGCAGTTTAATGTCGCTGCCGCATTTATCCGGTCCAAACATTATAGTGTATGGTGTCTTATCGTTGAACTGTAAATCGAAGCGAAAAAAATGTTTAAATCTGAATGTTTGTATGTCTCAAAAAAAATAAATAAACGAATACCTTCGTGAGATCTTCCGTATGCACACCATGTGAAAGTAATTTAATATATGAACCGCCACATTCTTGTCCCTCCTAGGAAAAAAAAGACAATAAGAAAACAAAAAACAATATAAAATTAGTGCATTTTGGTGTGCGTAGCGTATACCAATGCATGCGTATACTAATTTAATTAAATTGCGGAATGAGTTTACAATTTGATATCTGCTATGAGCTGGACGATCATTTACCTGCATAGTTACTTCATACTGTACTACGAGTGGCGTGTCTCCCTTAAATGTAAATGGTTTGTTCAATTTTGAAGCGATAGCAGCATGTTTTGCCTTCGACTTGAGCACGAGACCAATATCTTTCTTGGAGACAATGCGTTGTGGGGGCTCCCAGTCCCAGATACCGTCATACTTGGCAATTTCTTCGGCGATATCATCTTTTTTTGCTTGCGATTTTACCCAACGCTTACGAGATTCGGCAATGTCGTCAAAATGATCGGCAAAGTAAAATTTATTTTGATCATAAACGGGACTTTCGTAGACAATTTCCTCCAGCTCGTTATCCTCCTAGGTGATGGAGAAAAATATATAAATATATAATCATAATTTGTTTAGACTACGTCAGCTGACTATTTTTAACCTTAAATAATTATGCATGAATCGACGTATTATACTTTTAAAGGTATTCAGCGGAACTAACGCAAAAAATCGTCATCAAATACTTTATTTTATTACAACAAACAGAAACAGAAAATTTTAGATTTATAATTGTTTTTCCAATTATATACCTATTTAATTATTTTAGTGCGGAAAATGCTACAAGCGTTTGGAAGTTGACGCAACTTACGTGGCAGTTAACATTATTTATGTAAAAATTGAAATTTTCAAGTAAAATTAATAATTTGTTTAGCAACAAAATAATATATGTACATAGAAAGAAATTGACCGAGCTCAATTATCAAGTCCATAAGAACACAACTTTTGGGCATAATAAAAATCAGTATTATTTAATTGGCGGCCGCGGTAGCCGAGTGGTTACCATTGCGTACTGACATTCGGAAGGCTGGGGTTCAAATCCCGGTGCCACCAAAATCCAAAAGTTTTGGAAAATTAATTTAATCGTAAAAAAAACCATCAGCCGTTCGGAGGCGGTTTAGTATAAACTGTAGGTCCCTCCATTTTTTGCAAAAACACCAAGACGCAAAACCACAAATCGGAGGAGGAGCTCGGCCGAAAATCGCTTCAGCGGTTACAAAGCGTCAAATTATATATATATATATATATATTTAATTCCTTGTCATTTTTTTGAAATATCTTTCATGTTTTCGGCTGACCCCAGTTGAGGTTATGTATGTCAGTAGAGAATAAATGCAATTTAATAATTGAAATATTGTTGTCAACGCATTATTTAACCACAAATGTGCACATGCTATCACATTTTGCTTTACACTCCTAATTTTAACAAGAGAGCAAGCGTAAATCAAACAACCCGCACACATTGAACAATGACGTGGTATAAATATGCAAGTTGAAATTAACAAGCAAGACAGGGGTTTACTTCTAAGGGCGTAGCAGGGCAGTTATTGTGTGGAAGTTGAAAGCAGCGCTGCCAGTCTCTTTATCAGCGTTCGTATCACATGTGCCTGGTTGCAATAGAACAAAGGCGGCATTGGCCTCTTTTCATTTACTGCTAACTATATGTACACATTTGTATGCACTTAGATAATTAATTACTTCAATGATAATTTGGCTTACCTGTACGTCTTCCACTTTGCCATCGTCGTCAGCTTCATCAGCGAAGTCCTGCTCCACTTCTGCCCGTACTAATGGTGTACTTGCTATCAGCAATATAACCAGCAATGAGCCCAAATGTAGCCCCAGAAAATGTTTAAATCTCATTTTTCCAACTTTTTCTTAATTGCTGCCACAATTTCTATTTTTTTTTCTTGCTTCAAATAATGCACGCACACAGTCAATGTTTGGAGCGCGCTGATTGTTTAACTGAAATAAATACCTGTTTTATTAAATCAATAAATTAAAAGTCATCAAAAAGAAGTTAATTTCTTCTTTCTGCTGAACGGATGAAACTTAATATTGTATTGTAAGCTTACTTAATTGGAAACCGCTTTGCTTCACTACAATCGTTAATTTCCTTCCAACTAGAGAAAATTACAGAAAAATTGGAGAAAGTGTGGAATGGAAGAATGTACAATGACAGTTCTCAGAACTACTGTATCGACTACGCACTGCATGCAGAGCTGCAAATTACAAATTTTGAATCATAAGTAATACTTTTAGAAAAATATTTGTCTTACATAAATGTGAATGTAGGTAAAAGCATGTATTATTTCATATACATTAAAGTGTACAAATATGTTTGCGAAAAATATAAAAATTCATACAAACTTAATCGGCAGAGAAAAACTGCGTCATCGACTAGCTGACATTTCCTGCGGAAGCGCCATCATTTCGTTGATATTTACTTAATTTTATGAGAAATTTTTAGTGTATTTAAGTTATAAGTGTCGCGAGTGAATATTACAAGTAGTTGATCATTGTATATAAAAGTAAATCCAGTTCATTTAACAATGAGGGTAAATTGTAAGTATGCATTCTGTTATGCTATGACAATTTCAAGTAGCTCTTGGCGGCGGATTTGTGTGAAAAGTTTCTCATTGTCCCTAAATGAAAACTACCCGTAACCTCAAATTCTGCTTACATCTGTGATGTGAAACCTTATTGCAGATGCGATTTCAATTATTGCTGAATGCTAGAAAAGGATTTTGCGTTCATTTCCACTTACGGGTGTTCCGAAAATTCTATCAATAAAGTATTATTGTATAAATATTAAAATCAATTTGACCTGCTTGTTCACCACAGAATTTCAATACTGTACAATAAGCCTTATCGAGTGAATATTTTGTAAGTAGTTTTTGAACCACATTATTCAACAGCAAAATTTCTCATTCTTTTATTCTTTAAAGCAACACAACAAATGCTATGAAAAATTAACGCCGGTCCCAAGCGAAGAGCTACTGATTACGAAGACAATCTCGGCAATCGTTTGATTTGCCTTTTGATTAATTAAAAAACAAATTAAATTTCTACAAATGTATCGAGTCAGTTTAATCTCATTCGGCCGCAACTTAGAGCTTTCCGAATCGCAAATTTAAACTTGACCAGCCCTCGAGCGTAAGATTCAAACATCGATTAAAATTAACTCCAACTAAATGATAATTTGAAACTATGCCAAACTGATCTAGTCCTCCGATTAAAAGCCTGATAACCAACAAACAGACTAATATTTATTTTTGTACACAAATATTCAAGGTCCAACACACGCAGATGTACACACGTGTACGTATATATTTACCTTGTGAATATGTATGTAAATCTCTACGCATGGCTTTGTGTGTCGCCGAAAATGTTTTGACATATTGAAATAAACGCTTATGGCGGTAATGTGCTTAAGCCAAGCAAATTTATAGTCTGACATTGGATTAACACGCACACACGAGGCCGCACAAGTCAGCATTCTTACACACACAGTCTTGCGTATGCATACATATGTATGTCTGTGTGAATAGTACATGGTCTGCGCTCCGAAAAAAGTCATTCGACCAAGTAGTTGTATCCCCATCGAGAGCTTGGGGCGGCGTCTTAGCTTGGCGACCGTTTAATATTAAAAATGAACAGAAACTTTAACACGTGTCCTACAAGTCTTATGCATATGCACACGCGTTTTCATACTCATATGTAAAAAAGTCTGTACGTAAAGTAAACGTCGCACGAGCACGAACACGCGTAAACATCATTCAGTTGATAGAATTTCCTTTCGACTTTAGTTTAATTTAATATTTCGTTGGTTTAACTGGGATTTCAAGCGCACGACGATACTTTCTGCTTTGTTCAACGCAACCAACAAAGCGTAGTGTACTCGCTTATGTTTCGTGACGCAGGAAGCTTAGTTCGGAACTATTAATTAAGTAATAAAGTTTTGTCATTAGGAAATCAATAGGCCAAGTTAATAAAGTGTTAACCAAACACATTGTGCAATCGCTTGCTGGCCCGTTCGCTACTGGCTCTCAGCTCTTGGTAGGAAGAGAGGGACTCCTTCATGCGTCACTATGTCGCTTCTTTATTGCTTTATTACTTTGTTTATGATTTTATGATGCTTATTTCTGTGTTACCAGTAATTAGGCAATTTCTTTTGCAGCTCTCATGTCGGAAATAAATTTATAATTTTGGTTGAGTAAGAATGGCAATAAATGCCAACAAAAAAGGAAACTGAACACAACTGTCCTACTATAAAAAAATATATGTACCATATATAAAATCAATAGAGGCGAAATACTAGTTCACAGTTTTTTCGGGCTTTCAAAGGTTCCTAGGCACTTTAAAGCTTAGAGTTGGCGCCATCTGATGCGAAAGGCTACAGTAATATTGTTCATCCTCATTTCTTTCTCCATCAGAGAACACAAAAGACATTTCATTCCGATCCTAGAAAGGCTGCCGTGAAGTTCAGAGCGCTACCACTCTAACTCATAAAAATTACGGTCACAAATGTTATTTAAACTACCGATCACTGCGTTTTTAAGGTACCTCTCTCGCTTCTGCATGGCGAGGA
>JAWMAG010000006.1:3195000-3197500 GCA_037013455.1 Ceratitis rosa
GAGTTAACCGCACAATTGTAGAGATGGCTAGGAGCCTGTTAGTGCATAATGGTATGGAAGAGGAATTGTGGGGCGAAGCTGTTCATACAGCTGTGTATATACGTAATCGAGCGCCTACAAAGTTATTAAAAAATTGTACTCCGTATGAAGTATGGTACAATCGAAAGCCGTCGGTAAAACATTTAAGGGTTTTTGGTGCGCGAGCATTCGCACTAGATAAAACGCATCATGGTAAATTCAGCGCAAAGGGTAAAGAGTATGTGTTTGTAGGATACTCTGAAGTTGCAAAAGCTTATCGCTTGTATGACAGAGAAGCGAGGCGGGTAATTGTACGACGTGATGTAAAGTTTATTGAAAACAAAGACAATTTCGGTGTGTCCGAATGTGAAAGCAGTGCTAAAAATAATGGCGATGTAGCAACGATAATTATGAATTTCAACGACAGCAGTGAAGAAGAAGATCAGGTTGAAGATTTTGAAAGCTGCGATGAAGGTGATGAAGATGATGAAGCAGAAATTGAAGTACATGATTCCAATAGTGAAATGCGCCGTGGTCGAGGTAGGCCAAGATTTGTTCGCACAGGGGAGGTTGGTCGTCCCAGAAAAGAATTTCAAATGTTAAATTATATTCAGTATGGTCAAGATATCGAAACGCCATATTCAGTCAAAGAAGCATTTGCAAGCGAATACTCCTTTGAGTGGGAGAAATCTATGCGAGACGAATATGCGGCGTTAGTTGCAAATAACACTTGGTCAGCAGTAGATCTACCGAAAGGTCAAAAGGTGATTGGGACAAAGTGGGTTTTTCGCATAAAACGTGATCCAGATGGTAACATCGAAAAATTCAAGTCGAGATTAGTAGCGAAAGGCTGTAGTCAGCAGCTTGGTTTAAATTATTGGGAAACGTTTTCGCCAGTAATTCGATACGAAACGATACGTATGTTACTTGCAATTGCCGTTGAGAAAGAGTTGCATTTACATCAAATAGACATTTCAAATGCATATCTTAATAGCAAGTTAACAGAAGAAGTTTACATAAGACAGCCGGAAGGTTTCATAGATGGTGAAAATCCGAAAAAAGTGCTTAAGTTAAATAAAGCTCTTTACGGTCTGAAGCAGTCAGGTAGAGAGTGGAATAATACACTCGATGCAGCATTGAAGAGTTTAGGTTTCAATCCGTGCAAAAGCGAGCCATGTAAAAGCGAGCCATGTTTGTATGTCAAACAGCGAGGTAAAATGTATAGCTACATAGCAGTTTATGTTGATGACTTAATATTAGCATGTCCCAGCGAAGAAGAGATCACAAACATAAAACGTAAATTGTCGTCAAGGTTTCAGTTGCATGATGGTGATGCAATGAAATTCTTTCTTGGTTTCGAAATAGAACGTGAGGGTAAAACAGGTGCGATTTCTGTGTGTCAGAAAAAGTATATTAAGGAGTTGTTGAGCGTATATGGTTTAAGCTCATGTCGTCCAGTAAACACACCCCTCGATCCTGGCTTTCAAGTCAGCTGCGATGTTAAGAACTGTTCTAAGGTTGACGTAACCAAATATCAATCGTTAATCGGGTCCCTAATGTATTTGGCTATTTCGACGCGTCCTGACATAATGCATGCAGTAAGTGTATTGGCGCAAAGAAACCAAGAACCCCATTCCGAACATGAGGCTGGTGCAAAACATGTTCTGCGGTACTTGTCAAAAACCGTAGATTTGAAGCTTCATTATCGCAAAAATGGCAAACCGGTAGAAGGCTACGCGGATGCAGACTGGGCGAGCAACAATACCGACAGGAAGTCATACACCGGCTATTCGTTCTTTATAGCCGGCAGCGCATTTTCTTGGCAATCTAAGAAACAAGATGTCGTCGCTTTAAGTAGCACTGAGGCGGAATACATCGCCTTGTGTACAGCAGCAAAAGAAGCGGTATATCTTCGTCGCTTACTGAAGGAAGTAGGTTGCAGCAACGAAGAACCTATTTTATTGAAAGGCGACAACATGAGCGCAATACAAATTTCAAAGAATCCTGTATTCCATAAGAGAACTAAGCACATAGAGATTAAATATCATTACATTCGTGATGTTGTAGAACATAAAGAAATTGAATTAGAGTATGTTTCCACAAATGAAAATGTATCTGATATTTTTACTAAGAATTTGCAAAAACAAAAACATGTAAAGTTTGTAGGTATGCTTGGCCTTAAATATTAATGTTTAGAAATATTTAACTTGAGAAAGAGTGTTGGAATTATAAGTTTATTAGACAAGTAAAATATTTCCTACAGAGAGCTTTCTTGCAATGTATAGAATAAGATAGCTCTATAATATGAATACAATATATGTGTACGAATATGAATAATAATAGGATGTAAATATATCCTTTTGAATTTTGAGTTAGTTCCTAATAAACCTTTGTATGAAACACACGTCGGTCTCTTTATTTTAAATCGGTTCACTCGCGTAAGTTATAGTACACATTTTTCCACCAACAATAAAATAAAATA
>JAWMAG010000006.1:3202500-3215000 GCA_037013455.1 Ceratitis rosa
TTGGTGGAATGGTGTGAGGTGCGTTTATAAATTTGTAACAATTCATTGCAATTCATTTTGTTCTCCATTATTATCCTCGTTGTCTTCCTGCAGCTTCTCAGGCTATGTTAGTTGGGGGTGAGTGTTGCTCCTTTGTTTCTAGCTGGTTTTTTCTGCTCGTCAGCTTGTTCATTGTTTCCGGTTTCCTTGGTAGTGGCGCATAAGTAATTCAAGGACATTCTTTTTAACCCTTTTCTACTTTCTACTACTATGTATTTTTCATTCTATTTTACAAAAACAAGCACAAAAATATATTTTTTCCTGTTGCTAGATATATTTATATGTATCCTTCATATATATGCTTTTATATACTTTTATCAAATACCCATCCTTTCTCCTATGGGAGGCAACTCTAATCGAGTAAATCAGTGAAAATACCGAAATTACAAATAAATTAAAAAAAATCAAATCTTTAAGCAAATATTCGAAAAATGAGAGTGTCAGTTAAGTCCTTTAACAATTACGGTTTTTAGTTAAAAATTAAATTAATTTTTATATTATTTTGAATATGGAATGAAATGACTGAAAACAATTGTTCTAGTTCTTGGAGCTAACCTGCTTTCCACTGTACAAAGGTATTTTTTTACAAATACATACTCAACTAACTGATATTTATTTTGAAAATTCCAACAGGTGGCAGCTCTTTTCACAAATGACGTCGATTCATGACTTTCTCAAATATATATGTACAGGATGATGTTCATATTGCAATATCATATTTATTTTATCGATTTGATTTAATAACATTTTTAAACAGTTGGCAACACTGAAATTTTATTTCAAATCATTGCAAATATTTTCTATTTCATGTCTTCATTCTAAAATTACTTTACATTTTTTTTGATTTACAATTTCTAAACATCTGGCAACAATTCGCAACAATAAAGTCAAAGAACGTTTTCAACACTCCAAACAGGTGGCAACTCAACACAAGAATATGTGGACTATCTACTGCATCGTCGCAGCAGTGGTAAGTGCTACTTGCAGATCACTAAAAACTCACTTTTAGAGAAACGCCGTCCACCCTGGGACCACTTTCGCATTATTTCTGGGTGTCGTTCCATACTTTTTTTTTTTAGTCGTGACCTGCTTGAACCACATGAAAAATAATCATTTCTGGCCACTCACAGGTGAATGACAGTCAAAAACTTTCCTTACTTGCATGAACTTCTGTACATGGTTCCACCTACCAGTGTTCATCTACCTGGTCTAAATGTATATTGCCTGGTTGATAAGCCATCTGTCCTAGTAATGGCTGTTTAAATCTGTGTCCAGCTTACAGAGAAGACTATATGCCATTGGACTATCTGTATTTTTTCTTACTTTGTGCTAGCAAATATTATGCCGCAGAAGAAATAAAGGAAAAATTTTGTACATTTTTTAAAATAATTGTAAAATGCCTGCAGTGCGTAGAATTTAACACTGTTGCCATTTTTCTTCTCCTTCAGTTCTTTTTGAGTTTCTTATTTCATTTTCATTTCTTTGTAACACTTTTACTTTTATCGCTTTTTCGCTTATATAATACAATATGTATTGTGCTTAAGTGCTTAACCATTGTGTAAATATTGTTTACGCATTGCTTTAACATATTTCATGCAACCACAGTCGTACAAACATACACAAATGGTAGAAATATGCTACGAAGCAGTTACAGCTCATCAAATTCCGAACACGTCCACTGACTGCCTGTTTGTAACACAACCGCAACGCACTACTTTCACTTGATTTATTTAAGGAGCAACTTAAATTTCTGATTCAGCACTCGCAGTTTCATTAAATTTAATATGAAAGTAATTAAAGAGTAGTGGGGAGGAGACCCCAGTAATCCCTCGTTTAATTTCTCTTACATGAATTGTCGAACACAAAACTCTACCGATGATTGACGATCCTGTCATACTGTCGGTACTGTACACTTCATGATAGCGGTGTTGATATAATGCTGGGTTAGAGAGAGAGAGTCTTCATTACGCTTTTCCCTGCTCCACATGTCGGGTGTAATTAAAGTGGCCAAAGGCAGGTTGCGGACCGCGGTGATGTGGTTTGATCACGATGATCCCAGATTTATCGTCAGCATGCTTATCCCGTCGGGGTCGATGGATTTGGGAGCAAGTCATCCCGGAAACCCCATTAACCTATCTAGTCCGATGAAAGTTTGTTTCATTACACATACGACAAGTCGCTTATTTATTTTTTGTGCATCCAACTATAATTGCTCGAGCATTTCCTTTGCTCTAAAAGTACTTATCAGATTAAATTTTCACTCGGCCTTTACGTAACATCGGTTTAAATGGAGTTTTGAAAGTGTTCCCTCACTTCGTCTATGATTTACCAATTGTCGTATCTCATACTTGTAATCCCTGGTGCCGTGAGCTCCTGTAAAGACCTGCCGTAGAAGAGTCCAAATTGATGCTAGTTCTGCCGTTTAATCAGACAGGTTTAAGAGGGATTTTTGTGAAGCGATCTGAAGTTTTGATAGGGGAGAGAGCGAAATGCGGGTATAGTGTGTGGTATGGAGGACAGTACTAATCCGAAGATGGCACTAAACAGAATTTGAGATAATCTGATAAATGTGGCATTCTATGTGTGGTACCAAGTACTGTCCCACAAGTGGAGTAGACGCCTTCAATACACTCTTATTCGTATGTAAAAGTAAATGTAAGTACCTTTCGTTTATTTAAGTTAATATTCTTTACTGAACTCGTACCACTAATATACTCGGTGGTTCTTGCTATTTCGGTACTACAGTCCGGTAATCTGAACCTGATGTCATTACAGGATTCTTTATTAAACTTCTGTCCAACTACAAAGAGAAAGCCATTTGCGATAGTTATGTCAGAATAGAGAGAGTGAGAAATACAGGAAGCTCAGAATGCCCTCACAAAGAGTTAAAGATAAGGGTTTCTACTCGCTGGTAAATCCTTTCAGGTGGAATTATGGTTGCAAGTAGAGTAGGCTTAGCGCGTCCATGAGAAATTAGGCATATCTACAGTTATCTTACCGAAAAGAGTGTGATATACGTGTACACAAAATGTATTTTTTGTTTGTTTTTTGGTAAAACTCAAACCAATATTTTTTTGTCAACACCACAAAGAGAAAAGGGTTTCCACTCTTTCGTAATTAAAATCCATGAAAAGAGTTTTTAAAAGCAATCAGTGCCAAGTGCGGCGACTTATTAAAAATATAAATCATCAAAACTGTCGGAGGAGCGGCACTTGCAGCTTTATCGCCGCTCAAAAAATAAATAAAAGGTCAAACCACTTAATACGAACAAAGCGAGCAGGAAAAGCATAAAAAACTCTACCAAATAAAATGGCGCAGATAAAAACAGTGCAGTTAAAAAATACCAAAACAATTCGGCAACGCAAAGGTCATGAAAAAATAATGCAACAACAAAGAGGAACAATAAGCTCTGTGCGCCTCACAACAAATTCGCAGCTAATAAAAATTTCCCAATAAATATGTTCAACAAAGAGCAGAGTTAAATGTAAAAAAGTAGAAATAAAATAATACAAAAATTACAAAAAAGTGAAAGGAAGAGTAATGAATGAGAAAACGCGAAAAAGCACGCACTGCCAAGCAGCAGTCAGCAAGCAAATGCCGCTTATACCCCGGCAAGCCACGCCGAATTCGATGAGATTTACCCAATTTGCAGCAGAGCATAAAATAAATGTGCGTGTGCCATAAGCATACATGCTCACAAGTAAGGCGAGAGAGAGAGAGTGAGAGAGATATAAATTCAGCAGTGGAATATTGTGAGCTAATACGCGCTTGTCCTTCTACCGGCAGTGATTAGCTGCGGGTGATTCACAATAACAAAAAAAAAAAAAAAAAATACGGATAGAAATGTCATTGCGACGTAGTGTAACGCGGTCGTGCCGTGCCAGGAGCAGCGGATAAAGTTTAAAGCGAAGTTTGTTGCGTCGGTGGGCATTTAAATTTATTACCCTTCCGCAGCATTTTTCATTGTTTCCGCTTGTCGCCGTTTTCGACGCGCTCTTGCCGACACAGACTGAGTCGCTGACGCTGTCACAACGGCAAAATGGCAAAATGGCAAGCCAGTGTGTGTTGCGCGGCCCCATCGCTTACCACAATGAGGTTGCCACAAAACGCTCTTTTTAAAGCTTATTTAAATGAAAAACCTTTTTTAAATGTTGTTGTTGTTGTTTTTTGCTTGTTAAAAGCGCACTTTTGGGCCATATTTGCCAAAGAGTTTGACATCCGTTTGGCTGGGCGAGGCTGAAGCTGCTGGTGAACTGGAAGGGGACTTTATATTTCGTAGCGGAAAAGGTGTTTACCAAAAGTTAGCGTTTGGCCTTTTTTGCTTTAGTACTTTGTATTGTTGTTGTTGTTGTTGATGTTGTGGCGGGAAAAAGCACTTTCATTATTGCGATTGTGATTATTGTTTGATATTATTTAAGTTTTTTTTTAATTTTTAATATTTTTTTGCTCATGCTTATTTCAAGTAGAGGTAAATCGACTGCATTCATTTGACCGTTAGTTTTATATCATAAAGGAAATTAGCAAAGTACTAAGAGATATGAGAATATTGAAAATTGAAAAGTAAACCAAGTAAAGTGCTAAACTTTATTGTTGTTGGTGTTAATGCTGGTTCCAAGATAGTCTAAGCTATCTAAGACTTCAAAGTTGTGACTCTCAGCAGTGACTCTCTCAGTAGGATCCAAATTACGAAGTGTTTGTTTGATGACAGGATATATTTCGTCTTGCCCTCTTTCACTACCATACCAACACGCTTCGCTTCCATATGCAGTCTGGAGAAAGCAGGCGTGCTTATTGAGGCCAATGATGTCGATATCTTCGTCGTACACCAGTAGTTGTACACTGTTATAGACGATTGTGCAATCTCTATTCAGCTCTGCAACTCGTAATAGTTTCACAAGCAATATAATAAATAAGCCACACAATAAGGAATCTCTTGTCTAAAACCTCGTTTGGTGTAAGGTCAGTGACAGTGTCCAATCCGTTGACGGCGGGCTTTAATCTTTCACACAATTGGCTCGATTGGACCGTGTATGTGATATTGAGTAGGCTTATTCTCCGATAATTGGCACAGATTGTGGAGCACTCCTTTTTGGGAGTTTGGCAGAGCACACTTAGGCTCCAATCAACAGTCTGCTTGCATCCGGCCATATTTTGCAAAGAAACTAGTACATGTTATATCCCTGTGATCTATTTTCATTGCCATTCAGCAGGCTGGAGTAGTGTTTCGCCCAGTTGCTGATTAGTGTTCTCTGAGAGCAGGAGTGCAAGTCGAGTAGAAAACCAGCTTTCAACGTGTATGTTGACGAGGGTTCTCTGCCGCACAGACGCGGGTGTATCTTTGCTACTACAATATAGTGGTGCAACCCGATATCAGATACATTGAGTGTACACAAGTCCGGAACACTGCAGACCGAGAATGTTTCGTCGTGGACAATTGTGCCGAAGATGCCTTCTTTGCTCACCTTGGCGTTAAAGTCGCCAATCACAATTTTGACATTGTAGCGGGGGCCAGTGCTCATAAAAGACATCCGTAGGAGCGTGTCCGAAAATCAGCGATATTTGAAAAATTTCCTTTCGTGCTGAATAACTAGCGTAGTTTTCAATATTTATTTATATTTCACCAATTTAATGAATTTAATACCAGATTTTTTCTTAAACAGATGGCAACTTTTTCAAAATCATATTTTTGCCATCAAATCGTAAAAAAATGGCTTACCTTATATTTTATAAATAAGCCTCTTTACTCTGAAAATTTAATATATTTACTATGGTGTGTCGTTACTCATTGTATTATAGTTGAAAAATGAAATAGATGGCAACCTTATAATTAAATTTTGGTTCATTGCGTTGCATTATTGAATTTTAATTTTTTAATAAAACTGAAGCTCGCGAGAAGTTGTTTTTGTCTACCACCTAAATTCATACTTCATACATTTTTCAAATGCTGACGTTTTTGACAGAATTGAAATTGCCAAGTATTTATTTTTGAGTGCCACAAAAAGACAGCTCCACCTCACAATACAATTTATTTATCAATATTGAATAAAAAATTTCAAATTTTCTTCAATATTTCTAACAGCGGATTTAGCGTTGAATATTTAATTTTGCGCTTCACCCGAATTCAGCTCCTTCTTTTGCAACATCCTTTCATACTGTCTCGTTTAATCGTTGCCGTAGCATATTTTTTAATTTTTTTTTAATTTTTTACGCTTTCAAGTTTTTTTTTTTTTTTTTTAGTATTATTCCTCTCTTTATTTCCTTTTTATTTGCTAGTTGTCACCCATTTATTTGGTCACATTTTTTAGTGAGTTTTTTGACTCAAACCCAACGACCGCTGCTCTCTACTTCAGCCGAAATTCCACTCGTCCATGCAGCCGGGGAAAATCTGCAACAAAACTGCCAACAGTGTTATTTATTTGCTTATTTATACATCGAACTCATTTGTGTGTGTGTGTGTGTGTGTGTGTGTGCATTTACGTGGATATTCCACATTTTTTTCGCTCTTTCGCCCACTGGTAATCATTGTAATTCAGTTTGTAAGCCGAAATCGGAATTTATGACTGCCGCCTGCCGTTTTCACTTTATTTTCACTTCGTGCCCTTTTTGCCCACACTTCACTTTGCTTTTCATTTCCCTTATGAATTTGATGGGTTTTATTGTTTTTGTTTTTATTTTTGTTATTGTTTGTAGTTATTTTTGTTTTTGTTTTTGTTGTTGTTTATTTTATTTACAATGCATTTAATTTAAAATTAAATTATAATTTATGAAAGTCGACATTAAGCTCACGTATTGCCCAATGTTTGTACGTGTATGTATGTGTGTGTATGTATGTATTCGTATATATTTGCATATTGTGAATTTAGGATTTAACGCGTTTCATTTACAACACCAGCAGCAATAACAGCAGCATATTGGTGGATAACATCGCCGATTATGAGCTGTAAAACATTCAGCATTATTATTGTAAAAGAAAACAAAGCAAAAAAATTTATTATATATAAATAACAATAATTTTGTAAATAAATGTTGATATTTTTTGCGATTTTAAACTTTGTGGCGGTGTTGAAAACAATAAACGAGTTTCGGAACTGGGATGAAAAAGATTTATTTATGTCGCTTTAATTGAAATGGGTTTAATTGAAAATAATTGTTTTTTTTTCCCGAGCTCCTTGCGTGCAAAAAGAAAAAATAAAAATAAATAAATAAAAAATGAAAATAAAATAATAAATAAATAAAATATGCAACCAACTAAATAAATAATTGTCGTGCTTTAATTGGAAAATTTAAGTAAAGTAAATTAAAAAAATTGGAATTTAAAAAAAAAAACTACAGAAAGGTAATTATTAGATAATGTACGATTCGACAAATTGGCTTAACCATTACTAAATGAGTATCCAGAGTTAATGAGGAAAAAATTAGAGTGCGCTTTCTTCCTCTATCTCTGCTTCCACCGATGGGTTCACATCGTCTATACGAGTATATATCTATATACTATAATTGGCACTTTGTAACCGCGGAAGAGATTTTCGGCCGAGCTCCTCCACCAATTTTTTTTCCAACAAATGGAGGGCCCTACTTTTTATACTAAGCCGCCTCTGAACAGCTGATGGTTTTTTTACGAGGAGCCTTAATTTCATGTCAGAAATAAACTCGGTGTGGTTGACATTCCCTGCCAAGGGGTGAGGGCAATTAGTAAATTTTACTTAATTTTTTTTTAAAATAAATTTTCAGAAACTTTAGGATGTTGGTCGTACCAGGATTTAAGCCTACAGACTAGAAAGCGGTGGGCACTTCCCCGCCTGTATATAAATACAATATTTTCTGGAGTAGATTCCATGGTTTCCATGCAAAGCTTGTTCTGGGCTGGCGACTCAGCTATTCTGTTTGTTGGTTGTTTGCATCTGTGCATAAGATTAGCAGCTTTACTATGCATTTTACATTCTTCACTAGGAATTCCAGCTCATTTGGGGAAGCCTGGATGTTATGGGTCACGAAGCAGGAGACATCATCCTGGTCCGTCTTTCCCTGTGCTATTGTCCCTACCTCAGTGCTGAAATGAGATAAAATAAGTATGTGAATATAATTTCTTCCTTTTATTATTGCAGCTCACACCTTGCTTTTTGACCCAGTATAAGTCACACATTGCTACCTTCTGTCCTAAAATTCTTCTTAGCATGAGCAGAAGGTCGCTCCAAGCTACCCTGTTATGTTTTGGGTTAAACTGGCGGGTACTGACAGGTAGCTTGATGAACTTTCTTGGGCTAGAATATAGTGCTTCGAGTCCTTGGCGACGTGGTCTCCATATGGGAATGTTAGGCCAAGTAAAAAGTCCGTTCGGTTTTTTTTATTGATTTTTCAAAATATGATAACTTGGTGTACTTTTGTCCGATTTAAGTCAAATATGCGCCGTTTTGTTCGCAACAAGACGCCAACTTCATTATACCCCTCTCGTAGAAGGCTGCGTCCCTATTAGCAAAAACTCGGAGAGCCAATTTTCACAGGCTGGTAATCACTTGGTGCTAGGTCCGGACTATAAGGCGGATGCATTAGGACCTCCCATCCGAGCTTCTGGAGCTTCTGGTGCGTCACAAAAGACGTGTGTGGCCTGGCGTTGTCCTGATGGAACACAATTCGGCCTGTGTTGATCAAAGATGGCCTCTTCTGGATGAGTGCTGCCTTCAAGCGGTCCAGTTATTGGCAGTTGTTGGCAGTAGAGGGCCGAATTGAGCGTTTGGCCATAGGAAAGCAGCTTGTAGCAGATGATTCCTTGCCAATCCCACCAAACACACAGCAAAACTTTCCTGGCCGTCAATACTGGCTTGGCCACCGTTTCCGCCGGCTCA
This sequence comes from Ceratitis rosa, assembly GCA_037013455.1. NCBI lineage: Eukaryota > Metazoa > Arthropoda > Insecta > Diptera > Tephritidae > Ceratitis > Ceratitis rosa. The sequence continues at coordinate 3,211,383 of JAWMAG010000006.1, forward strand.
CCGCTTTTCGACTACGCTTTTCGACCACGACGTTGTCATAAGTGATCCATTTTCAACGCCAGTCACCAAACGCTTCAGAAATGCGTCGGCTTTGTTGCTATTCGCAGATGGAAATTCAGTCCATCATGTTTTTTTGCGTTAGTTCGTGTGGCACCCAAACATCGAGCTTCTTTTTGAATCCACGGTTATGCAAATGGTTCCAAACGGTTTTCTGGCTTATCTTTAGTTCCTCAGCATTTAAATAAGTGCTCACGTGACGGTCTCTTTCCACTATTTCCATGATTTTATCGTAATTTTCGACGACAGGCCTCCCGACGCGTGGTGTATCTTTGACATCGAAATTACCGGAAGGGAACCTAGCAAGCCACTTTTGTGCTACACGTTCGTTTACAGTATCGGGCCCATAAACTAAATCAATATTTTCAGCCGCTTTGGCTGCTTTTTCGTCTTGATCGAAGAAAAATTGTAAAATGTAGCGAATTTTTTCTTTGCTCGAGTCCATCTTTGACGAGCGCTCACAACGTACTGAGTCAATCAATCGAAAAACTGTCAAAGACAGACATTTAGCACGAATAAACACGTTTTCAGCGCCGTATAGTATGACATGATCTTATATAAAAATCGAACGAACTTTTTACTTGACCTAATATGTTCGAATTAGGAGATTGGCCTTGTGGGATATGGATGATTCCTTGTCAGTCTCACTAAATACACAACAAAACCTTCATTGCTCTTTCACCACGATTCACAGTTGGAAACTCTGTCTATAAGATTTCTTTTAGTCACTAGTGTGGCAGCCATACATCGCGCCTCTTTGTGTATCCAGCCTCACATGGTCAGACTAGACCATTTCCATTATTTTATGGACATTTTTGACAATTGGCGAGATACTGACACTAAATCCATCGATTAAAAAAACAATGGCTTACTCTGTTTAATCAAAAATTAAAATTCATACTGATTGATTAAGCACTAAGCTTTTATCTCATCTGCTTATTCGATTGATAGTTTTGGAACAAATAATTAAAAGATTTAAATAATTTGTATTTTATTTTTTAAATCAGTTTTTTAAAAATTTTTTTGTTTTGTCGTAAATTTCAGTGATTTCTTTAATAAAATTTAAATTTGCATCTTTTTGTTGCTATAACTCATCGAACTCAAGTATCAAATTTGAATTTGCCACTGAATTTAGTGACTGAAATGAACTTCTTATAATCGCATTTAACATTCATTTCGTTGAAATATCTCATCAAGAAAATTTGATTGCTTTTCAAGTCGGGAATATACCTTTGTTTGAGTGTCTGAATATATGTGTTAATGTATAAATAGGTATACACAGTTGTATCAATAGAGCTGAGTTCACGTGCCGTAAAGTACCCGTTGACCGACAGTGACCCACAGCCTCCACTTTCAGCTCAATAAACCCATACATATAATTATGCATGCCACTGTGTTTGTGTGTGTGTGTTAGCAGGGATATTTGTAGTTGCAATAAGGCTTACACATACATACATACACGTAAATACATTCATAATAATGCCACAAGCATACAAAAGACAATTATTTCTTGTATTTCTTCGTAAACTTGATTTTTCTCATTTATTCGAGTGCTTGGTGCTCGATGCTTGGATGTGATGTCCTTGAGACGCCGTTGACCAGTTCATGAATTAACAATTCAAATATTTGTTTGTTTGTTTCTTTTTATGCAAATTTTATGTTGTTCTATGCATGTATGTATGTATATATATATGTATGTATGATTGTATGTAGATAGGTAACAGCACGTGTATTACAAATAAGGGGAGCTAAAAATTGCAAATTTAATATTTTTACCACTTTGTGTAACGTTATCAATGCATGTATGCATGTTTGTTTGAGTATGTTTGTGTGTGTGTGTGCCCTTTGGTCTCCCTTGTCGATTCAATTAAACGATAAAGTTTTTGCATTAAATGAGAAACAACCATCGATTTGGATTTGTAGGTAACCACAGTGAGCGCAAAGCAACAAAAACAAAATTGAAAAAAATTAAAAAAAAAAGAAAATAAACTCGATTTGATGTTGGGAGAAAAGCTGCTGCTTTAGCTCCCCAAATGGCGATGGCATTGTGAGGTGTAAAGAGTAAAGGGGGAAAAACAATTAATGAAAGCACGAAAAGCAAGCATAGAGACGATTCGAATCGAAATCGAAATCAAGCAAGCAAATTTAAAAACCAAAACAACAAAAAAAAAAAGATTAATTGAAAAAAAGAGAAAAATTGAGGAAAAATGAAAACTCATTTAAAGCACAATTTTAAATTGAAATCGATAAGCGCGGCGATTGAAGTACAAAAACTAATTTGCTGGAATAAAGTAGTGCTTGCCAGTGAGGAAGTGAGCGGTAGAAAAATGTGTAATGGAAGTGTGTAAATGTGGATTGTGGCGTGAGAGTGAGCACTCTTTAACCTACTTATAAATTGTAAACTGCGGTTCACGTGCTCATTATCTACTCACTTAGGGGTAAAATAAAATTTTTATATTCATTTATTTTTCTTTTCCTTTTTTATATTTTTTATTGAATTTTCTCCCACTTGGCTACAGCTTGTCGAGACCCTTCCATGAGTTTTTATGCATTTTATATAATCATGCCATATTAATTTATCTGCCGGTAAGGGTATTAATAAACGTGGGCTAACCATGATATATTTATATACAGATGATATATTTTGTAATTATCTTAATAACGTGGGGTTTCTTATTTATTTGACGGCAAAATTTGAAAAAAATTAAAAAACTGAATTAATTTATTGATAGTGTTGAAATGTGCTTAATTTCCTTTTAAATCTAGTTATAATTGAATTTCATTCAATAATAGCCTAAATGTAGGCAACGTTTTATTTCCATTTTGTAAGAAGTACACATACTAAAATTGCATGAAACATTGCCTACATTTGGGGGAGATGATGCTTTTAGTAACCCTTATGTTAGAATAAATAAAAGAAATATGCTCGTATATTGATAAAATATATATAATATATGAATATTAGGATAGAAACAAAGAAAAAAAGAAAAATATTGGCTAAGTAAAGAAGTCTTCGTGAATTTTGTTACCAGATGGTGTTAATGCTATTACAATATATCGGCCAACACTTATCCATTTGTGTCAAATTAACATATGGATCCACCATTAAACAACAAGATGCTGAATGCATGATGCCTTTGAAGGTTTGAATGATTAATCGTTCTCTCTAATTTATTTATACTGAGCATACACAGTTGGTGTCTTGGAAGTTCACGGTCAGTTTAAACCCTCCACAGCCTCTAACTTGCGAAATTTAGGGTCTGGAGTGTAGTTCATGTCCAAACGGCTGATGAATTTTTTATGAGAAACCTTTTATTTCATCTTAGTAAAACCCTCGGTGGGTTTGATAAACTTTGGCCAGGGGTGACCGCAATTAGAATGTTTATTCTATGATTGATAATTGATCTGGCTTGAATTCATACACATTACTCATCATTTGCTAATACCCCCTGCAAACCACTTCAAATATTAGACTGTACAATCAGAGAGGATAAGAGAGGATCTATGTTAAGTTCTCTTGTTTACTCATCAAGTCTTTAGTAGATTAGTTAGCCCAAAATA
>JAWMAG010000006.1:3220000-3285000 GCA_037013455.1 Ceratitis rosa
ATATGAGTACATACGAATATTTGTAAAAACAACTGACTTTGGATGAGCAGGCAAGGCTTTTGAAAATAAACTCGGTTCCTGGATGATAGATTTACGGTGATATGTGTGCATGTACCATTATCACGAGTCAGTATCCTCATTGCCATTATCGGCTGACTTTTCGCAATTGCTTTTTTACATATTTATTTTTACTTACTTTTTTTCTGCGTTCTGCTTTAGGCACTTTCCGGAGCAAATGATTTTGTTTGGGCAATTTATTTGCACACCCATTTTCCCGGTTGTACGTGACACTGTAGTCGAACGAAGTAGTTCAAAATATTTTCGAAACTGGTGTGTCAAGCAACCACAACTAGTTTTATATAAGAAGTGAATTTTAAAATTTTATTTAATTTCGTTTAAATGTAAAATAAATAAATTAAAACAGTTTTTGTCTTTTTCATATTAGTTCGTTTTCAGAACGCATAAACTAGTTGCGAACTAGTACTTTTTCTGACCACCCAATATATTATTGCAGTACAAAGCAGCCAACGAGTATGTGCAGATTAATAGGCATTTTATTTCGGACTAGTAACAAACCAGTATCTTTTGTGCCCACTCTAAAATTCTAACCGGACGAGAAGGATTGCAGCACAAACAAGTTGCAGTGTACACAGTGTACAGTATGAAGCAATTTGGGAGTTTTTTTACTTCACTCTTTCATTTGTTGCAAAAGAATGAGGTGTTAAGGTGCGAACCTCAGCTTTTGACACCTCGTACGTTGGCAACTCGTTTACACACTCTTCGACGACCTGCGTAATGTTCGAATGATATTTATTTGTTTGTATTTTTTCGTTTGATTTAAGGACGCTTACATTTGACTGTGCTGTTTTTTGTTATAGACAAATGAGAAATCTAATTAATTAACGGGAAATTTATGGTGGTCTGCGGTCTTATACGATGCGAGTATGTATTGTATAAGACGAGTCTCATTGCTTGAATTGGGTATGAGTTGAGGCATTCCTGAGAATCCTGGTGTTTGCTCAAATTGCCTTACATAAGAACCCATTTTCAACTTCTCTGTTAAACTTCACTCAAACGTGAAGAATTTAATTATTGATCATTTGATCGAAATTTTGGAAGAAAGCAGATATGTTTAGTTAGTTTAGAAGTATATTGTCCGGTCAACCATGAATCGGAGACACTCGAGTTTTGTATCACCTGGCTTCTGATCTAATTGTACTCTATTATACAAGTGTTTTAGCGTTTAGAACTGAGGTCATTTGCCACAGTGTGTGTAGTCAGACTTCAAGAGTTTGGTTGTTGGAACCAGTCTATTCGGTCATAGTGGTGTATTCAGAAGATGTTGGTTGGTTAGTTGGTTGCTTGCTTGAAGAGGAGGTTGAAGACCTCCTTGCAAGCGCCCGCACCTAAACCATTGAGTATGGTTGTTGTGTTCCCCCCTAACCTAACATAACTATACTTTTGCGAACATTTCGCTCGATTTAATAGGTAGTTCTCTAACGTTTTATCATCTTCTGTGCATACTCTGCACTCAGCAGGTTCCACTTTGCCTTACGTGTGGGGATGATATTACCGGTGTAGACGCTCCACAACACATCTGCCTTTTCTTTTTTTTTCTTCTTACATTCTACATACGTGTGACTGGGGACCCCAGCGATATTCATAAATATCGCTAACGCTGTCAACCAGAGGATGTACTTTTCAAGGATATCATGTTTATTTTATGTAGAATCCTACGTAGATTGGCTCAAAGCACAACACTAAACTATACCCACTGGTCTGAAATATACTGCAAGGGATTTTCCAAGGAACTAAGTTTCGGAGTGTATCCTTTAACCTTCTGGTACGCTGAAAAGTCCTTTAGGACATTAATTTAAGTGGATATTGAGTACGATGGACAACACTTTGATCAACCAGGCAACAAATATACACTTTTATAACTTCGCTTTGTTTGAGAATTTTGCCTGAAAATAATTTTTTTTTTTTATATAAAATGAAAAACTTGTAAAACATACATACACACACGTTTATACAGAAAAAACGTAAAATTTCAAAGGCTAACTCTGCCAAAATATTTCGAGTTCGACTTGATTTCATTCCGTATGCCTTTTATGTATATATCACCAGAAATGGAAAATCAAAGTTGTTTTTGTTATTTTCATTTATACGCACTCTCTCCGCTAGGCAGTCAGTGAAGCGAGTCTAAAAAAATTTGCTGCCGAAAAAAGAAAACGGCAAAATGAATGAGCAAAAACTGAGAATTCTTTTACACCTTTCACCGCACGTCGCTTGCAATTTGGGTTTCATTATTACGCAAACCTCCCCTTCTACTCCTTTTACTCCTTTTACTCCCTTTATTCCTTTTTCTTAATTTTACCTTGCATACGAGTACACTTCACTGTAAAAATGTAAAATCGTCTGGCAATAAATATTCTCGCTTTGTCTGAGCAAAGGCTTAGGCTAACAAAGTGTGAATGTGTGCATGTATGCATATGTGTGTGTATGGGTGTGTGTGTTTGTGTGCATGTAACTTGTGAGCTGAGCAACCAGGCGAAAGGATATACTTTGCTGCACATATGTACGTACTTTTTTATTATTGTATGCCGGTCATGCAACAACAAAAAACATAAGTGTCTGACATATACACGTGTAGCTTAACACGGCACCGTCCGCACCTGTACGGACGCCTGTTGTTGTTTTTTATTACTTCTTTCATTTTCTTATTTTTTTTTGGGTAAAAGTGTTGACGATAAGTAGGCAGTATTGTGTTTTTCACCTATTCGCCGTGGCGTAGAGTAGAACAGTGCGTGCAGTTGTGTGTGTGTGTGTGTGTGTGTGTGTGTGTTTGCTTTGTAGCACCTCAAACGGAAGTTAAGTACACTAAACATACACCGTTTGCTCCTCCAAAGCAACTTACGCACATACTTATTCACACCAAGCGCCAATAGGATGAGGGCAAGCGGTGGGGTGAAAGAATTATACATAAAAAACAGTCGAATCATAGAGTGAATGGACCGGAGTAAGCAGTTCTAACAAAAATTTCAAAGTTTTCGGTTTTTTCATGAAGTTTAAACGAACGCATACAATTCCTACAAGGATCCGGTAGACGAAATTGAATCATGCCTGACAATTGAAACATAAAGGCCCCGAAGAACCAAAATCAAACTCTACAAGTCGCTCATCATTCCTGTCCTGCCATACGGTGCGGAAGCGTGGACGTGGACATCGGATGAATCTTTGAGAAAAAGTTTTTGCCAATGATTTATGGTTCTTTTTGAGTTGGTAATGGCGAATATGCATTAATTCGTGCGGGTATTTTGGAAAATTAAGACTTTATTGTGAAAAACTTGTTATACATTTAATGTTCAAAGTATTGCCCATCGGAAGCTACGATCTTTGCCCATCTTTCTGGCAGTTTGTGGATCCCATCCCAAAAGAACTTCACCGGCTTGGAGGTCAAGAAAGAAACGAGCCAATTTCTGATACCCTGTTCTGAAGTGAAGCGTACTCCGGTAAGGGCATTCTGCATTGATCTGAACAAGTGGTAATCAGAAGGTGCTATGTCTGGGCTATAAGGTGGATGAGGTAGAACTTCCCACCCACAGTTTTCCAAATAGTTTATAACTGGCCTTGCAACATGCGGCCGAGCGTTGTCATGATGAAAAGTTATTGATTCGAGTCTGGTCGCATATTCTGCTCGTTTTTCCGCGATGGCCTTTTTCAAACGAATCAATTGTTGTCGGTAGAGGTCCTCATTGATCGTTTGACCCGATTTCACCCTTGCAGTCCCACCAAATACATAGCATAACCTTGGCACCATGGATATTCGACTTTGCCGTGGATGTCGATGGTTGGCCGGGCTTCACATACGATCTCTTGCGCTTTGGGTTATCATAATGAATCCATTTTTCATCATCAGTGACAATCCGACGCAAAAATGACTTCTTTTGGTGGCGTCCTCTCTTAGAAAACCGCACGAATTAATGCATACACCCATACAGAAAAATCGCGGTCCGGTTGAGGGCATTTTATAAATGTCTCAAAGAGGAAGCCGATCACACCGATATCTTATAATACATCTTAGAAGTAGATTTCCTTTGGAGTAATATTTTTAATCAAAAGAATAAAACTTTAACTGCCAACTTCTTTTAATTTATTTTTTTTTTTAATTTTTAAAAAAAAAAAATACGCCAATATGGGTATTAAACAAACGGAGGTTACGAAATATATGAAATGCGTATATTTTTGTCCAGAGTTGCCATATATTTATAAATTTAATAAATCTGTCACCGATACTTTTTGGTATAGGCATCAGAAAGCTTTATTCGAAATTTAATTTCCAACAAAAGTTGCCATATCACTTGAAATTAAACAATTTACGAACCGAGTTGCCATTTGTTCAAAAGTTATTTGAAATATTGCACAAACATTAGTTGTGTAATAAAACTGAAAGTTGTTTGCTGAATTTTATGAAAAATTTATTACCGAACAGGGTTGCCACATAACTGCAAAACTTTCTTTGAGAACATAATTAAATATCAAATAAACTTCGATTCAGTTTTTTTATTTATTTTATTTATAAGTATTTATAATATCCATACGAAGAAATATTTTTAACTTTTAATTTTTGTATTAAACTTTTCTACACGATTACTGCTCGCGCGCACTGTACATCATTTTTTTTGTGGCTCCTTTTAGCATTTCATATAACTTGTTGTAATGTTTGGCGATTACATGAATGTCTGAGATTTTTATCGTCAACATTAACAGCGACAACAAAAACAAAACAAAAAAAATAACAACAATGAAGTAAGCAGACATTGCCACATAGTGCTAATATATATACAAACACCTGTATATAGTCGTATATATATAAACTCGTATATATGCACATCATTTGTGCCAACAGGCGCCAGGTCGCAGCCGAATCGCACAGCCGGAAAGTAGCAGCGAAACAGTCAGGCAAACACATTGTCGACTCGAGATGATGTATGACCAGGCAGGCGTGCAGGAGCAACAACAACAACCGGCAAACAAACAAGCGACTTGCTAGCGGAGCGCTAACTTTCATGCTCTCATTGCGCCATCGTGCGCCCCGCCCCGCCCCGCTCCGCTCCGTTGGTTGCCGCATACATTTGTCTGCCCTGCCCGTCCATTTCATATTCGTTGCTTTCTCGACGTGTGAAAAATAGTATGTTTTGTGCAAGTATTTACTATTGTTGTTGTTGTTGTTGTTGTTGTTGTTGTTAAATTTATTGTTGTTTCAGTTGTTCTTACTGCCGCTTTAACCAATATTATGACGCTTATTATTATTAGTGGTGTTGTACTAGTTGAAAAATACCTGCACAGAGCATGCATACATACATGCATACATATGTGACTTAGTGCGCATATTTATACCAAAACACATACACATGCTCGCTTTTTCTTGTTATGTAAAGTATAACGGTAAAATTTAAATGAATTCATGTGTTAAATAAAATGAAGTTTTACCTTTTGCCACTATTTTCGCAAGTGCCACCATTTGTAGCATAACATATTTAGGTACATACATACATATGTGGCAAGTGTATGTCATGTGTCATGTGTGGCATGTGTGTGAATATGTGTGGCAGGGTGCAAGTGTGGTTAAAACTATCGTCGACGCGTTGAAGCGCATGTTAAGCGACTATAAAACTCATAAAGTGACAATAGAACACGAGAAGAGGTGAGAATAAAATAAAAAAAAAAAAATTAAAAAGAGTAAAAAAAAAACAAATACTCATATATAGTATATAAAACCAACAAAATAAATTAGTAAATAAAAAATGAAAAACTAAAAAGTTCAGCTCACAAAGAGACTACTTAATCGTCAAGTGTTGACGTGTTGACGCGCTTCACTTTGCCAAGTTGGTAAACACTCCAGCAGCACACGCCACCTACGTCTTCCCTACGCCTTTATATTCTCTTACAGTTTTTGCTTTCGCCTCACCCCTACCCGCACCGTTGCTCGGCACTCGGCACTTGAGCATATTAAGTAATAGTGGCACTTGAACTACTGCACTAGTTCGACTAATTTATGTTTGTGGACACAAGTGTCATTTTCGCTATAAAAGTCGATTTATGTACTTATACCGTTAGCTGCAATGTATGAGTTGTATGCAAACATATTTACATACCTGCACACTCACATACGTGTATATTCAAGCAAATAAACGCTTCGCTTACTGTACGTCCACTCGACAACTCGACTAAAGTCATATTTACCCCTGTATGTATGTGTGTGCTTTTGTGTGTGTGTTTGTTTGTTTGTTTGCTGTAGCGCTTTCTGCAAATGCATAAAGAATGCGACGAAGTGTTGAAAGTAAGCGACACAAATCGACAAAGCGATAAAGAATTTCTTAAACATGCAACTTTGCATGTCCAACGAGTTCTCTGTGTGCGGAAAAACTTATTATTAAGACGCCAAGTTGGGGCATAAGAATAAGCAATAAGAAAATATGGCGAAAGTAGTGAAAGTAATTTTACTTAAGTATACATACATATGCATTTGACGAAAGTTGACGTTTAAATTATGGCAGAGGTGTTAAGTAGTCAAAATTAAGCACTTCTTGTTAACCAAATATAAAAACAAAAAAAAAAAAACAAAATTGAAAACAAAAAATTAAAGAAAAAAGACGAAAGTGTAAGTCATAGGATCTTCTGAAATTTTCCTATATATAAATATATGAACTATAATAAATTAGGTCAAAAGGTAAAAAGTTCGTTCGGTTTTTATCTAAGAGATGGCGTTATTGTCCATAGTACTAGTATTACGTGTCACACCATGTCATACTGTTACACTATACGGTGCTGAAAACGTGCTTACTCGCGCTAAAAGTTTGTCTTTGACAGTTTTTCGGTTGATTGACTCAGTACGTTGTGAGCGCTCGTCAAAGATGGACACCAGAAGAAAGAGATAATTCGCTATATTTTACAATTTTTCTTCGATCAAGGCGAAAAAGCAGCCAAAGCGGCTGAAAAAATTAAATTAGTTTATGGGCCCGATACTGTAAACGAACGTGTAGCACAAAAGTGGTTTGCTAGGTTCCGTTTCGGTAATGTCGATGTCAAAGATGCACCACGCGTTGGGAAGCTTGTCATCGAAAATTGCGATAAAATCATGGAAATAGTGGAAACAGACCGTCACGTGAGCACTTATTTAATTGCTGAGGAACTAAAGATAAGCCAGAAAACCGTTTGGAACCATTTGCATAAAAAAACCCGAACGAACTTTTTACTTTACCTAATATATGGTTCTCCACTACGGGCTGCTTTTGAACATCTGTCAAATCTAAATGTCAAACCGAAGGTGTTTTGTTTTAGGTGAAAGTGAGACACTTAAGAAATTGGATCGCTTAAAACCACACAATACAATGCGTTAAAATTGTTAAAACCTACCACAAAAATAGCTACTCCAATAATACCACGTTCCGTGTTATGAGAGGAGATTAGGAGAATTGGTAAAATTTTAAAGAAATTTAAAAAGAGAGCATCTGTTACACATATTGTAAGTCTTGTGCATCATTGTTTTCTCGTTTGCTACTGTAAGCGAAAGTGAAGCCGAAGACCTGAATGTGTCTATTTCATGCGGATAAATCTCTAGGTTTTGTGCCAAAGTCGAAAGGTTGTCATTTGAATGATGATTCCATAAAATATCAAGGCTCGATCTTTGTAATGAAAAAGTAATTTTATGAAGGAAGGAGGAGTATTTATTTAGAAAAACATAAAAATATTGCTGCGATATTTAAACGTAAATATGTATTTCAATTATACAATTAATATTTCGATTACAAGCGTTAAAAAAAAACAAAAAAACAAAAAAAAAAACTCCTTTCAATGGAGTGGACGTCTTCTTCCAAATGCCAAATACTTTCACAGCTGGAGTGCTTTCATCCATTCTTACGGCATGACCTATCCAGCGTAGCCGTCAATGTCATCGTATAGCTCATACAGCTCGTCGCGTTCACTACCAGATCCATATCCTTCGCTTCCTTATCCAGTCTGGAGAAATCACGGCGCATTTGTTGAGGCCAATAATTTCGATATCATCGAAATTAGCCAGCAGCTGGACCCTCTTATAGAAGATTGTACCTTCTCTATTCAGCTCTGCTGTTCGTATTATTTTCTCCAGCAATAAGTTGAAAAAGTCGAACGATAAGGAGTCACCTTGTCTGAAACCTCGTTTGGTATCGAACGGCTCGGTGAGGTCCTTGCCGCTCCTGACGGAGCTTTTAGTGTTGCTTAACGTCAGTTTACATAGCCGTATAAGTTTTGCGGGGATACCAAATTCAGACCTAGCTGCGTAAAGGCAGCTCCTATTCGTGTTGTCGAAGGCGGCTTTAAAATCGACGAAGAGGTGGTGGGTGAAGATTCTCTTTTCACGGGTCTTTTCCAAGATTTGGCGCATGGTGAATATCTGGTCAATGGTTGACTTACCAGGTATAAAGCCACACTGATAAGGGCCAATCAGTTTGTTGACGGTGGGCTTTAGTCTTTCACACAATATGCTTGATAGGACCTTATATGCGATATTAAGAAGGCTTATTCCACGGTAATTGGCGCAGACTGTGGGATCGCCTATTTTGTGGATTAGGCAGAGCACACTTAAGTTCCAATCGTCGGGTATGCTTTCATCAAACCATATTTTGCAAAGAAGCTACTGCATGTACTTGATCAGTTCTTCACCGCCGTATTTGAATAGCTCGGCCGGTAGGCCATCAGCCCCAGTCGCTTTGTTGTTCCTTAAGCGGTCGATCGCTATTCGGACTTCTTCATAGTCGGGTAACGGAACAACTTTTCCATCGTCATCAATTGAAGTTTCGAGTTCACCTTCCCCGGGTGTTTCATTTTCACTACAATTCAGCAGGCTGGTGAAATGTTCCCTCCATAGATTCAGTATACTCTGGGCATCGATCACTAGCTCACACCTTTGGGTTCTACAAGATTTTGCTCCGGTCTTGGAACCTTCTGTTCATGCTCCTCACGGTACCACCGAACGTGTTGTGGTCGATCTGGTAAGGTTGCGAGGTAGGCAGTCTGTTTTCTCTCCACCGCGACACAGCAGACCCCATCGTACCAGCTGTTTTTGCGATCTTTCCGAAATCCGATAGTTTCGTTTGCAACTGTACGGTTGGAGTTTGAAATGCCGTCCCATAGTTCTCTTATACCGGGTTGCTGTTGAGGGCAGATTTGCAAGTCGAGTAGAAAACCGCTCGGTAGTCTGTTGTGATTGCAGCTTTTCAACGTCGAAACTTCCTTGTGTTTGTTGATGGGCGTTCTTCGATACACAGAGGCGCGTGCGTATCTTCGCTGGGACAAAATAGTGATCCGAGTCAATGTTGGGACCTCGGAACGTACGCACATCTAAAACACTGGGTACATGTCTTCCGTCTATCACAATATGAACGATCTGGTTGAAAGTTTTTGATCTGGACACAGCCAAGTAGCTTGGTGAATTTTCTTATGCTGGAATCTAGTGATACAGACAACCATTCGGGCCCCGGCGAAGTCGATCAGCCTCAGCCCATTTGTGAATGTTTCGTCGTGGAGGCTGAATTTTCCGACAGTCGTACCAAAAATACCATTTGGACGTCGTAAGTGTGCTCGAGTCGCTCGTAAACGGCATCTTTGGTCAAGTTATCCTTCTCTTCCGTCGGGGCGTGGACGCAAATTAGTGTGGTGTTGTAAAATTTCGTTTTGATGCGGATTGTGGCGAGACGTTTATCCACCGTAGTGAATGCCACTACTCGGCGACGGAGTCTTTCTCCCACCACGAATCCTATAGGTCCGTTCGCTTATAGAAAAAACACCAATCGGAGGAGAAGCTCAGGTAAAGGATTTTTCAATTCAAATCTTCGTTCGGCATAGCTTTGTCTTAAAAAGAAACAAAACCAAAAATGTAAATACAACATTTAAGTAAACACTCAAGGCTTATCAAGTCAATTCACTTGCAGTAAGTACAGTTATATTCTATATGCTTAGAATGCAGACCACTTGGCAGTTAAGTGAAATTATTATTTGCCACTTTTGTGGGAGACATACACAAAAAAAAGAGAGAGAGAGAGAGAGAGAGAGAGAGAAGCCAGAAATTCCTACACAAGCAAACAGGGCAAATATAACAAAGCTAACAAATGCAAGGATAATAGAAGGATATGCATATAAGTGGCTACATACACCTGTATACATATATGTTTGTAAGCAGGATATGCGATACCACCTTGCGGCATAAGTGAGACAAAGTGAGCAACGGTAAAGTGGCTATAATATGTCAAATAAACAAAAACGTACATATACAGGCGCAGACAAGCACACACACACACACACGCACACACGTGTCTAAGGCTGATGGCAATGGATTAGATGTCAGCGACATAAACATGATTTGCCGGTGGCAAAATAACAAAGTAAAACAACAAATAGAGTGAGACTGAGTAGAGATGTAGAAATAGGAATGCATGTGTGTGTGTGTGTGTGTGAAAGATATAATAGATTAAAGCGACAGACGCAGGATTCACATCCTTTGGCTTGCCAACTCTCCTCACCTCCTCACCTCCACGTGAATCGTGCGCTCGATGCTCTTTTAGGTTTACTTACTTACATACCTATATATGTACATACATATAACTGTTTTTAGACATGTATGCCTGTGATGACATTTAGAATATCAACAAGAAAAACAACAACAACAACAATAACAACAACAACAAGAAGTTCAGCAGCGTTTTACATCTGCTGCGGCTGTTTTTTGAATACGATATGAGCAATGCCTTTTGGCAACAACATGTGGCATGTGGCATGCGACAGCGAGTAAACAACAAGAAGCAAATAGCAAATGGCACGCATGTTGCATGCAACAAAGCAGCAGAGAGAAAGCAGTCGGAAGCGTAAACTGGTTTGGGGGGCAATGAAGAGTGGCAAGCAAATATTTTGTTGTTGCAACTTGGCTTGCCTTGCCTTGCTTTGACTGGAAACATTTCATTTTATTTATGACTGCTAATGCAACAACCGTTATGTACTACAATGTGGTAGATCAACAACAATAACAACAACAGCAAACGCGTGTAAACCAATTTTTCATCTCTCATGCTCCACTGCAAACACATTTTATGCTTTATGCTTGCGTTTGTGTTTGTGCTGCATTGTTATTGTTGCACAAATGCAAATAACGTCTCGTCGGGAAGGAAGGAAGGCAAAAGAGGTGAAAGAGTCGGGTTGGCAAAGAAAGTGCAAGGATGTTTGGACTAACATGTGCGATGCGAATATCAGCCGGAGCAGAAGAAGCAGCAGCAGCACCAACACAACACAAGCAAACGCAAACAAATAAATGCGTATATAAATATGTACATACATATACATATAGCCATATTGTACACAAAGTGCAAGCATAAATAAATTGAGTTAAAGCACCACTATGGCTTTACTGTGTGTGTGTGCGTGTGTGTGTGTGTGTGGCAATGTCGACGGCCATACGAAAGTATTTGTTTTTGCTTTTTTCGTTACACTTTGCCACAGTTTTCTGTTATTTTTATGCTACATGCGTCTAATGCGTCAAAAACATGCAACATGCTGCTGGCTTAAGTTGCAGGTCGCACATGTTGTTTGTAAATAGCAACAACAAGAACAGCAACAACTGAACTGAACTATAAAATGATTGTGACAAATCGGTGTCTGCAACACTAAAATAAATGACCAAGTGACGACCGCAGCTGGCGGCGCAACAAAACTGTTATGCGTGAGAATTCATTTAATAAAATGAAAATGTGCTGGCGAGCGCCTTACAGTCAAATGAACTTATTACGAGCTATTTCGAAACTAGTTAAATTTATACTAGTATTATACCAGTTCAAAATTTTTTGAACGAAATAAGCGTTTTTTGCGTACAACTAAGGTCTATACCTATTCAACAAACAAATTTATTAACCGAACTGTCCCAGGCGGTGGGAGTTAGTAGCTTCCTGGCTCAGCTATCGAAGTACTCGTATGGTGACGAAGGCAGAGTGTTTGAGATGAGACCTTATTTTATGATTCGAACTTTTCATCGCTCTGTTAATATGGTTGCATTGAAAAAAATCTAATGACAGTACGGCTGCCAGAATATATGTATTAGGTCAAGTAAAAAGTTCGTTCGGGTTTTTATTGATTTTTCAAAATATGATAACTTTGTGTCCGATTTAAGTCAAGTATGCGCCGCTTTGTTCGCAAACTTGTTGCCAACGAGATGCCAACTTCATTATACACCTCTCGTAGAAGGCTGCGTCCCTATTGGCAAAAAACTCGGAGAGCCAATTTACATAGGCCTCTCTTGAGGCCAACTTCTCACCATTAAGCGCGTTCGCCATGGACAGGAAAAGATGGTAATCACTTGGTGCCAGGTCCGGACTATAAGGTAGGTGCATTTGGACCTCCCATCTGAGCTCCTGGAGCTTCTGGCTCGCCACCAAAGACGTGTGTGGCCTGGCGTTGTCTTGATGGATCACAATTCGGCCTCTGTTAGCAGTAGAGGGCCGAATTGAGTGTTTGGCCATAGGGGAGTAGCTCGTAGTAGATGATTCCTTGCCAATCCCACCAAACACACAGAAAAACCTTCCTGGCCGTCAATCCTGGCTTGGCCACCGTTTCCGCCGGCTCATCGCGTTCCGACCACGACCGATTTCGCTTGACGTTGTCGTAAGTGATCCACTTTTCATCGCCAGTCACCAAACGCTTCAGAAATGGGTCGATTTTTTTGCGTTCAGCAGCGATTCGCAGATGGAAACTCGGTCCATCATATTTTTTTGCGTTAGTTCGTTTGGCACCCAAACACCGATCTTCTTTTTGAATCCAAGGTTATGCAAATGGTTCCAAACGGTTTTCTGACTTATCTTAAGTTCCTCAGCAATTAAATAAGTGCTCACGAGATGGTCTGTTTCCACTATTTCTACGATTTTATCGTAATTTTCGACGACAGGTCTCCCGACGCGTTGTGCATCTTTGGCATCGAAATTACCGGCACGGAACCTAGCAAACCACTTTTGGGCTACACGTCGTTTACGGTATCGGGCCCATAAACTAAATTAATTTTTTCAGCCGCTTTGGCTGCTTTTTCGCTTTGATCGAAGAAAAATTGTAAAATATAGCGAATTTTCTCTTTGCTGGTGTCCCTCTTTGACGAGGGCTCACAACGTACTGAGTCAATCAATCGAAAAACAGTCAAAGACAAACTTTTAGCGCGAATAAAAACGTTTTCAGCGCCGTATAGTATGACAGTATGGCATGCTGCGACACGTAACACTAGTACTATGTACAATAACGCCAAATATTTGATAAAAACCGAACGAAATTTTTACTTGACCTAATATATAGAGATGGCTGTGGCTTTCTGATCCAGTACGCCTTTGTTATTCTATTCATTCGTTTTTGGTATTCTCGTGGGATAATGATTATATTATCAGAGTTTCGAAATGCTGCACTCCAGCCATGGTAAACTCTACACTTATAGTTGAGATTCGTTTGCCGGACGACGGGGTCTTTCATGGGAAATGGGAAGATTTTGGGTTTGATTATTTGAATAAGTCTTTCAGTAGGGGCTCATTATATATATGTGCTGACATTCAGTTCACCCTCTTACAAGTTTCCTGCAATCTCGAAGTAAATCTTTTGGAAGTTGTTGGTATTTTCGTGTCCTTGTTAGAATATTTTGGCAGGATAGTATGCCACACACCACAACCTATGCTGTGCACTGCCCCTAGGCTATAGGCTATTTGAAGCCCCTTTCTTGTAGATTTTTCATAGAAATTCTGGAAGAATATTGTTGAAAGCCTTATCTATGTCGAAAAAGATGCCAAATGTGTATTCCTCTACAACAAGGCCTTTGTCGATTCCTTCAACAATATCTGGTGGGACTGTAACAGTAGACTTGTGATATACGAGGTATGACAATTATGTAATGAGACTGATTCCATAAAAACCGTATATTATTCTACAGTTCTGCCATCCCCTTCAAAGCAGCCCCCTTGGGCAGCTTTACAACGATTCCAGCGCGTTTTCCATGCTTCATAACATTTCTGGAACGCTTCGACTGGGATGTCCGCGAGTACCCTCGTCACGGCCGCCTGGATGTCCTCTATCGACTCAAAATGGGTTTCTTTGACCACCGATTTTGTTCTAGGGAACAAAAAAAATCACAGGGTGACATAACGGGCGAATAAGGCGGTTGTTGATCCCTTTAAAGAGCAAATACTGGGACACGCTGAATGGAACGAAACCGTGGAAATGATTTTTGGTAGGAAAAAAATAAATATAATAATAAATAATCAACACTCAACTGCTTATATATATCTCCCCGTTTATTCAGGTCTGCCTCTCTTATTTTTTTCTTTAAATTTTCTAAATTTATTTTAGTGATTTATATTGCATTTCCAGGCCATGTATATATACATATTGTATACTACCAACAGCAAATTTATTATATAGGTATATCTACTTACAAACTCGTTCTAAAATCTGGCTGCATGTCCAAGTTCTCTCAACTGTCATTGATGGGAATCTTTTGTTGCTAAAACAACTTGAAAAGTCTGCAGTCACTTCAAACTCTCTAATGAGGGAAAACAATGTCAAACTCATTAGAGTTCATATGTACAAGCAAATATACAAAAAAAAAAAAAAAAAAAACAAACAGACAAATATAAATGCGACAACAATTTAGCAAATCCCTACACCTGTTTACCAACACTGGCATGCATACATGTATATGTATGTATGTACATACGAGTACATACTTATAAAGACGTGAACGTAGAGAGGTAAAATTATCTAAATGGAAAATGAAAGAGAAAAGTGTGCGATGAAAAAAACACAATAGTAAATAAGTACGAATATTTACAAAAACATATATATACGAGTACATATATAAAAACATGACTA
This sequence comes from Ceratitis rosa, assembly GCA_037013455.1. Taxonomy (NCBI): domain Eukaryota; kingdom Metazoa; phylum Arthropoda; class Insecta; order Diptera; family Tephritidae; genus Ceratitis; species Ceratitis rosa. Next base: position 3,234,923 of record JAWMAG010000006.1, read on the forward strand.
CAGTGATATAAGTCGCCTTATACTATGTAGGAGAGCTCTATGAGATATACAGAAAAAAATTCCAGCAGCGCTATTAAACTGTTGACAGCAAAGCAGGTATAAATTCTGTAAAAATTCTTTTCTGTTTGTATGCGGCGCACCTTTTGTAGGTGCCATTATTTTTGTATAACAACAACGCACATATAAATTCAACACAAATGCAAATCGCTGACTGAAAAGTCAAGACAAAAGGTCAAAACAAAGAATTTATGCTATACAACTGTTATGGAGGGATAACAAAAGAGTCGCACGGTGGACGGTAGCGTCTCAGAGCGCATTCAGGGTCAGCCACGCGGGCGTATACGTAACATTGCTTGTACTTTTCGCTTGTACTACTCGCATTTTATTTGCTCCCTTGCAACAATTGTAAAATTTTCTCTTTCCTCTACACTGAATGAGCTTTTTTACAATTAAATTTTATTGAATGTGAATGTCAACTTCGGAGTGGCCGGCCGTGGGGCCAATGACACAAAATACCTTCCGGGGTAAATTATGAAAAGAGAGTTTTAGTTTAACTGATCACCAGTAATGTGAAGTGGAGAAAATTTTAAATTCTGCCCTTGAAATATATTTAATTTTAGAACGGAGCATAATTCCTCTGTACAAATATTGAAGGGCTAAAGTTAAATTACACTGGCTGGCTGTCACGCCTTTCATAGATTTCCTGGTCTTTCGTGGTTCCAGATGGTGAATCCCCGTCAATGCTTTTCATGACTTTTAAGAGCTCTTTGATATCAATTTTTGAAACTTCTTGTAGAGAAGCAATTTCCACACCTCATTTGAGCCTGTCCTTTTAAACTTCGTATATGTGTCATCGGTACTAACGACCATTTTGCACGCGTGTGATGTCAGATACTTTCCAAGCCGCCTGATCTATCTTAGCTGTGAGTGCACATGATCTTGGAGGTCTGGCACGCCATCTTGCCCACCAACTCTCTCGGGAATTTTATTGTATTGCGTCTTCAATGACTTCGTAATTCATATAATGATTCAGTCGCCAGACGGATGACATTTTTGGCAATATTTTCAACTATTTTGTTTCCCTCAAAGCCTTCATGGCCTGGAATACAATAAATATGCCATTACTTCCCTAAAGCTTTCTTGTCCACAATTCTTTTGATAACTGGATTTCAGCCCCTCACGATTACAAATGTATATTTTCTGAAAGCTTTGGCTCATGCGCAACTTGTCGGATCAAAATATAGCCCGGCCACGATCGGAAGGAATGTACCGTCTTGCACTGTCAGCACATACTGGAGACAATTGAGACGGCTACAATACTCAATATTGCAAAAATATTTTTGAAGATTAATATATTATATACTTTGATCTGAGTGATATGTAAAATATTTCTTTTTTTAATTAAAACCTTTAATTAATAAATATTTTGTATTACATATATTATGGGTTAAAAAGTCGTATTTTTTTCTCATTTTAAGTTTTGCTTGTTTTTCGGATGTTTTGCGATGCATACTTACTTCATAAGGTGAAAATTAATATTTTGCACGGCGCCTAATTGTAGGCAATATTTTTCTGCAAATTTTTTGTTCGTTTTCAAAAACGTAGCATACATTTAGATTACCATACGTATTATATATTGAAAATGTGGTATTCGAGGCGCTGCTTTTATTAGCTCTTTACAAAAAAAAGAAGAAAATAATAATAATTTTATATCAAAAATAGCGCTACCCGTCGTATGAGTAATATTAATTACTGCATTAACAATCGAAAGCCGCCATGCGCATATATTTGTTGCGGCGAGTTTCGTGCATGAATATGCTTTCAGCGTAATTAAAATGAGTAAAAAAATTTTAATAAATATTAAAAACATTTGAATGAAAGTGGTTAATAATTTTTTTCACTTTTTGTTAATTTTTTATATAATAAAAAAATTATTTATGAAGCATGAAGGCAGTTTGAAGTTATAAAGTAAATTAGTTTTTTATTGCCAGAGTGGTGGGTGTATGTGTATGCGTGTGTGAGCACAGTAATGTTGTTGTCGTGACTTTTGTATAATTATGAGCTGTTGTTGTTGCTATTTTTTATTAAAAACTGGCTGGTTATACCTATATGTGTGTGTGTGCTAAGTATTTTTTAATATTAAAAAAAAAATATTTATTCATTTACTATTATGCTTTACGCCAACCAACAAACCAACTTACTAACGAACCAAAGCAAAAAAGCAAAAGGAAAAAATATATATAAAAAAAAATAAAATAAAATTCAAATGAATTTTGTGCACATTTTCAACGCTTGACGCATTAAAAGCAATGCATACACCATGACTATCAGACTAAGTAATTTTTGTTGCAGCAAAATAAACACACGCTTTGCTTTGCAACAACAACAACAACTGCAAAAGAAAATAACGCCAGTGAAAAAACGAGTTGTGAAAAATGATTTTAAATTAATTAGTACTAATGAAAAACGTTAAGTTCTCAACGTTAAGCATTTTTTTTTTGTCATGACTTCATTTCGAATTTTTTTTACAACGCCACCACCAGCACCAACACAATTACACTCTCATGCCCACATACACGTATATGGTATGTACATACGTGCATGCTTGCTCATGATTACATAATGCTTTTGCCTCCTACAATTGAAAGTTTTTAATTTCACTTTTCGCACTTTGCTGGTATGCATTTCACTCTTGTTGTTGTTGTTAGTATTGCTACTACAGCAACCGCTTATAACGCCAACACCATTAACGCCGCTGGCTACTACTGACTATCGCATCAGCGCTCATTGTTTCCTGCTAAAGCCTGTTTGTTTTTTTGTTTTTTTTTAATTTTTTTTAAATTTTTTTTATAACTTTTGCATTGGCTTTTTATAAGCGAAGTGTGTGTGTGTGTGTGTGTGTGTGTGAGCTAATTTTTTGCCCACTCATCATCAGCGAAATGAATTTGACGTTTATCCTTGCTGTGTCAGCGTCGCTAATGCAAACTCCTGCAGTCGCTCTCCCGCCCACTTCTTCCACCACTCAGCGAGTGGGGGGGCGGCAAGAGGATTGGTGAATATGCGAAAGCAAAGTCCTCAAAGTAGCTACATAACCGCTACTTTGCAGCGCTGCAACTGAGGCTTTGCTCGAGAGGCGGCGCTTGGCGGGCATTGAAGGCATTATAATCAGCGTTTATTGCTTGCAAAGCGTAGAAAATTAGTTGGGCAAGGCAAGGCAGCAACATGAAAAAAAACTAAAATGGAAATATATCGAAAAAAAATTATAAAAAGCATTAAAGAGAAAAAAATTAAAAAAAAAGAAATCATAAAATATAAAAAATTAACATAAATAATACAGTGAAAAAAATTACAAAAAAAAATTATTTCTGCAAAGTATCACAAGTGGCTAACGACTAAACTCTAAAGCTGAAACACAAAACATAAAAAAATAAAACAAACGGAAGAAAAAGTTGCATAGAAAGCAAGCTGGCGCCACCGGATGACTACCTTGAAACAATGAGGTCGGCCAGCAGCTGTCTTTCCTGTTACAATAACCCTTCCAGCGTCAGTTAGCAGCACAGCAGACACGGAACGTAGTAAAAGGGAGTGCAGGCGAATGAAAATGTGGAAAATTGAAAAAAGTGGTAAGTGTTAATTTTAATGGGTTTGACTTGAGCAACAACAACAAAAAAGCCATGCAAGCCTTTAAAATTTTTTTTACGCCATTCTTTAATGTCATAACATAAATTCAAGTCGATTAAGAACTTTAAATGCTTAGCTATATACATATATATATGTAGGAGTATGTTTATTAAGTGATAGTTAATGTCTTTATAGTGTTAATGGAAAATAGTATGGTAAATTAACTACTCATCCTGAGAACAAACATTATATAAATATTTTGTAAAATTTTTTTTTTATTTAACTCACATTTTGGGTGAAAAAAGTAAAGTCATAAATGGCTTTCTTTGCAATTAGGTGATTAAAAAAAAAAAGAAAAGAAAAAACAAAAAAAAATAATAATAATAAAAAATAAAAAAGAGGAAATGTGGAAATCGAGTATCCTAAGGCAGTTGATGAGTACAATAACCTAATGGGTGGCGTTGACTCTTTGTTTTTACTTGGTTCTTTACTGGGACTTTATAGAATTCAATAGTGTTCGGAAAAATGTTATAAAAAATATTTTTCTACATAATTAAATTATGGATTTTATAGCGTTGTAAGTCAGATTAGTATGCGTCACTGAGCACCTGTGCAAGGAAGGAAAAATAAAGAAGCTCGGACGTCCTGCAATGACTCCAAATCCATCCCCGACCACAAGCAGGGATCTTACTCCTCCTATTAGCAAAATAATGAAACACCAGGAAATTAATTGGAGTTTTGTTCGAGTGGACAATATTGGGCATTTTGTCATCTGAAAAAGGAATAGGCAATTCTGCCAAACGATTATACTTTTCAGCGATAAAAGTGTTGTTTAGTAGGGTCAAATAAATTTCAATTTCAGAGAAATTCACTTTCATTCATCTGCTTGAGACGCTTTAGAGGGTTAATTTTATGTAAATTTTGTAATTGTAGAAAAAAATTGTTGCCTACATTTAGGATGAGGTTAATTGTAGTAGTATAAGAAACTAAGAGGTAGTGAAATGGTTAGGTTAGCTGAAAACGGCTGCTGGGAATCAACTTACCTACGCCTCAAACGATCTCATTGTGTTACTACTAATAATTCAATTAACCCCTACTTGCTAGTCACACCACCTTTTGTAGCTGGAAAAACAACCTAATCGACGTACTCTGGCCCCGCTACTTAACACTTAAAAACTTCAGTCTACTTCTGCCAAGTGTGGGGCATTTGCAATGAAAGTACCTTAAGGTTTCCTGCTCTTTCTCCTCTCTACAACTCCGTCCCCTATGGGAAGATGTCTCTTAAGAAAACTTTTTATTGTAGATATTTCTTGCTTCTTCTAGTGAGATGAGCTCTCTTGACCTTCTCTATTTCTTGCCAGCCGCAGTACCTTAGCCACAGGGCATGACTGCTCTTTTTTCCTGCAAACTCGTCCTCCATTTGGTTGCCATGTATACTACTATGCCCTGGTTGGTACCCCTACCAAATTAAACTTAATTTTCCACCGTTTCTGATTTAATTGTGACAGATTACAGAACTCTTTGTGATGTCCGGTCATTCAAAAGAATATAGATACAATTCACTGAGAGTTTCATTAGGCCTAGACAGTTGAAAGCTTAAAAACACTACAGTGATGCGGCGACCAAAAGACCAAGAGGACAGTCATAAGCTCAGTAGGCGTAGTCCACAATACACTACTATTGATGGCGGGATAGTTTTATGAGCTTTTCGTTTTTAATGAATATAGGCTCATTAATAAGAGATAATCTTGTCATTTGCCCCGGTGGACGAAAGTCCAGTTGGAATATGCTGCAAAGCCCGATAAAAGAGAAGTATGGGGTGGAATGACCGTGGAATCGTCCACAAAGAATTTCTTCCACCGGGGTAAAACTGTAAATCAAGTTTACTACCGCCAAGTACTCGAAACATTGCGAAAACGAGTCAACAGGGTGCGCCCAGACATCGCTCGTAACTGGATCCTTCAACGCGCCGTGCCACACCGCCCTCTGCGTGTCCCAGTATTTGCTCTTTAAAGGGATCGCCGAGTTGCAACAACCGCCTTATTCGCCCGATATGTTACCAACTGACTTTTTTGTTCCCTAGAACCAAATCGGTGGTCAAAGGACCACATTTTGAGTCGATTGAGGACATCCAGGCGGCCGTGACGAGGGTACTCGCGGACATCCCAGTCGAAGCGTTACAGAAATATTACGAAGCATGGAAAACGCGCTGGAATCGTTGTATAGCTGCCCAAGGGGACTACTTTGCAGGGGATGGCAGAGTTGTACAATAATTTTGAAATATACGGTTTTTATGGAATCAATCTCATAACATAATCATCACACTTCGTAAATATATCAATTTGAAGGCGAGCTAAAGTTAGAAGGCGGAACCTCTGGCGGTTGTGCGTATGGTTGAGTGCTAAATTTAAATAAGAAGAATCATTATGATAGAAATAACTTTTGGTTGCCTGGGTCCAAGGCAGCAGATATATATGTATGGGTAATAAAAATCAGTCCATATAATTTTATTATTTACTTAAAACTTATTTTCGGAATTAAAAAAAAAAAATTCCAACAATTTGTAAGGAAAAGTCATTTCTAACCAACGTTTTATCTGCCACTTAAACCAATAATTGTAAACAACAAATTTTTGTAGCAAAATTATGACTACAACAACCACAACAACAACAACCAAAAAACAACAGCAGCTTTGTTGTTTTGTGTTGTAGTTAATGCGCATTTGAACTTTTACCTTTTATGGGTTACTCAATTACGCCAAGCGCCAAAAACTTAAAACTACGACATGAAATAAAAAACAACAACAACAGAAAGAGGAAAAATATTACCAGGACTACAAGAACAATAATACTAACCAACTATGGCTTGCTTCTTGCCCATATTGACGGTAGTGCGACGTGCATTACAAGAGTTATGGATCTGTACATTAATACATTATATAATAGTACGTGTTTGTGTGTGTGTGTGTGTGTGTATTTATGCTTGCTATATGGTATTTACCTCGACTTGTACGCCTCATTATTTGGACTCATAAAAACTTTGAGTTGCCCAAGTTAAAAAAGTACTTTCAACTCAAGTTCGAAAGCGAGCAAAGAAAGCTAACGGTAAACGGCTAACGGGTTGCCACATGCTGGTGTGTGTGTGTGTGTGTGTGTGTAGGTGCAGTTGTTAGTAGTTATGTAAGTAAGTATGCAGGTTAGAGGATCAACTTTATCGGATCAACCGAGGTCAGGCGACTCTTCAATTTATTTATTATTGTTGAAGTTGCATTGTTGCAGGTAATAAACTTAGCTACAGGTAGTTGCAGTAGAGACGATATACGAGTACATAACATACCTACATACTCATACATCCGTATGTTTAATGCATATTTGTTTTAACTGCTTTGCTTGGTTGGTTGGTATTCTTTGTTAACTGCTTTTAATAACACCCTATTATTTATTTACTGCTCATTTGTAGTTGCTACTATTAGTTTTCTTATTGCTGTTGTTGTTCTATTGTATTATTAGCGCGACATTGTTATAAACTTTTACTGCTGCTACGCCTATGCCATGTTCGAAAACTATTTGCGGCTAATAATGGAAGCAGCTAAGGCTACGTATAAATAATTCGAGCATAAACAGCGAAGCATGATGGTTAAATAGTCTAACAAAAATAACAGCAACAGCAAGTAAAACAGAAAAAAATTGAAAAAAAATAGAAAAAATAGAAATATCACAAAATACGCCCAGCACGCAGCAGGTGGTCACTTGGACTAGTCTTTTAGACTGTTGCCGCTTGATGGACTGCAATAAGTATACATACATATGTACATAAGGAATATTCATCTACACGTATGTTGCATGTGCGTGCCGAACAGTAGTATCATAAAATATGTATGTTGCATATTTGCGGTAGTTAAGGTATATTGTTGTTATTTTTGTTTTGTTGGCATTTTTTTTTATTTTATTTACCAACTATCAACTAACGGTATCGTGGGTGAATAGCAAAGCGATATTAAAAGCTGTAAAGCGTAGATTCATTATATTGCTTCCGAATATATTTTTATTACCAAACAGTTACATTTATGTATGTGCCAATATGTGTGCATAGTTTGAGGCGTTCATGCTATGCCGTCATTGTGTTCCTGTTTGTGCCCACGATTTTTGTTTTCGAAAATTTGTTCATTCAATTTATTTCCCTTTATAGTAGTTTTGCACTAGTTTAATATGTATTAATGTGTGCGGGGGAGTATTTTTTGTTGTTTATGTTAAATGATTGACGTGCACAGTGTTTCGAGTTAAAAATTTCGCTAATTTGTTTGTTCTTTATTTTACAAAAAAAAAGAAAAATTAAATAAAGTAAATGTATATTTACTTTAAATATGAATATGAATTTAATATATATTTATTTTTAATCAAAATTTTGAATACTTAGGTCAAATTTATCACCAAGCTTTTAACTATTTGATGTAAAATTTTAGTTTTTCATTTTAAATATTAAATGTTTTATTTATATTTTTTGGTTATTAATTTGTTTTAATTAAATTTGAATTTAATTTATTAATTTTTAATTTTAATAATTAATTTTTAATCTTTAACCTTTAACTTTTGTTGTTTAATTTTTAATTTTTTAAGTTTTGATATTTAAATTTTTTTAATTTCTAATTATTTTTGAATTTTGAATTTATTATTTAATTTTTAAGTTTTAATAAATAGTTTATAGTTTAAAATTTATAATTTTTGTTGTTTAATTTTTAATTTGTATCTTTTAATATTTAGTTTTAGCTTTTAATTTTGTTTTTATTTATTTTTAAATTTATTTATTAATATAGATTTTTTATGTTTTAAATTTTGAGTTTTATATTATTAAATTAATTTTCCTATTTTTTAATTTTTTTTTTAATATTTAGTTTTATCTTTTAATTTTAGTTTTGACTTTTTAATTATTAATTTTTAATTTTATTTATTAAAATAGATTTTTTAAGTTGTAAATATTATTTAGTTAATTTCCATTTTTTTTTTATATTATATTTGTTAAATTTGAAGGTTTAGTTTTCTATTTTTTGATTTTGTTGTTTTTTATATTTGAATTTTTTAATTTTTAGTATACTTTATTACTTATTTTTTAATATCACGTTTTTTAATTTTTAATTAGCCTATAAATTTATATATTTTTAATTTTTATTATTTAATTTTTCGGCTGTTCTTGTAATCTTTTCATTTCCAGTATTATTATTTAATTTTAAATGTTAATAAATTTTTTTTGGATATAATTTTTTACTCTTAATATTTAAATTCAATTTTTAATATTTAGTTTTTAAAATTAATTTTTTGTATTTAATTTTTATTTTTAAGTTATAAAATTTTAATTATTATTATTTAATTTTTAACTTTTAATTTTAAGTTGTAAATCTTTAATTTTTGGTGTTTAATGTTTAATTTTTAAGTATTAAATTAATTTTTTTTAATTTTTAATTTTTAAATCCTAATATTTTACTTTTAATATTAAATTTTTAATATTTATTTTTCAATATTTGAGTTTTAATTTTTAAATTTTGAATTTAAATTTCTAATTTTTAGTTATTAGATAATAAAATTTAGTTTTAAATCTTGGTTTTTAAATTTAATATTGAAATAATAATATAAAATTTGTATTTTTAATTTTAATTAAATTTTTAGTTTTAGTGTTTAATTTTTAAGTTTTTTAATTTTTAGCTTTTAAATAATAAAATATATTTTTAATATTTTATTTTTTTAATTTTTAACTTATATTTTTACAATACAACCCATTGCCTGCCATATTGACTGTAAACAACTGGTGTTGGCCACAACATTAAGACTTGTGTCACGTGATGCTTTCAACTTTAATTTCTTTCCAAATTCATTTACACATACACGTACATATCTACTAAAAATCGCGAAATGAGCCTTACATGTGTATTAAAATTCCATACTTCAAGGCAACTTGCAAAACTTTGCCTCATAACATTTATGACATTTTATTTTGTGTGGCATTTAATAGCATTTGCTCAGTCTTCCCCTCATTCCGCCATAATCACGCGGTGGTATAAAGGAAAGGTTTTCATTTTCATCATGTCACTTGATTATTTAGTTTACTTGTATGTACAGTAGGTATATGGTACATATACTATATACTATACGTGTATAAATAACAAAGTATGTTTGCCTGAGTTCCTTTCATATAAAAAATTGGCCTGATTATGCCTATTTTATTTCGCTGACTTCTCATTCAATACTATTACTTATTTGCTTGTCATTCAAATGAAACGAAATTTCACCAACTTTGCCTCTAAATGATATAAATCACCACTTTTTGCTTTAAATCTCTCATCTTCTCCTTTTGTATTGACATGAATGAATGACTTCTATGGAAGTTTGCAACACTTGTTTGACGTTAATTCGCTAGAAATAATTTGAAAAAATACACACTTATGTATATAAGTATGAAAAAAATAGTACAAGTGACTTGCATGTCGCATTCGGTTTCATGTTATGTGTTGCAAATTAGTTGGCATTATTTTATTGTAGTCTCTTGTGGTCGCTTTGTGTTCGGGTCTGAATTGTTACTGCCATGCTCCACGCAATTGTCGAAAGGGAGTAGTTCTAATTAAATGCTAATTTTTTCGTTGAATTCCATAGAAATCATAGAAATTAGAAATGTGCATGTCATTTCATTTCAAACAGGAAATTGAATTTATATTTTGCCATAGAGTATATGAGATTTTTTATTTGTTCTGGTTTTAAACGATAAGTCATCTCGTGTGCGAATTCACTCATAAAAGGAATATAATTTTATTTGGTTTATTTTAATTTAAAAATAATATATTTATACATATATAATTGGCGATGAAGCGAATTTCGGCCGAGCTCCTTTCCAAAATTGTGGAGGGACCTATAGTCTATACTAAGCCCTCTCAGAGCTGTGGATGGTTGTATATATGGATAAATGATTTTCATGTTAGAAATACAGTTTGTTATGATGGGATTTATATTGTAGGGTGAAGATGAAAAATTAGATTGAGCCGATAGTACATGCCATACTGACGAGAGGGTTGCTAATTAAAGTTCACATTTTTGATCGTCGGGAGCGAGGTCTATCGGGGCCTGTCTTTGCAGCTAGCAAGCAGTGGTCAGTGGGTTCGCGACTTCTTCCCTAGAATCTCTTCCATTACAATTTTTATTACAGCGTCCCTATTTATTTTACTTTGTCACAAAAAAAAAATGGTGACCGTTGTTAAATAAAAAATTAAAAAAAAATTTGATTTTTTGAAAATTCTAACTAGATGTAACCCCTTAACCGAAGTGTTGAGGAACTCTTCAAACTTATCGAAGAGATTCGTAAAGTAAAATAAGAGACGTGTAAGAGTTTCTACGGCAAATTAGAAATGATAAACGAAGTATATAGGCTTAAGAAAGAAGATTGAATGCAGTGAAAAAGCACTGGAAGATCTGGTCAACACGCGTTTTGCAGAGTGTACGGGCGCTACTAATTTCCAACCTGTAGGTATTAGCTTAGAGTCCGTTTCATTCGCTATCATAACTTCCTTTCACTTACGATGCAGAAGATATTAACATAACTGATACCTTAACCGGTTGATAATATGTATATGAAATATGTTTAAAGTGTAACTATCTATGTACGTATCTATTGGAGAGAGTTGAGTTTCATATTCACATCGAAGGCGGGCAAAGGAGTTTCCCCCTAGTCAAATTAATACAGACCAAAAAGTCTAGCCTTATGCCTTCTGAACACATTTGAAAATACTCTAGGCTTATACATTCGAGGCAAGCTTTCCTCGGCTAACAAATTAAAAGCACAACGCGTTTATACGAAGGGTATATCCACTGAGACTGAACTTCAGTCATTAACACCAAATATAGAGAGTGCTCTAGAGAATAAAGAATATACCCTAGAAGTCCTTTTAAATATGCGTGGAGTATTCAACAATATATTCAATGATGTAGTTGTGGAGCAGTCCAGATAGAGCACGCCATTGCGCTAAGAATGATATCAACGGCTGCATTGCAAAGGTCACTTAACCTTAACCACCAATCGATATTGCAGTGGAAAGCCTTGTCGCGAAGTCAGCTGTAAGATTGGAGGCGTTGGGTGAATGTTCTTCAAGAATCTTTGGGCATTGCACTATAAGCAGGAGATCAGTGGACATAATAGATAATATACTCCAAGGTTTTATATGGGAAAGGGAGTTCCAATTCACATTAAAAGAACTGAAGTATGCGACCCACCAGCGGAACTTGCACATCTACACGGACGGTTCGAAAAAGGGAGGAGTGAATAGACGCGGAAATCAATTGCGCAGAGCGCTAGGCCTCAGGCAACATTTCAAGCTTCCAGAATAGTATAGTACAGATGGAAGTCAATCAGCCAGATAAATCAAACCCGGATCTGTACAGAAAATACGCAAGTCATTAAAAACGATGTATGTTTAATCAAATTTCTGAAAAGGTTGACATACGTATCGGCCTGAGATGGAATGCCTTAACGACATCCAAGATTATGTGCAAGAGCACAGAAGGAGAATACGCAAATTTTTTGCAGGTCTCCAAATGATTGCAGGGTGATTGTTGGCAGGTCACAACTTACTAGCATCATACCCGGAGTCGCAGGGAAGAATTCATGAGTGAGACGCGGAAATACGTCTTTGCTTCTATTCGGCCTCAACTAGAACTCGTTCTAGGTATCTAAGATAATCTTAATTCAAAGAACTAGATGAAGTTTCAAAGTTAGATTTGAAGGCTCTATTAAGCTTCACATAAAACATGACGACTACTTCTGCTCGAATTATATTGAACCTTTACAAAGGTCCAGAAGATCTATGTATGACGTTATAGCCATCCGGTATAACCTAACCTATTATGGATCTGATTACAACTTTAATTTATTCATAATTCATTTCTAAAAATGACTTTGTGGTAATTTTATCGTGCAAAAATAGCAAATTGCAATTGCAAGGAGTGCTGAATACATTGGAGTGTATTTACAAAATGACTAATCAACAAGAAGCAAGTGCCCAATAACCAAAATTGCCGATAACAGACAGATAAGCGCTGCGGACATTAATAAGCAAAATGAACTGAAAGGAAAAGGCAGAGAAAATGTGCAGACGTGTACTCAATAAATTGCATTGACGCAGTAGATAACTGATTAAAACGCAAACAACATGTGGTGGTGCTGATGAGAGGACCTGTTCTTATGAAAGGACGATATATCCTGTAGACATTTGGACGGAGAGTGGCGTTAAAGGAAAAGTGATGAAATAAAAATGGCGTGAGTATGAATTGAAGGTTGAAACCATTTCCAAAGAAGGTGTCAAATGAACAGATGATGAAAGTAGGAGATAACAAATATGAATATCTATTGAACTGTGATAGAGCGTAATAGAAGAAACGAAAGAGGAGCAAGCATATAGAATGAAAGCTCCGCTCTTTTATATTCAGTAGCCAGACAGACAGACAGTTAAACAGGCTGACTGATAGCGAAGTGGACATACGTGTACATCCTGCTGAATGTTAATATCGCTGACAAGTGGAGCTAATAGCCAGCTTAGTGGGCCTTCAAGTGAGCGCCGCAAAGTCTTAATTACATATATACATACATACGTGTACATACACTCCCATTTGACGTATGTAACAGCCAAAAGCAATTACAAATTTGTACAACAACAGCAACAACAATAAAAAAACTGACACTGCCTACGCCTCGAGCTGTCGTCACTAGCAGTTGTTGTCAACACATCTCCCCCCTCACCCCCCTCACCCGTCTCATCCACTCTCACACTGGTACAATCGCTTCAACAACATCAGAAACGTGTTAATCATATATGTATGTATGGTATATGTGGTATGCATGTGCTTATAGGTACATATGTATGTATATATGTACATATGTTTGAATGGGTTTCTATGTACCTTTTGGCGGAAACGGGAGTTGCTACAAGTTGAGTTGTTTTGTATTTGGCGGATGTGTCCAGCGGCTATTCTCCTCTTTCAAATATAATGTGAGCTCATGTTGGAGGACGTGTGATATGTACATATGTATGTGTCTTGGTATGTGGCTGGCTACTTATTGTGTGCACTTGTTGTTGTTTGGTGTTTATCATGATATACATATGTATGAAAACATACTTTAGTACTAGAATTTGTATGTGCGTATGTCTAAATAAGACCAACGGCATTATGCCAATTGTTGCTTTTGTTGCTTTTGTTGTTTTTCTCTTACACACCGTTAACACAATTTCCTTATGCTTACTCAACCGACGGACTGTTTTCTGACACACGACTATCACTTAACGGAACGTGCCTTGTCCTACATGTATATATACACATATACCTTAGTGTTTATTTATACGTAAACAACTGTAACCAAGATAACAGAAATGTCTGATAACATACAGACGCACATATGTATTTCGTCACTTGGCGAACTCTTCATGTGTGTGCAACCAGCAGATTTGCTTGCGGTTAGTTCTTTCAGGTTAAATAGTCGGACTCTTTAAGTAGTTGGCGAACACAATCAAGCCAGTTTAATGTAATAAGCATGGGCACATACATACATACATACATACTAGGGATGTAACGAATCTTTTAGGCTGGAGATAAATGGTACTTGGCTCTATATTTACTAATATTAGTTCTATTAGGTGGGCTCGGAATTCTAGATTTCAGTAACTTTGTAATGTGAGTTGCCTTATTTTCACTAGACTTCCATCAAATAGGCCGCCGAAGAGAACAGCGCTGAGCTCAGCACACACACAATCTCTGAAAAATTTTGGCAGGCTCTTCCGCACACACAGAGTCCTCAAATTAAAATATTTAGACTATAAATTCGGCATCTTCTTCATTCTCCCTGTTTTGATTTATTTCCGAACCATTCATAATAACTATCCAAACTGTGGAGCTCTGCATAAAGAAATTAAATGTGTGTTCTTCCAATGCTTTCTTGATTTAAAGAGTTATCTCTGACTCTCACACCATTTGAGGAGGACACTCTTGGATAATACAGTGCAGAAAGAGAGCCTTCCGTGGCAAAAGACTCACTTAAACAGTTCCGTGACCGGATCGACATTTTCAAAAAAAAAAAAATAAAACGCCAAGATTTTGAAAAGTTTCAAAAATGCTTTCCCTGCGGCTGTTTCGAATAAATTCAGCCGAGAGGCCCAATTTTCGGACCACTTTTTCTTACAATTTACGGTGTATGTCAGTAATAACGTGTCGAATATTCTCTTTGAAAGCGTCAATCGTCTCGGTCTTGTCTGTGTGGACCGACGACTTCACATAACCCCACAAAAAATAGTCCAGCGGTGGTAAATCGCATAATTTTGAAGACCACACTACAGGTCCACGACGAGGAATAATGTGCACATCTACGTTTCCCTTCAGTGAGATGATAGGTTCGTTGGCTGTGGGGCATGTAGCGTCGTCTTGCTGGAACCAAAGCTCGTCCACATCAACATCTTTCAATTCAGGCACGAAAAGGCCATTAATTATAATGGTGTTCCGCATTGGGTGTAACATAATGGCCGGCTTCCATAAAGTATATGGATACAACGACCACTGTTGCGCGAATGAACTTATTCGAGTCTTCTGCGTCACTTTACTCTACAGCAGCAAAACGTCTACGGTGCTCACTGTACGAAGAAACCGATCTATGGTTGCTCAAATTACCTACCTTGCTGGGGGATTATGAAGACCAATTATTGAAGCGTTGTAGAAAGTCCGTAGAAAGTCCTATCATTATAAAAGAGCAAAG
This sequence comes from Ceratitis rosa, assembly GCA_037013455.1. Classification (NCBI taxonomy): domain Eukaryota; kingdom Metazoa; phylum Arthropoda; class Insecta; order Diptera; family Tephritidae; genus Ceratitis; species Ceratitis rosa. The sequence continues at coordinate 3,250,316 of JAWMAG010000006.1, forward strand.
CAACTTGAGTATAAATCAAGCAACAGCTGTCAAAAAGACCTACTTGGAAAAAAGGATTGTCTCATTGAAAACCACACATCTAAAAACACACCCTTTATATACATATACTACTTACAATATATACATCACATATGTAAGTACAGAAATTTCACACAAATAATAGGTAAACAATTTACTATGTAATTTTGTTTGTGTTTAGTAGAGAGCAACAAATAACCATACAGATTACCAAGCAACTAACGGTAATGTAAACGATAACTGCTAATTTCATTGTGTTTTCGATTGTCTCGAGTGCAGTGGGTGTGGAGGGCGGAATGAATTGGCGCCATCGGGATACATACGAGTACATACATATTACATTTACATATATGTATTTATATATAGCTATGTACATATTTATGATACATACACGTAGGTATGCATGTAAGCATATTACCATACCTGTCGCAGTTAGGTTTTTCCGGTTGTCCTGTATAGTGTTTGTGTTTATTTATAAGCGCATTTTCACTGTTTTTATTATTTTCATTATTCCTGTTCGAACCTCCTTTTCACTGCTCACTGCTCTTCATGCTGAGGTGTACCATACATGCCCATGCAGAGGTGGGGTATGATAGAAAAGCAGTGATATGTGTGGTTGCGCCGATCCATCAGTGTGACGCGTAGGCAAGCGAATAGATAAACAACAGACTAAATTATAATAAACATGAGTCAATGTGCACATCTACCTACGAGTAGATATATTTACAAATGTGTATGTGTGTGTGTGTGTGTGTAAGCAATCAACTCACCTACATTTGCCTAATATATTTACGACTCTAAGCATGATTTGTGGACTTGTTATTATTGCAATAAATTCCTTTTATCAGATTCTGATAAAAGAGGTAATTTTTTAACGTTATTTTTACCGTTATTTTTTACCGTTTACACAAATCGCTGTTGACTAGCGGAAAGCTAAAAATTAAAAGTTTTACTGAAGAAAAGAGAAGAAGGAAATATCACTATACCTATTTACATACATATATGCTTATAGTCGCAGAGTTTCAGTTGAGTTCTAGTTAAATAAATTTTGATGGAGTAAAATAATATTGGACTTGAGATTTACCTACCTACCGGCTTGTCATTTATTCTGTTCAAGGGAATCGGATTCGCCAAGCTTAGTTCTTACGGCACTGGAAATATATTTTAACCAAAGAAATTGTCAAGACTGCCGTGAGCCAGTCTAAATGCACTTGGCAATTATTTGGTCTCGCACTTAATAATATTCAATGTGAATTGGTTAAAAATATTGCCATTTTTCTGAAAGCTTTTTACCAGTGTCTGGTTTTCCAGCTACTGAGTGCCCCGTCTTTGGGACTAGAAGGAGCAGCATTGAATAACTGAGTTGTAAAGTTAAATCGCTGAGCAGCATAGACTTTTTCATATTTTTCTCCAAGTTACGCTGGCAAACGGCTTAGATCTAGAAAGTTTTCCAAGAACTTCTATCAGCTTCTGTATAGAATGTAGAGTTCAATAAGTTACATTGGTTTTTGTGAGAGAAACTCTCTCTTAAAGAATTAAATACAGGTTTATCCATTTTGCTGTTTCAAAGAATAAATGTTATTAACACTTTGTTAAAACCACATATTGTCTAAGTCGTGTTCTTCAATTAAAAGCCAAAAAAAAGTCGATTATCATACGACCACAACGCTCCGTATTGACACCTACGGAAGAAAGAGCGCACCAGAGAGTAAGTTTTTTTTAGTGTAATGGCCTCTCTTCAATTATTTGAGGATTCTCGGAATTTTGTTTGAAAAATCGCCATCTACTTCTTGTTGTTCAAGCACCTAGACGACGTATGTACGGTATTGCAAATGGTCTGCGGACTTCAGTTGTTGTGTAAGTCGGACTTTATAAAGATATACACATATGTGTGGCGCCAAGTACAGGAGTTCGTAGGAATGTGTTACGTCATACTATACGGCGCTGAAAAGGTGTTTATTTCCGCTAAAAGTTTGTCTTTGACAGTTTTTCGATTGATTGACTCAGTACGTTGTGAGCGCTCGTCAAAGATGGACACCAGCAAAGAGAAAATTCGCTAAATTTTAAAATTTTTCTTCGATCAAGGCGAAAAAGCAGCCAAAGCGGCTGAAAAAATTAATTTAGTTTATGGGTCCGATACTGTACCCACGTGTGGCACAAAAGTGGTTTGCTAGGTTTCGTTCCGGTAATTTCGATGTCAAAGATGCATCACGCGTCGGGAGGCCTGTCGTCGAAAATTGCGACAAAATCATGGAAATAGTGGAAACAGACCGTCACGTGAGCACTTATTTAAATGCTGGGGAACTAAAGATAAGCCAGAAAACCGTTTGGAACCCTTTGCATAACCTTGGATTCGAGAAAAAGCTCGATGTTTGGGTGCCACACGAACTAACGCCAAAAAAACTTAATGGACCTAATTTCCATCTGCGAATCGCTGCTGAATCGCAACAAAATCGACCCATTTCTGAAGCGTTTGGTGACTGGTGATGAAAAGTGGGTCACTTACGACAACGTCAAGCGAAATTGGTCGTGGTCGAAATGCGGTGAGCCGACGGAAACGGAAGCCAAGCCAGGATTGACGGCCAGGAATGTTTTGCTGTGCGTTTGGTGGGATTAGCAAGGAATCATCTACTACGAGCTGCTCCCCTATGGCCAAACACTCAATTTGGCCCTCTACTGCCAACAACTGGACCGCTTGAAGGCACCTCTCATCCAGAAGAGGCCATCTTTGATCAACAGAGGCCGAATTGTGTTTCATCAGGACAACGCCAGGCCACACACGTCTTTGGTGTCGCGCCAGAAGCTCCAGGAGCTCGGATGGGAGGTCCTATTACACCCACCTTATAGTCCGGACGTGGCACCAAGTGATTACCATATTTTCCTGTCCATGGCGAACGCGCTTAATGGTGAGAAGTTGGCCTCAAGAGAGGCCTATGTAATTTGGCTCTCCGAGTTTTTTGCCAATAGGGACGCAGCCTTCTACGAGAGGGGTATAATGAAGTTTGCATCTCATTGGCAACAAGTTTACGAACTAAAGGGCGCATATTTAAAGCGGATAAATGTACACAAAGTTATCATATTTTGCAAAATCAATAGAAAAAAAGCCGAACTAACTTTTTACTTGACCTAAATATAAATATGTTTGTATACATAGACAGATCATTTTTGCTTGTTCGCCAACCCAACTAATCTTACAGGAACCTCGTATGCCGAGTGTTTTGACACAATAAGAGCAGTCAACATAAAAATGGCTACACAAACAAATATGCGTTTTGGAAAATATGTATATACATTGTATTGATCGCTGCTTTTCATATGGTAAATAAATATTTCCTATTGCTTATTTGTATGTACACAAAGTTATCATATTTTGAAAAATCAATAAAAAACGAACTTTTTACTTGACCTAATATATTATTTCATCTACAATAAAGTCATAATAATTGCAAAAAAAAAATCATCCGATCTGGATTGGGTGGTATCTGGTCGGACCATCTATGGATTATGTCTTTCGAGTTTATGTTTGGCGGGGGTTATATGGCCGATCTTCGCCTTCGTTTTCTTTCTGAAGCAAATTGGTAAGAAGAAATGGAAAGAAACATCATTATGCGCTCATTGCGGTTAAACTTCCTCCTACGCTCGACGACATCCAAAATATTTTGACCATTAAATGGTTGTTGCGTATTTTAAGAACATTCAACATAAAAATTTTACACCGCAATTACTTAACACAGAAGTATCTTAATAAAATTTTTGTTACATAAATACATACATACATACATACATACATTCCACTAAGTTAATTATAATCAAAAACCAAATATTAACGACAACGCCAGATGAAAATGACCAGCAGGACATTAACTCACATATAAATATAGTTCTATATATATATATACATACTCTTTTTGTATGTGAGTACAGACATACTTTGTTATAAGCCAATGTAATGTACCAATAAAACATAACGACGCTATAGCAATGTAATAACCAATGGCCCCGGCAACCAATTCACCAAACCAACCAAACCAACCAAACCAACTAAGCAACCAGTGAACCAGCGAAGCCAACAACGGTAATCAATTCGATCAACCTCTAATGGTGTTTCGCGGCGATCTGAAAAAAAGTCATTAAGATTTATTGCAAATTCATGTAATGTCTGGTACATACATATATACGCATATACATACAAGTAGAGTGGCATGAGTTTGCTGGTAGCTGTTTGTGTGAATGTGTGTGTGCTTATTTGACTCTGTGTGAGTTCGGCAAGTGAAGAGTCACTTGTAATTTAGTTTTATTTCATTTCGAAATTTGATTTGATTTTTGCGCTGATATAATTTTTGGTGATTTCGCAAGCATATCACGATAATGTAACGGTATATTATGTACTTTTTGCATTGTACATATGTACATATGTATGTGTTATATAACATATTTAGTGGCCCGTAGGCTTATTAAAGTGCAGGTTCTGTATTTATAGTTTCTACTTCATACATATAGATGTATTAGTGTATGTATGCATGCATGTATGTATGTATGTATTCGCGAATACATGTTTGTGGCATCTCATCCGCTTTGGCAGTTCAACAGTCACTCACCACTCACTCGCCATTCACTCACCGGGATTGTTACGCTTTGGTTGCTACTCAGCCACATTTCAGCTTTGCGGCCGCAGTATTGTGGCAGATAGTTTTTGGCGTGAACGTAAGTAAGATAAAGAGATGGCGGAGGCGGAAGAGGCACCAATACTTTCTCGGACCAATATCAAAGTAGAAGTAGTGACAGCCAAGTAAAGCCAGTGCCACGGGCGTAAAAACTAATTTCTGTTTTGGGCATAAACCGCATTGGAGAGCAAGTGAAGGCAAGTGAGGTGAATGAACAAGAGAAAATTGGTAAACAAAGGGGGAAAAAAAAAGAAATCCACAGAGTAAGGAAGAGCTCACACTGTGGAGAAAAGTTTAGATGGTGCATAGGGCTATGACATGGCGACTGATTTTGAAAATATGCACCTGCACATAAGAGAGCGCCTTGGAGCGAAGCATTCAGTGTCAATGTGCCCTCGCTCATAATGAGACTCCTGTTCTGACGTTATAAATTCCGTTATAAATTTATATGGCTAAGCTTGGGATATTTCCGGATCCCCACTATTGTGGTTGTGCGGAAGAAAAATAGAATCTACTTATGAAGGTCTTGAAATCTTAATGGGGGCTCTCTTCGAAGCTACGTAGGCTGCTATATATATTTCAGGCCTAATAATGAAAATACGAATATTTATCAACGAAAATGGTTTTTTTTTTGGATTTGGCTCGTCTTGGATGACCCACACGGTCGATTGATGTTTTGTTTCGGGTCCATACGTATAGATCCATGATTCGTCACCTGTGACGATCTTATAAACGTCTTTTGAAGCACCGCGAACGTATTTTTTCAGCATTTCTTTACATCAATCCACGCGAGCCTTTTTTTTGAGCGATTGTCAAATTGTGCGGGATCCAACGAGAACAAACCTTTTTTACGGCCAGGTGTTCATGCAATATCGAACATATGCTGGTGGGAGAAATGCATAGGCATGCCTCTATCTGAAGGTATGTTACATGACGGTCTTGCATTATCAGTTCACGTACGGTTTGATGTTTTCTGGCACAACGGCTGTTTTTGGACGACCTTCACGGAATTCGTCTTTGAGCGAGCGTCGGCCGCGATTGAATTCGTTGTACCAGTTTTTCACAGTGCTATAGGATGGTGCTTCATAGCCATACAAAGATTTTAGTTCATCGATGCACTCTTGTCGTGATAATCCACGTCGAAAGTTGTGAAAAATGATCGCACGAAAATGTTCACTAGTTAATTCCATTTTTTGGCCGAGATGAATTTTTTAATTCCCTGTAAATAAAACAATTCACGATTAAATGACAAAACGTTCTGAGTGATGTTATGCTGTCAACGCTTAGTGTTGCCTAGGCCAGACCTATATATAGCAGCCTACGTATCAGTAAATCTTCCGAATGACCTATACAGTTCGGACAACTGGCACTAAACATAGGCGAGTTGTAGTTTTGGCCTGTAATAATTTTGCTCTGTTAAAGAACTCGACAAAAGTTTTTAGCTCAGAAGGTACTTGGCCAGATCTTTGGTCGATTTGCTTGAAGGACAGAAAAAAAATATGCTGAATTTATTCTAGTATTCTCATATTCTTAATATTCTTAAAACATCTCCACTCATTTAGAAACTCATTTTCTAATATCATTCCTCTTTTCCTCTCACGGAGACGATGGAACTCGTGAAAAATGCGACAACCGTAATATTCTTCTGTTAACGAACTTAGAAAACCCACCACAACAACCCATGCTCGGGTATTAAAAGACAAAGACGAGTTGGCTGGGCAAAGGAGTAGTGGAAAAATTTGTAAGCTCCAAAGCAGCTGTATTCCCATGCGGTCCCTCAACCCTCCAAATCTTCTTCTCACTCTTCTCGCTCAACATTCACGAAACACTTTGCGCACTCGCTAACAACCAAAAATTTCACGTTTAACCACAAACTTGTAACCACAAAAACAACAAGCGCAAACGAAAAAGTTAAAACAGAAATTGACTGAACTATTTGCGCGAAAGGGTCCAACAGGGCAAAAAAAAAATATTAAAAAAATGAGACAACAAAAAATAGATACCACATTCGATGCAGAGAACAACTGAGTTTCGGAGTTCCTTATCGAAATTGCAACAAAACTGCGAACGAACTTCAGCGAACAAAGCGAAGCGAACAAATGTAACGAAATCAAAATAAATGCTTTACGCGACTCTAGGGAATTTTTTGGTGTGGAGCTGCGTTGTGCCCGTCCAGTGAGGGCTGGAGAAACAAAACGCTACATGCATGCCAGTGTAACCCTATGGAATGCCGACTCGGTGGTTATGACGCCGCGTATTCTTTTACGCTCTCGTTATAACGCTACTATGATATCGTTATAATTGTTATTGTTGTTGATATTGTTGTTAGACGTACAACTTGACTTAGCCGTTAAACTACGCCGCCTCCTCCCCTCCTCCCACTACATTACTACTCATCTCAGTTTTATTTGGTGCCTTTACTGCGGTTTCTCCACACATTTTCGGTGCATTGTTGTTGTTGCTGTTGTCGGCATTCATGTTATCTTCAACGCGAATTCTCAATCAAAAAAAAAAAAACAGACAAAGAGACAGAGCTATGCAAGGCGCAGACAGCGAACTCATTACCAATACTCTCACTGCTCAAATTAACAAAACAAAAATTTCATGCCGCGCACCGGACGTCATTAATGCGGTTCCCAGAAGCAGAAGTCAATCATACACACACACACACACACACACAACCACACATAGGCTTTTGCGCGTTATGCCTGCTTGACGGGCGGCCGCGAACTGTTTGTTGGCAACATTTGATGGTCGCAAATCAAGCCATCCACGATTATCACTCAGACCGACCGAGCTCCAGTCCATGGCACTGCAACATGACACAGAGGCAACCGCATGCAAGCTTAACTATACATTCCCGCCGTAGGGGAGTTTGTGCGGGTGTGAGGTGGTGAGAGGACGCAAAACTCAATTCGAGTGCAAGTCCCGTCCCGTCGTGGGTGTTTGTGTATGTGCGTATATGTTCGCGCGCGCAGAGCTCATAAAAGAAATCGATACTTCATTAAGATATCCTGTTTTGCCTAGGCGCTTCCTGTTTTCGTTTCCTTGATTACTTTAGTCGCTGCCTGCCGCCCGCAGGCCGTGTGGTGGAGTAATGTTTTTGGACGACTCCTCTACATACCACGTATATTAGTTGGTAATTCGCTACAATTTGCCCAATTAGTTCGCATTACGTTGGCGGCGGCATGCACACACACACACACACACACACACACACACACAACGAACACAAATCCACAGGCAGGCAGACCGACAGACAAAAGTTATCTCGATACCGTCGATTTTGGCTCCATTGCTAATGTTTTTCAGCAAGTTGTAGGATATTTGTTTCTTCGCATGTTTACAACACACTACAACACGCCGTCGTGGGAGGAAGGTAGGGAGGAGGATGAGTAGAGTAAAAGTGCTGCCACATTCCACTATTGCTGTGTGTGTGTTTGTGTTGGGTGGTGAATTGTCAAATCGCGTTAAAGCTACGATTTCCGCTGCGAAATGTTGATTTGCCGCCAGCCACGCAGAGTTGGTTAGCGCCGGTTAGTGTGGGTTGGCCCTTACTGTAAATGAGTCCGAACAAGCTGAGGAGTAATGTAACTGGTGCCCAACTCGATGAGTATTTACGAGTTATTTACGTTTATGTTCTTACCAACTCGGCATACAAAGTGAGAGGGTGGTGGTTGATCGCTGAGGTGCGTCTGTTGGCTTGGAGAAATATGCTTTTAGGCAATACTTTATGTAATAGTTGTAATTTCAATATAATAAGGCATTATGATGAAGCTGATAACCGCAACTTCATGAGTGCAGTTTTGAGAAATTATTCAGAGCTGATTAATCGTTCTCTGAGAACATAGCGCTGAGTAAACTTTACGAAAAGACACTTAGAGTCGTTGGGGCTTTATTACCTCTCGGAGGTTCGGAAGCTCTGCTCTCGATAGATAGAGATTCCGCTCACGTTTCAAAATTCTCAAGCCACTTGGTGTGTTTTATAAAGTTCAGGAGATTGATGATGCAAGCTCTGTAAGACAATCGAAGAAAAAAGTTCGGAGAAATCGAGAACTCACCGCACTGAGAGCTAATGAGAGAGATAATATTCCTCCTGAGATATGTCCCTACAGCTGCGTAAAAAATAGTTTGAGATGCAGCCCGTCCTTCTACCATGAGTCGCAATGCTTATGGAGATCCTGGCACCATCTTACACAATAGACAAATATATTCTATTTTCGTTGTCTTTGGTGTAACAATATAATAAACTTAATTTTGTTCTTCATATTAATTCTACTGTGCTTAAAGCTAAAGGCGGGTACTGCATCGAAAACTTTTAAAGCTGGGGTATTCTCATCTATCCAGCACAGATTTCTTGATTCGCTGAACTATATCAATATCGCCGTATATCTCATACCTACAGCTCATCTTCCCATCGGTTGCGGTATTCGCCATTCCCAACTCGTAGATATTGGCTTCGTCCATGCCTCCGCATCATATAGCAGAACGGGAACGTTGAGGGACTTGTAGAGGACTTCACTTTTCAATAGTCTAATCAGTCCAAAGTAGCACCTGTTGGCAAGAGTGATTCTGCGTTGGATTTCAAGGCTGACATTGTTGTTGGTGCTCATGCTGGTTCCTAGATAGACAAAATTGTCTACGACTTCGAAGTTATGACTGCCAACAGTGACGTGGGAGCCACGTTGCGTATGCTGTTTGTTCGTCTTGTCCTCGTTCACTACCAGACCCATTCGCTTCGCTTTTTTATCAAATCAGGAGAAAGCAGAACTCACCTCGCGGAAGTTGAAGCCAATAATGTCAATATCATCGGCGTACGCCAGCAGCTGTACACTCTTATAGAAGATTGTAACCTCATTTTGTATTGAACGGCTCGGAGAGGACCTTCCCGTTCCTGACGGAGCTTTTAGTGCTGCTTAAGGTCAGTTTACATAGCCGTATAAGTTTTCGGGGATACCAAAGTCAGACATAGCGGCGTAAAGGCAGCTCCTATTCGTGCTATCGAAGCCGGCTTTAAGATCGACAAAGAGGTGGTGTCGGTCAATTCTCTTTTCACGGATCTTTTCCAACATTTGGCGCATGGTGAATATCTGGTCAATGGTTGACTTACCAGGTCTAAAGCCACACTGATAAGGTTCAATCAGTTTGTTGACGGTGGGCTTTGATCTTTCACACAATACGCTCGAGAGGACTTTATATGCGTTATTAAGGAGGCTTATTCCACGGTAATTCGAAGAGACTGTGAGGTCCCCTTTTTTATGGAGTAAGCAGAGCACTCCAATCGTGGGGCATGCTATCGACTGACTAAATTCTGCAAAGTAGCTGATGCATGCACCTTGCCTTCTGTAAGCCGTCGAATCTTTTCATAGAATTTTGCCCTTGGCGGCCAGCTTCTGAAGCTCTTCATACTCACGCATCTCGGACTCGGACTCGGTGGAGTAGAAAACCGCTTGGCAGTCTGCTGTGATTGCAGCTTTTGAACGTCGAACCTTCCTTGTGTTTGTCGGCGAGCGTTCTTTGATACACAGATGCAGGTGCATATCTTCGCTGCAACAAGATAGTAGTCCGAGTCGATGTTGGGTCCTCGGAGTGCACGCACGTTTTGTGTTTTCAATCAGGGGACAACCAAGTAGCTTAATGTATTTTTTTTGTGATGGAATCTAGTACTATAGACAACCACATTTCCATTATTTTTAAAATCTAATAAATAATGCTTTATCAAATTTTTAGCTATATGAACCATTTCCCCGTAAATGCCAAGATTTAAATTGTGATTCCAGCACATTTAATTTAACAGACTACATGGCTACATTCCACATGGCTTTCCTCTGCCATCTGTAGTAGGTTCCACTGGGGAAAGATAGTCTCAACAGAAACTTTGTCGGGAAAAGAGGTATGCTCATGTCAGGCGCAGAATTCACCGTGGTAATGACTGTTTGCCAGTTCGTCGGCCAGGGACCCAAACCCCGAATGTTTGGCTTACAGTGGAGAGTTTGTTTAAGTTTTCTTTGCATTTTACTGCCAGCGAAGAAGGTGTTGTCGAAGCAAATGATGGAAGGGGTGTCCGCCATCTCTTCCGAGAATGGTATAGAGTTTAAAAAAAATGTGTAGAATTGGGTTGAAGAATAAATAAAATTGTTCCTAAAAGCCACATTCTTAAATTGTTTCTGAAATATCTTTTTGTCTCTAAATCTGGCTTAAAAATTTATACGTTTATTCATACATAAATACATATATAATCACTCAAATATGAATAGCACAATTCCCATTGGCTTAAAGAAACAATTTATATTTTACCCGAAATCGAGCGCATATTTTGCTTAATGCTTTTTTCCGATTTTCACTTATTTTGAATTTTTTTTTTTCATATTTTGCATTGCCATTGCGACTTTTTTCTCAAATTCAGCAAATGTGCACTTCATTGAAAATGATTTACGAATCAGCCCAACGCTCGAACGCTCGATAAGTGAGGGGGCGAGCGAGTGAAAAAATGGCGCCTGTAGAGGACAAGGTGGAGCGAGCAACACCGTTAGCAACAGGCAAACTTTTAAATGTCTGCTTGAAGGCTGAAAAAAGCAAACATGCAAATATGCATATTTGTATATACCTATATGTACAAGTATGTATGTATGAGTGAATAGTATATATAAAATGTAAAAAAAAACTTCGCATTATTTCTATACACGCATATACTACACATATGTACATATATGCATATAACAAAATACTCGCAGATTACTCGCAAGGATTGCATGGATTGGCATGTAAAAAGCATAAAATGCAAAACGAGTCAAAAGGGACTCATAATTCATCATAAATCAACAAAGCGAGCGGAAGCGCACAACGTCAGTGAAAGCAAAGATTCGAACTTCATATCAAATGGAGTTACGTACATAGTCGTATATGCATATACCTCGTCGTTGAAGGAACTAGTAGTTGAAGACTACTTCGAAAGTAAGTAGTGTCTAGCAGTTTTACTTTTGAATGTATAATTGACATCTAAAGTGAGTATTTTTTTTGGTTGAAAATATATCAACAAGTCTGATATCAGTGCCTAATGAATCAAATGAGAGCCAATTTTCACAGGCCTCTATTGAGGCCAACTTCTCACCATTAAGCGCGTTCGTCATGTACAGGAAAAGATGGTAATCACTTGGTGCCAGGTCCGCACTATAAGGTAGGTGCATTTGGACCTCCCATCCGAGCTCCTGGAGCTTCTGGCGCGCCACCAAAGACGTGTGTGGCCTGGCGTTGCCCTGGTGGATCACAATTCGGCCTCTGTTGATCAGAGATGGCCTCTTCTGGATGAGTGCTGCCTTCAATCGGTCCAGTTGTTAGCAGTAGAGGGCCGAATTGAGTGTTTGGCCATAGGGCAGTAGCTCGTAGTAGATCCTTGCCAATCCCACCAAACACACAGAAAAACCTTCCTGGCCGTCAATCCGTTTCCTGAGGCTCACCACGTTTCGACCACGACCGACGTTGTCGTAAGTGATTCACTGTTCATCGCCAGTCACCAAACGCTTCAGAAATGGGACGATTTTTTTGCGATTCAGCAGCGATTCGCAGATGGAAATTCGGTTATACAAATGGTTCCAAACGGTTTTCTGGCTTATCTTTAGTTCCTCAGCAATTACTTAAGTGCTCATATGACGATCTGTTTCCACTATTTCCATGATTTTATCGCAATTTTCGACGACAGACCTCCCGACGCGTGGTGCATCTTTGACATCGAAATTACCGAAACGGAACCTAGCAAACCACTTTTGTGCTACACGTTCGTTTACAGTATCGGGCCCATAAACTAAATTATTATTTTCAGCCGCTTTGGCTGCTTTTTCGCCTTGATCGAAGAAAAATTGTAAAATATAGCAAATTTTCGCTTTGCTGGTGTCTATCTTTGGGACCATGAGCTATTGTCCGAACGGGTGAGGGCACTCCGGCCTTAAAGTATTAGATTCCGTCGATTTTACGAGCACAAACATGGAAAAGGGGAACGAAATAGAGTCGTTGCATATATGAAATGAGAAGGACAAAACTGTCAATCTCCAGGCAGCTGTTGAGACTACCCTTCAAGTGACAGACAACAGAACAATAGTGGGGATGTTGCGAGGCAGTTGAACATATGATCACTGGGTGCCCAGCGGTCAGCAAACAGAGGGCGACCTTACTTTGTGAGGGTGTCATTTATCTTGAAACGTTATGGATGCTCCGAGGGCTCAATCAGTTCACTATTCACCTCCTTCTCTGACCTCCCTGAATACATTTAATTGTAGACTATTGTTTACTATGTAAAAAAAAAGGTTTCTCAGTGAATAATTTTCTTAATATACCTATATATAATATATTCTTATCAGGAACAATTGGGGACCATTTATAGAATTTTAAGAGTAGTTCTTACGTCATGACAGTAATACAAGTGGAAGAGTTGGCATTCCCATGCCTAAAAATTAACAAACTTTAATTTAATGTTGAATGCTGGTGAGGCAGGGCCTCAAACCGGGGGCCCTCCAAATGGTAGAACGTACTACTAGTTACTCGCCTTTTAAGGAATCATTTCTGTATTTAGTTTTTTCAGACTAGTTTTGAACTAGTGCGCTTTCGAACATATGCACATACCATATTTCACTGCAGTAAACTTTCAATAGCATTATCACTGACAGGGAATGGCAGCACATATAATGGTTAATGGGGTTTTAGCATTTCTGTGTATGTTTGTAAATAAATAAGCATGTAAGCAGTCTTCGCAGACCAAATACATTTTTTATTAGTTTATGCACACGCTTTTATGGTTTTAGGGTTAGAGGTTATTGATAAAAGCAAATGACTTGCGTAGAAAGTGGCAGTGCGCATGATCAACTGTATAATGGAATCACTGCTTGGGGAATAGTCATGAAAAAAGAGTAAGCACTTGAGAGGGGCTGGTGAGGAGGCATATATTTCCTTCAGAAGGGGATAGATAGCTTTGAGGAATTTTTTTGTAAATGGGTTAGTCGAGAGCTCAACACGTAGTAAAGGGTGTGGCGAATAGCGTATTCAAGTCATCTGGCATCACTAGATTACAGCTATGGGTTATGGTGAGACCAAAAGACCATAAATCTCATTTTACTCGGGTCTTTTCCAAAATGTGGCACTTGGTTAATATTTGGTCAGTGGTGGATTTACCAGGTCCATTCAGTTGGTAAACAATTGTGTTTCACACCATATGCTCGAAAGGATCTTATATGAAATATTAAGCAATTTTATCTCACGATAATTATCGAAGACGGAGTGGTATCCCTTCATGTGGATTGGGTAGTATAAACTTAGGTTCCAAGAAAAGGCAGTTCTTCACCGCAAATGTTGGAATAGCTCAGCTGGTAAGCCAACTGCTCGAGCAGATTTTTTGTTTTTCATCGCTTGAGGACTTGGGTTGGTCTGATGTTCTGTTTGGACTGTAATGTCGTCCATCTATGGCAACATGATCGATCTGGTTATGAGCTGAATCAGACATGCCGGATGCTTGCCTTAAATCATAGTCCTTAATAACCCGGATGTCGTTGTATAACTTTGTATATATTTGAGCTGGTTTCTTAGTGGTAGCTCTCAAACCTAGAGCACTATCTCTCTAAGCGAGTACATTTTTTATAGATTTATTATAGCTAGCTGCTTGCTTCAAGAGCACCGTCCGCTCGCAAATGCATCTCTGATGAACAGATGCTGTAATTAGACTTCAGCGAACACTTAAACCGAATATATGTCGGAAAAACTCCATAACAGCATAATCTTTTTCTGCCGTGACCCAAGGATCCATATGGATTTGTTACCGCATCTTGTACAAGGATCTCTTACGTTTCCAGGAGGCACGTCGTGAACGCAAGAGTAGGAATTCAGTATACCCCCGTGGCTGAAACTACATGCCTAGGCGCTTGGTTACACCACCTCGCACTCTGCCATTAGCACACTCAAAATTTGATGGTAGAATTGGTGAAAGTTTTTTCTTTTCTAAGCTTTCAACAGAGCTCCCATTCAAGCTCTCTGGCTTTTATGAAAGTCCAAGTGAATAGAAAAAGAAGCAAAGAAATCTTTTAAATGCCGTCTAAAACTATTGTTCAACTAAGATTTACACACAGTAGCAACTGTGCTATACGAAAAGAATTCCAATCGAATCAAGCAAGGATGCTTATCCTTTAAGTCTGCACATTCCTTTCCGGTCACACCTTGCTACCGAACTTCGCTTCATTGGCATGCGATGTCTTTCGGCTGCCAAGGCGCACTTTTGTGCACAACAACTTTGTCTATTTTATACGTGAAAAAAAAAGAAATTAATTACAAGCGGAATCCTTTGAGTTGCAACAATGCCACAACAGCGCGTCTTAGCGCTATGCCTCAAGAAGCCAACTTGCAAGCAAACTTACATCCATACATACAACTCCGCTACTGCTTCACACAGTGCAGCAAATGTGTTTAACTTTTGGCTTACCGGCAGCTCAATGGGGCGGCCATCTCCTCGTGTGTGTGTGCGCGCGTGTAACCAACATTTTGTTGCACAAAACTCCAATGAAACCCCCCAAGCACACAGTGAGAGACTAGAAGTCTAATTTGCTAAAATTCCAGCTGTTCGGTAGTGAAACGCTTTGACGCTACTGACTTCCGCTTCAGTGACCTGCAGGGCGGAAGAAAGAGAGAGAGAGAGAGAGAGCGAAAGAAAAGGAGAGAGAAAAGGAAAGAAAGCATGAAATGACTAAATTGCTTGAGTTGTCTGTTGGTTGTTGTTTCGTTGATGGCACGAGGCGCCCTGTTGCATTAAGTAGCCACTAATTTTCGCTACAACTATTCGCTGGCCACTAGATTTTTGTAACCTTCTTTGAGGAGCGCAAACAAAA
The DNA here is from genome assembly GCA_037013455.1 of Ceratitis rosa. Classification (NCBI taxonomy): domain Eukaryota; kingdom Metazoa; phylum Arthropoda; class Insecta; order Diptera; family Tephritidae; genus Ceratitis; species Ceratitis rosa. The sequence continues at coordinate 3,265,860 of JAWMAG010000006.1, forward strand.
AGTAAAAAGTCGCTATACCTACTTGAGAGAGCGATAGCGCGGCGGTAGAGGCAAAAGTTTTCTGTTGGTCGCTTGCCGCTTTGTAAAGCGTCAAGTTTACAATTTAATTAATCACTTTTGTGGAACTAATAAAAGTGTGTTAAGGAAATTGCTAAATAGTATTTTAAGTTTTCGTTTGCGTCGTCATTGGCCGAGTCGACTGGCGGGTTGAGCGTCTGTGCTTATTAAAGAATGTGCGGCACAAGAAGACGACGGTGTTCCCCGCCTCAGCTTGCTTTAATACAATAGTTGGCTTTCACATAAAATTGCTCTGAATTGCTTTTGGCTGCTCTTTTTTGTTGTACTTTGAAATTTTCATGCCTTTTTCGTGCTGCTTTTATAAATCAGTTTCTCTTCTTACCTTCCTCCGGTCGTCTGTAATGAAATTAATAGTTCAGACGTTGTCTCAACAAAAGAACACATTCTTCACTTTATTATTTCTTGTCTTCAAGCTCTTTAAAGTGCGACACGGTGGGTAAGTGGTGGAAAAATAGTGATGATACTTGATACTTGATGACATTTTTGGTATTAACCAAGATTCCGCTGTGATCGTAAGTACGAATTTGGTCCAGTAGAAAAGTTTGACTTTAATCGGGTCAAAAAACTCGGGCCTCTTGAGGCCACTCGAACTGGTCATCTCGAAACAGTTCCGAAGCTCACGGTAAGAGGTAGTTGTTTCAATGTCTGCGAAAGTTGCTCATCTGCTCTAACTAGTACCCGTGGTCCAGATTGACTGAGTTCAATTTTCCTATATGGCTCTTTAAGTTATTCAACCGCGTCTTTGAAGAAAGTCTCTTTCGGTGATCCAACCGTATCTAAACTACCATATCTTCCAAAGAAGAAGGAAGAAGAGGACATAAGAGCCCTTCTGGAGGTTCGGCATGCATCACGGACTACCAGTTGAGAATAAATCCAATGGTTTTTCTATATAAGACATCCTGCGGAGGAAGAACGATGATTAAAATTCGATATTTTCTAGAGAAAGAGCAAGCTTAGTCTTGTTTTTGTTAATGACAAGTTCTCATAGTGTCCTTATGTGGGAATCCATACTCACGTATCTCTGAGGTAGGAGTCCTAAGGATTATCCTGAAATTTTTATTTATACTGGCAAAGAGTTTCCTCCAAGAGTCACTAACATCCTATAGGCTATCTCTGTGGAGTTTTTTTCTGGAAGAAACTCTCAAGCTTCCCCTCTACGTTTATTCATCAGAAGTCATTTTGACTGGGTTTATATACCATATTATTTTATTTCTGTACGAACTGTCATTTTAGTAAAAAACCTTCCATAAAGCAGTTGAGAATTACAGTCCCAATACATATCCCTTTTTATAAATTTTATAAAGAAAAACTCAACTTTTCAGCTCTCTTACCACGGTATCTTATCGATTGCAGCGATGACGGAAGACTGTCTTTTATTTGACGCATAACTGCGCACAAACACATTTACAAGCAAAGATCTCCGTAATATTCATCATACGCACCGTTGCACCTGCAATTACACATTCCGATGAAAGACCGTGTGAGAGACAACGCAAAGTGTACAAGAAGACTTTTCAACTTCCAGCGTTGAGCGGTATTTAAAGTGCAATATGTATTTAAAACATTGAGCTGTGAGCACCGGCTACAGACAGCCGTCAATTCAGTGATTGGTTGTCGACAAAATTTTATAGTTGTCATTGTTCAGACAGCCGACGCCATTGTTGTTATTTTTGTATTCGGTACATATTTTTTATACAACCCTCTAGTGTCTCTAGTTGTCTGTACTCGATCCTTGCTGCCTTCAGCGTAGTTTCAACTGTCCGTCTAAATGTCAGTTTCACTTCATCAACTCGCACATATATATATGGCTGAAGAGAAGTGTGCTTCTACGCACCTCGTCAACACTGTCAGCAACAAAAACGCTCGCCTCCCTTACCCACCCACACACGCAACCTCAGGCCGGACTGTCTTGGAGTTGTCGTCTCGTCGTCACTCACTTCGGCTGGCATTAATATGTAAGTCCGGTGATGGATCCAAGCGATAGAAGTGAAAACTAAGACACACATATGTATGTAGTTATCTACAGCTGAGCAGAGTTGAGAAGGAGTTGGTGTACCAGCGTTGCAACGACCGACACATATCGTATAATTTCTTCAGCTCCCTACCCCCTGCGTAGCTTGGCCGCGTTCACATTTGTAGGCGTATTGGCTTCGCTCGGCATGACTTGCGTCGTTGAGTTAATGTTGTCAATGATGTTGAACAATGCCCCTATGCTGCGACTGTGAATGACAGTGTGCGGGAATATAGATGCGTGTGAGAGAATGTGTTTGGTTGACTGACAACGGTCAGTAGATTGTCGTAGACAATTAAAGCATGTTCATTGTTCGGTTGGCTGGCAGGATGCACTTGCAAGTGACGAATTGCTGGAAAATCACATAATGCAGAAAAGCCGACAACAAAGTCTTAAAATATGGACAATGGCTGAATATGAAGACGACGAAGAAGAGGAAGTTAAGGACAAGACAAGCTCTTAAACTCGTTAGGGCAAGCATTTAATGGGTCAGTTGGTAAGTAGGTAAGGCTTGGGTGGAGAACAGTAAGGAGTATCGGAGGAGCAATCGTAGCCTTCTCACTGATATAAGCGCAGTCTTAGTAAATCACCTATAGTCGGCCCGTCGTCTTATCAAGCAGCTTTGTTAACGCATTGCCCATATCAACGACTAAACGGACCGATCTGGGCTCCTTCAATATCCTCTATATTCGAGCGCCAATAAATACATTGGTTTGGGTTTAGGTTTCAAGCATTTGAGAGGGACCCAGGCAACTTTGCGAAAGTACGAGTTTTTCTCTGCGAGATTAAAGGGCAGCGCTGCCAAAAAGTAAAAAATACTAAAAGAAGATGATTCACTAAAGCCTCAAGGAAACTACTATCCACGTCGAAGAAGCTAGTTGGCGTCGAATCTTTGGGTTTAGTACAATGGAGCTTTAAGACAATATTGATGGGAAAATACTGGACACAGTTTGAGGCTGAAGGACCATTAATTCATGTAAACCTCTAAGGAGTTGGGAAACTACTCAAAACCCAATTTGTGGTGAGTGACAAGGTTCATGTCTTCATTTTAACTTTCAGTTTACGGTCGGAAGCCCTCATGTTCTGTGATTGAATATATTTCGAACTTCCTCTCCCTGAAATGTCAAGTGCACTTGAGTTAGTTATACTGTCATTGGGTGGAGTAATTACTTTTGCATGGAGTCTGAGAGCTTCATCGTCAACTGCCAAAAGAAAAGATGCACTTCGAAGACACTCAGGAAGGATGAGATCCAGAAGGCAAAGCAAGTCGGAAAATCTTGTAACGTACCCGGTTCTCCGGTGTTTAGATGGGCTACCACTCAGCCGGTTTCGGTTTAAAACCACTTAGTGACCAGAAACGTTGCCTTTCAAGTACTTTCCTTTGTTCAGCTGGCTTAAAAGTGAGCTAAAGTGAGTAGATTGAAACTCCTAAGACGAATCCAGAGTCATGACCAAGAACCGTAACTCCGCATAGACGACTCCGAACAAAAGTAACTGTATGCGTCTTGAACGATTCAATAAAAGGCCAGCCGTAGACCAAGAAGATAGGAGTCGTTGGCCAACTGCTGTGGCGTTAGATGGCTTTTGCATCTCATCTATTGGCTCTATTCCCTATTATAGGTAACAGGATGGAGTCGAGGAGCTACTACCTCTCCTACTTTTACTGTAAGTTATGCCTTGAGGGGTTTTCTTTTTGGCCAGAGCCAGAGCGAGATGCCACTCCCTTTCTTTGCAAATTAGTTCAAAGTTATTTAAAAGCGGTGAGCAGCTACTCCCCGGAAGGTAGTTGTGACGTCTTACTCCTCTACCTTTACGACCCGTACACAGATGGACTTGTACGACAATTTCAAACAAACTCCATTGTGCTCATTATTTTGTGATGGACTCCGACATTCTGCGAGCTAACCCTAACGAAGATCGAGAGTTCGTCAAAACGCCTTAAGAGATTACGTAGTGTCGATACTATTAGTTAAGGAGATAAAGGTGATTTATTATAAAGTACTCTGTTGCGGCCACGAAAAGAACTTTCGGAGACTACTACGTTGTCGAGAATCGCCATTCACTTCGCAGGATAAGATAGTCAGAGCAACATATCTCCGAATTGAGCCTATGCATCGGCAAAAGAAAAATACCATATAGCCAAAATCACCTGCTTTGATCATCTGGGATGAGTCGGGGTATGTGAATCGTGCTTGGCGAGAATAAAAATAATAATAATTGGGGCTTTGTAGCCACTCTCCAACTTTGATATGCGCCTTGCTGATTTTCGAATAAATGGAGAGACCTATGGTTTATACTAAGCCGTCTCCGAACAGCCCAAAGATTTTTATGAGGAGCTTTTCTATTTCGTGTCAGAAATACACTCGGGGGCTTGACGTACCCTGCCTAGGAGCGACCGAAAATACAAAAATTAATTTTCTATACCCCGTCCTTCTGAATGGCAGTACGCAATGCTAACCACTCGGCTGTTGCGTCGATATTAATGGGACAATAAAAAAGAAGTTAGTCGCGAAACTCAGCCTTCAATAAAAGAGCTCTCCAAATGAGGTTGATACGTGTCGATTTCGCCAACTGCCAGCGAAGGAAAATCTATCAAACCTTTTACAGTTCACCTACGATAATTACATACATACAAACGAAGTAGTTAACCGATTTCCTTATAATTTTATGTGCGGTTATTTGGGTCAACAATTTTATATCCATCATTACTTATAAATATTAAAATAAAAAAATTAAATTAAATAATTTCCGTTCTCTCATAATTCATATTTACATTTTGCACAGTTACAGTTATTTAAGAATTACTCAGCGAATTTATACGATTTTTGTATTTTTCAATTTCCGCTCCGAGCCAAAGGGCAGCCGTAATTGTCTTAATTAACTCAGAGAAAGCTTTAATTTGTATGTGTGTGTGCGTGTGTGTGTGTGCTTAAATGTAAATAAGCGAAAGAATAAAAAATCACGCCACAAATTATGGGAAAACGCTCGCCATTAATTTCACCTCAGACCCACCCAAAGCACAGCCCGGGAGAAATAAAAAAAGTAGCAAAAAAGCGCATTTGCACGTCATCACTCACCAGGCAAACGATATGCAGAGTATGTGTGTGTGCCTGTGCGTGTGCATAAAAGAATGAATTAATGAGAATGCGAATGAGCGACAATAAAATTGCGTGAAATTAACATGCAAATGACGATTGTTGCTGCCAATGAGAGGGAAAAGGAGGCGTTCCGCCTGCGGTTACCGCTGAATTGGGTGGCCAGTCTGGGCTTATTAGCGAATTGTAAGTTCTTCGACTCGCATTGTCGGTCAATAAAACTGCCAATGAGCTATGAACATATTCATACTTCCTGGTCTAGTCGCGGTTTCTTGATTCCTTGGCTTACTTTGCCTTTGGCTAATTACATTACGCAACGTGCAACAAAGTCGCTTACGCGCGCTTTTAATATATACAACCGTTTCCGGTTAGCGATGGTTAGTTAACGATGCCTTTGATGGCGACCAACAAAAGTGCAAACATAAAGTAACCATTCTTCTCGGCACGTTCGATAAAGCCAATAAGCTGAGGTATCAGTGAATGTAGCGTTCTTTGGCAAGTGTGATGGGGTGGCGAAAGACCGAGTTTGTTGCAACAATGTAGCAAATGCAATTAAAGTTGATTTTATGAAAGACTCTCAACGACAAAGACATTTCATTGCGTAATGAACATTAATCGCCGTTAAAGGGTATCAAGTGAGTGAGCGGTGTAAGCGGTAATAAGTTCTGGTTACGTGGGATGGATGACATAGAGAACTTTGACGCCTTGAACAACAATGAAGAGTTGAATAACGAGTAATTGCGAGAACTCTTTAGCAGAGCTCAGTAGATGTATAAACAACTTCTGCTTCTATGGAGGGCGGGAGAAACACCGAGATGATTTCAAACATGCCTCATGCATATGCCTCTATTTGGTCTCGGTCGCAGCTTCAATGCGAAAATGATGCGACTGATAAGAAGCCATAAGTACTCAGATAGCCCAACGATTGAGAGCAGTTCCGAGTGCTAACCTGTGACCACGGGTGGCTTGCTAAAACCAGATTGAAAACTGCTGACTGGTGACGACTGTGCCCACGACAAGGCAGGCTTTAACTTCTGGAGGGTTCACTAACAAGGAAACTGTTGTATGTAATGTATCATGGACAATTTGTAACCACTGAAGCTATATTCGGCTGAGGTCCTCCTCCAATTAGTAGACCGATCTACAGGTTATACTAAGCCAACTCCGAACAGCCGATGGAAGAGAAACTAAGATATTAACGATAGCAGTTTGCCCTTGGGTAACGTCAAGTTGGCGCTAGACCTTACTAAAGCCATGCTCCGGCCAGAAAACTGGTAAGCAAATAATAGCGGTCCAGCTACGAGGCATCGAGAGAAATTTGGATTCACAATGGGTAGAAGTCTAAGGAATTCCACAGTTTCATTGAGATGAATTCAAAGAAACATGAGATGAATTTTGTCGATCCCTTAAGCTCCCGCTAACCTCTCTTGACTTACAAAAGAATATGGAAACTCAGCACTGCGAGAAGTCGTAGTTCAAGCAGGCGAGAGAGTTCGGAAAGGGTCGACTATCCAAAGAAGTCTCCCGACTCTCGAGATCGTGTTGCAAAAAGTCGTTCTTTGTCCATAATTGTCTGAACTGATTCAATAGAGAAATTTCCCATTTCAGTTTATTCGTTGATTGAGCCATAATTGAAATCTAAGCCCAAATGTTTCGAATCTCATGTTTCTTATGCCACTCCTTTCATGTTTTTACAAACTTTTGATTAAACTCATTTACCAAACTGCGTAAACAACACCACCAATAATATTTGCTTAAAAATTAGCACATAATTTAGCTAAGCTCCCAAAATCCAATGTCATGGTTTACGCTCAACACGCTCTGATTGTCACTTCAATGGCTCAGAGGAAAGTTGGATACATGCAAATACATATATATTGTTTTAACTAGTTATCTTTAAGGGATTATAAAGGTAAGCATGTGCAAAGCACCGAAGCAAGCGAACCGAGTGCAAGCGGAAGTAGTGAACACCCGCAACTTGGTGCCGCTTCTGCGTAAGTGCAGTCGTGCCAACACATTTCGCCGGTTGTTGGTGGCATGTCGACAATGTAGATGATACCGCCACGTTGTGTATGCTTATGTGTGTGTAAAGGAAATAAACACCCCAGTAAACAACATTGTTACTGGAATACTTAGGAGTTTCTATTCAAAAGATCCTACTAGGCAATAATATAGAGGTCTCTTTCACGTATTTCTAAAACATGAAAAGAAAAAACGAAGTGGACGTATTCGCCCTCTCCTCTACTAAATTTAATAACCTCGTCTAATGTCCCATGTAGAGAGGAAATAAATAACTGAGAGACACGGTTTCCTCTCATACTCTCATATATAGTAGAATAGGAGCGAGAATCGAGTTACATTGATTGACATTCCCATTAACTATTTTACAAGAAAATCTCTCTCTCTCTATCTCTATCTCTATATCTATCTCTATCTCTATCTCTATCTCTATCTCTATCTCTATCTCTATCTCTATCTCTATCTCTATCTCTATCTCTATCTCTATCTCTATCTCTATCTCTATCTCTATCTCTATCTCTATCTCTATCTCTATCTCTATCTCTATCTCTATCTCTATCTCTATCTCTATCTCTATCTCTATCTCTATCTCTATCTCTATCTCTATCTCTATCTCTATCTCTATCTCTATCTCTATCTCTATCTCTATCTCTATCTCTATCTCTATCTCTATCTCTATCTCTATCTCTATCTCTATCTCTATCTCTATCTCTATCTCTATCTCTATCTCTATCTCTATCTCTATCTCTATCTCTATCTCTATCTCTATCTCTATCTCTATCTCTATCTCTATCTCTATCTCTATCTCTATCTCTATCTCTATCTCTATCTCTATCTCTATCTCTATCTCTATCTCTATCTCTATCTCTATCTCTATCTCTATCTCTATCTCTATCTCTATCTCTATCTCTATCTCTATCTCTATCTCTATCTCTATCTCTATCTCTATCTCTATCTCTATCTCTATCTCTATCTCTATCTCTATCTCTATCTCTATCTCTATCTCTATCTCTATCTCTATCTCTATCTCTATCTCTATCTCTATCTCTATCTCTATCTCTATCTCTATCTCTATCTCTATCTCTATCTCTATCTCTATCTCTATCTCTATCTCTATCTCTATCTCTTTCTCTCTCTCTCTTTCTCTCTACAACCTCAAAAGACAAGGTTTGGTTTACAAGAAAATTTCTCTCTATCTATCTCTATCTCTATCTCTATCTCTATCTCTCTCTCTCTCTCTCTCTATCTTTCTCTCTCTCTCTCTTTCTCTCTTTCTCTCTCTCTCTACAACCTCAAAAGACAAGGTTTGGTTTACAAGAAAATCTCTCTCTCTATCTCTATCTCTCTCTCTCTCTCTCTCTCTCTCTCTCTCTTTCTCTCTCTATAATCTCAAAAGAAAAGGTTTGGTTTTGGTTGGAGTCTGAGAATGGAGAGTTTAGATAACGCTACAACAGCAAATATTATGTCTGATAGTGAACCTCGCTAAGCATGCTCGCATATGTTTAGGGGCCTCAAAACCCGATTTTCTTCAGCAGAAGATCCACCTTCTGAAGTTTAGAATCTACCTAAACGGAGTAGTTCACAAATGTAATTCACCCTACACCATTTCCGTCCTTTGCTTTGAAAACACTTTCTCAAGAAAAGAGAAGCGAAAGGGAAAGGGATCATCCATCTTCACCGACGGATCTAAACTATCGAATTAGCTAGTCATAGACGTCTCGGCTACTACAGCGTCTATCAAGTGAAACTAACTTCGATAGCTAAACCCGGGTCATGGTTGCTCGATTCTAGTACGGTAACCCTACCTATTACAATATACTGTGACAGATAGACTGTGATTAAGTCTCTCCAATGCAGTCATACCACCTCAAATGTAGAGAAAACTTAAACAATTTCTTGTCTGCATGCCAAACCTCCGTGGTTTGGGTCCCTGGTCATAAGTATGTTCCAGGGAGCTGCGTAGCCGCCGATCTGGGCCGCCATAATAAACTCAGCACATGACGTGGGCATACCTCTTCCAACGTAACTGTTGAGACTAGCCTTCACTAAAAGGGTCTTTTAAACAGGAACTCCGTAAGCAACGGCGTGATAACCGGACGGATCCAAGCGGACTGTTTTTCAAAAGACTTTTGCTGCCACTGCCCAGCTCTCTGTGTGCCCTGTGCGAGGTGCTTTCATTTGAAACTATGAACCATAAGTCTACTAATTTAAGCTCCCCTTCAAGCATTTTTTCCGTTAGCCAGTATTTGTGGAATTTCTGTTCACTGGGTTTGGTACGTCCGTATGTTTGTTTGTTCGCATGAATTGCACTTTAATTAACTATTTGGGGATTTAGAGAGATTTCTAATTTACAAAATGAGTTGCAGCTTATCTTCGAGCACTTTGAGCGCAGAAATGCGTACGGTACTTGTAACTATATACAAAGACTTAACTTGCTCACTTAACGGTGTCATGTGAATTGTTGAATGCGCGTCTCCTCGTAGTGCTTTTGCACGTAACTAATTATGAAGATGCAATTTTGAGTTGGCAGCAGAGCTAGTCCCTACTTTAATACGCATGAGCTGCCAAAAACATCAGCCCACAACGACGCTCAGAGTGAGAACTTTTCACAACGCACTTTAGGCTCAAAGAAAAGATTCACTTGCAAGACAAACCAAAGAGCGCTCTGTAGATCTCAAAGCAGCTGTCAGCAGCTGTTGAAGGTAACCAATTTGATTGGCTGTTACGCAAGCGTACACTGCGTTTTTTTTCCTTTCCTTTTTTGAAAGCTGAGATTACAAAAAAATTAAGTTTTGCGGTTGAGTTGGGGAAAGAAATGACATAACTCACATGACATGTGAGTTTTCAAGTTTTCGGCGCAGATGGACTGCAGTGATATAAATTTATTAACCCACTTGGCAGAGTGTTTGACATTCTTTAGCGGTTTCTTTACCTCCTAGGCTGGTGCAGTGAGCTAAAGAGCATCAAATGTTGATTCATGATAAAAGTGAGAAAGTATGCCGATTCAGTTTGAGCGCGCGGATGCCAGTTGGTGTTTTTGTTAGTGAGAAAAACTGTGTTTTTTTTGTTTTTTTTTTGGTTGCGCGTAAAAAGTTAAACAAATTATGTAAACAGAAATTGTAACAAACTCTTTGAAAGTTTTACAAATCAGATAAACTTGCGCCAAGTGCTTGGCAAACACACACATACACACACACACACACAACCACATTTCATTCTCCATTCGCCTCAAATGTAAACTGCAGTTTATGCAACACACATACATATGTATGTATGTATGTATGTATGTGCATGCATATGTGTGTGCAGTTTTCATTTCATTTAATTTCATTTGTTGTTGTTTGTGCCTTATTTATATGTGTGTTTTTTTTTTGTGATTGTTTTTCTTATTCCACTTTTGCCACGTTGCAGTCACAGCCGTTACGTTTCATTTGCTGCCAAGTAAATATGAAAAGTTGCCGCAGTACAAATATGAAAAAGTTACTTACATGCCACCACTTGCAGCCCTCCTCCGTTTATTGCACCCCTCGTCCTCCTACTATCATGCCGCGTTGTACTCTCCCTCCTTTATTGTGATTTTTCTGGTTTTTTCTGCGCTTGCAATTCATTCGGAATTTTGCCACAGGAAATTCCCATTTATCTACTTTTTCAATTTCAGCTAACATGTGTACACACATACACACATACATACACACACTTACATTTTGTATGTTGTTCTTTTGATTTTTAATTTACCGTCACAAATTGAGTTCAAGTTCGCGCTGTGCAAATCAAATTATATAATATAATATGAGTTGGCTTTGCGAAAAGCTGGGAGAAAAATTGTGTCAAATAGAAGGTGGAGAGAGAAAAGTATGGAAATGAGAAAAATAATTGTTAAATTCATTTGAATATAATAATTGAAATATAATGATTTTTTTCCCAACTCCGGTGCTGACTTATTTCAATAAAAAGCGATCTGATTTGGTGTCGAAAACTATTCTTTTTCTGAATAAAATCAATATGAAAAAATAACAATCAATATAAATAAATAAGTAAATTATGATGAAACTATTTACAAAAAATATATAGGTATATACCTATATCTCCTTTCCTTTATTATCATTTTTAATCTTCTCCACATAAGCACCATGGATTTCAATGCATTTCTTAAACCTTTAGATTAACTTCTGAAAACAGTCTTCAAAATCTTGCTTATTAAGCGTATCAAATAGCGCCGCAAATCCTCTTTCTTCCTGTTTGTCAACAATTTTTTTGAAACTTTTGTTAAGCACTCTTCAGTGTATCATTTTGTTAACTCTGACTCTTTTCCAATGGAATAGCAGCTACGATTTTAGTTTGTGCGAAGTAAACTGACATCAGAACTTTTGCTGCTGATTTTTGTTGCTTAGATTTTACTGGTGGGTTTGCTCCTGTTGGGCTCCAAACCATGGACTGCTGTTTGGTATCTGAATCGTACTTGTAGAACCACGATTCGTCACCAATAACGACTTTACTAAAGTTACTAGACTGAACATTTTCGAATTTGTTTAGGAAAAATTGAGCAAAATGCACTCGAGCATCTTTTCGTGCTTCTTTTCGGGCCTCATTTAAAATTCGTGGTACCCATCGAGCAGATTTCTTCGTGTATCCCAGATGATTACTTAGTATTCGTGATACAGCCATGGCATTCAAGCCCAATTCATTGGCAATTATTTCTTGTGTCAATCGTGGGTCGTCGTCAACTTTGGACTTCACCAGAGCTACATTGACGTCATCAGTGAAAGATTTTGGTCGAAAGATCGGAAACTGTTCGGTCTGGAATCTTCGAAACAATTTAGAAATAGTCTCTTGCAGTAAATTACTCCGAAACCCGAAGAAAATCACATGGCGAATTTCGGCTTGCGTTCATGGGTGAGTTTCGTCTGACTTATCCTCAGCTGTCTCGTCTCCATCTTAGGCGATCGTTCTAAAATTTGAAAGCAAGACTAATAAAGTAATTTCGAAGGATTTGGTGGTTTTTAGGTCATCAACTGACCGAATTTTTGTTAATACCCTCGCTGTAGCACATACTCATTGAATAAATGAAAAATTACTACTAGTAGTAATACAACATTTTTGGTTTCACCCTTGACATTGGCTCACTTCCCGGAGAGAAGAGTACATAGTTTCTCTCTCATCTAAGCAAAAAGCCATCTATATACCGAATTGTAAGTAAATCCAACTACAAGTATGATTTTTTCGAATTGGTCAGTCTTTGTTTCACTTCCCGAAATTTTTTTTGGTAAAAACCTCCCAGGGATCATAGAAACAGTTTGACTAAATTTCAAGTCAATCAGTCGGTTACTTTTGGAGACGCTGGATCTTTCCAAACGCATATTAGGTTTTTATAGACTCGTGGGGGGACATCTGATCGCGATAAGTATGAACTAAGACACTCTGAAGCCTATTATGCTCCTCGGAAGAAAATAGTTTGATGTAAAACTCTTAAAAGTTTTTCTAAATAAAAAGTATATCAAAAAAAGGACATATTAAAGAAGACAGAATAACAATAGAACGGCACTTTTCTCTTTCTTTAATTTATTTTTTTATCTTTCGGAATGCATTTGGGAATTCGCGTGAGAGGAATACTGTTTGTTCTAATTTTTTTGGGTTATATTATATATTATTTTAAGCTTAATTAATCTCTCCCGGTGATTTTTGGGTTCCTCATTAGATATTCTACAAATCGATATATATTGTGTGGAATGCCTCCGCGGTTTTGGTCACCAGATGGTGTTGATATTCTCATTTATAGCAAAATAAATTCGATTGTTTTAGACTAATATCTCAAGCAATATCACTCGTTTTCACAGTTTTGTTGCCGGTCGTCAGCTCACCTATGTCATCAAAAAAATCCCATTCTTATACCACTGATGATCCTAATGGCTCTCCTTCACTGATCACATATATTCATATGTTCAAAATCACTGCCTGCCTGTCCCATTGAATACCCTTAATTGTGGATATCTCCTTTTTAGCGCGATAAGCTTTTATAACCTTCTATTATCACATTGCTCTGGTCATGTTGCAACCATTGATATTTCTCCATCTTGAGTTGGTATCTGAGATAAATAGTTAGTAAGCTTACAAGTGGAGAGGGACATGATCAAACTCTTCATTATGGTAAAAGTGGAAGGAAGTTGTGATATTTCTTCAGACAGGACCGTGATAATTTAATTAATTTTTTTGTAACAGGTCGTTCCTAAATCTACTTCTTGGAAGAAAAAGTGTTGCTTATCTTAGTTAAAGTTAATTTCATGTAAATCGAAATATGAACAAAAAATATGTAGAGTAGGGTAGCAAAATTCAGTCAATTTTGGCTATTCCCTTAATCATGCCTCTTACTTTTGTTGAAAAAACTTTTCCAGGCTATTCTATTATACATACATACATGCACTGAAAGACCAAGGCTACCAGAACAGCAGTTTGTATAGCCACACAATTAAATTAAATTAAAATAAATTATTAAATTAAATAAATGCAACGTAATATTAAATAATTCAAATATAATAATAATATTTTTTAAAAAAATATTATGGAGTTTTTTTTGAGATTAGGATTATTTTTTTAATTTCACATTTTATATAATATAATATTCGTTTATCCATTACGTTGTTTCAGTAGTCAAACATGTTAGTAAAAACTCGGAAATTAATGAAAGGCGCTAAGTTATTTAAACCTACTACAAAAATGGTGATCCACGTTTCATGCATCGGCTACAGATATTGTATGGCCTGCGAATCATCGTTTTGTTCGTTCCGCCTCAAATATTGCTACTGTAAGTGAAAGTATAGCCGGATACCTCTTTTGCCTATTTCTCAACGCACTTAAGAGCTATGAATATCCTATGGCACATTTTACGGTTGGACTTACAACTAAATTCATTTAAAGTCCAGCTCACACAACAACTGAAGCTAGCTGAGTATTTATTGTAGAATATCGCACATACGTGTACGTCGATATGGTGCTTGAACAACAAGAAGAGGGCGATGATTTTTAGAACAAAATTTTATTTAGCGACGAGTAACATTTCTCCCTCGGGAGTTATATAGATGAGATAGATAAATAAATTAACAAAATTTTTGCATTTTGGACACCTAGAATTCCCAAGTAATTGAAGAGAGCCCACTACAGCTAAAAAAAAACTACTGTATGGTGCGCTCTTTGATCCGGATAGGACCTTATCCCTTTGAGAACGACAATGGCGAGACTGTCACTGTCAATACGAAGCATTGTGGTCTGCAATTCGAGAACATGCCTTGGGTTTCAAAGATGTGGTGCCGTATGCTACACAAAACGAACGAATATGGCTTTATTGCGAGAGAAAATTTTCTGCAGCGTAATTTTGAAGCTTGGCGAAGTCAGTTGGCCACTGAAATCTTTCGACTCAACACCGTTGGAATTTTTTTTAGTGGTGCTGTGCTAAAGACCGTGTTTATTGGGATAAATCTTTAACTCTTGATTACTTGAAAACCAACATTCGTCAAGTTATGACTGACACACCGTCAAATATATGCCAAAAAGTGGTCGAAAATTACCTCAAACGAATCGAAGATTGCAAAAATTCCCGAGGCAATCATTTTAGTGATGCAGTGGTTCACTCAAAATGCCAAGGATCAAGCTTTATAATAAAAGGGAATTTAATGAAAAAAAAATATTTAAATGCATTTTATTTACTTTAAAAATTTATATACGAATATATTGCAGAACCATAAAAGTATTTAATGTAAATATTAAATCATATTTATATATACACTTTATTATATTTCTGTTATATTTTGTATTTAAAAGTTTTAATTAAATATAAATTCAGGCATTTTAAGTTAAATTAGACCATTTGAAGCACAAAATGATCTCAGAAAGCACAGGAAAAATGTAAGTTACTATCTCATTACATGCAAATATGTAATATATACACACACGTGTATGTGTGTACATATGTAAATGTTTGCATAATTGCTTGTGTGCACCAATGCTGAATTATATAAATGTATTCTTACAATTCATTTGTCTGATGATGTTGCCAATTCCATTGCCATTGCCACTTTGTCATGTTATTGTTATTGTTGCTGCTGCTACTACATCTACTGCTGCTGCTGCTCCCGTTGCTGTTGTTAATCGTTGACAACGCAATTTTCACGCCACTATACCACATTGCCACATTGCCGCAATCACCGCCGCCAGCGTCAGCTACAGCCATCACCATGACAATTGACATTCGATTGACCAGACGACATGATTGTGTGTGTGTGCGTGTGTGTTTTTGCATGAGTGTGTGTGTATGGTATGTGTCTGCGTCTGTTTGTGGTGGCGACTGATGACTGCCGGCGTTTATATTATATGTATAATGGACATAGAGTCAAGTGATATACTACTTATTTTAGTATGTCTGTATGCACGAGAATTTGTGTTCATATGTACAATGTACTACATACATATGTATGTAGATGGGAAGTTGTAAAATAATTACATTTCTGAGAATTAAAACATTGTACAGGAATTATTTATGTATGTACATACATACCTATATATGTACATATATCAAGCAAATTAAGATTTATTTTGTCATTAATTAAACAAGTATGTATGTATTTTTGTGTCAGCGTAGTATAATTTTGGAATAAACTAAAATTTTTCTAAATGATTTACGTAATTTTTTTAATTTTCTATGACAATTCTATTAACTGACTTTTGCGGTATAATTACATTCGCTGATAATTACTACAGTACACGAATTCCCAGCAGGGAAGAAAGGAAAGATAATTACCACACTGCGGGTGGCAGCCTGGAAATATACACGGATGGGTCAAAGAACGCGGGGAGTGTCTTCTCAGTGAACCTTGTCTTTAGGCTACTTAACCATTACAGTGTGTTTCAGGCGAAGATATCTGCTATAATGGAGACAACAAAGCAACTCCAAGCCAGCTTTAAAGATAAGCATTGGCCTTTTGCCACTTACAAGGTATTTGTAAATGAATTTATTTATGAAGATTAATTGAAACTACAGCCCGCCTCGAGTAAAAGCTCACCTGACCAGAACGAAAAAAAAAAATTACAAAATATGTTCTGATTGGAAAGATGGGAAATATCAAAAGTAGTAGGAGCCCGAACAGGCCGCTGTTTGTTAGGAAGACATGAGGAGAGGCTAAGGATTTCCTATAAAAGATGCTGCAGAAGATGCATGGGTGACGAGAAGGAAACGTTCTCATATCTCTTATGGGACTGCCCTGCTTTGGGGGGCGCTAGGTTTCGGAATTTCGAGACTCTACTGTTGGATGGTCTTTCGAATATAGCCGACGTCGAAGGTGGTTTCATAATGAAGTCTGCTAATCTACAATATGTAAAAAGCCAATTATATACCGATTTTCAAATAAATTTAACCTTAAATACGATTTTTCAAATAGGCCATTCCTTGATACATTTCCGGGAAAGAAGGGAGTTTCTAGTAATTCAAACCATAAATACAATTTTTTCGATTAGGTTAGTCCCTAGTCCACTTCTCGAAGAATTATTTTGTTCAAATCTATAAAGTAGCGCTAGAAACCAACTGACAAAATAGATGAGCCTTTGGTAAAAAGTTGATTTGGGCACTATTTTGGATAATTTTTTTTAATAATTAAATTTCATAAATTTAATTACCTTTTTCAGTGTAGAATATACAAAAAATTTAAATAAAAAAAGAAACGCATTCACAGTTCATAAATTTATACTCTTTTCCCCATTTTCTCAATTCTCTCGTCTTCATAAGAAACCCTACTTTATTGTTATTGCCGAGTTAATGAGGCCAAAGGTGTTGGTTGATGATTTTATTATTATTCTGTCGCTTTATCATTTCATTGTGGCAATATCAATTGTCACTGCGGCGGTCGTATCAAATTTAAATGACCCAGTATCCCGCAGGTCAAATAGCTTCGAGGAGCATAAAAATGCAACAAAAGCATTTATTTCAACGCCGACCGTTTTGCTATCACACTTTCTCCCCTGGCTGTGCTCGCTTTCTCACTCTCTCGCTGCGATTACTGGAATTTATTGGACAAATTTGCGCAAAAGTAAATACACGCCTGTCTACACGTATATATATATATGTATATATAAGGTTACATGTACAAGTATTTTACTTTATACATATGGTATGTGTGTGAGTAACTGTGTTTGTGTTGTTATTGGATTTAATTAACTTTATAAAAGAATTGTTCAAGTGCAAGTGTGCATTATATGTACATACGAGTACATACATATCGTATACATATATATAATAAAGGAAACGACCATAGCCATAATTAACGGAATGCAAATAAATTTGTTGTTATTGTCTGCTGAAATATACGTACATATGTCTGTGTGTATGTATGAGTATATGCAAAGAAAAAAGTATAAAGCAAGAGAATATGATTTAAGTGCCGCCAGCTTTCTTCGCAACGGATTTAATTAAAATAACTGTTATATGAAAAATTACATTTATCAGGCATTTATCAGGCGATTAATTAAATACAATTTAAAGGAGGAAAAATTGTCACAAAAACATTAAGTTTAAGAATCAGAATAGTGCACTTGAGTGTAATAAACCATTTAAAACCCAAAATCAAAAGAAAGTTTCATGTTTTTAGCTTTGGGAGCTTTTAAAGCAGCCGATATACTTTTCCACAGTAGACGGCTGGGACCTCGACCATAAGTGTAAGCTATGAATTGAGAGCGAAAGATGAGACCTTGAACTACGAGTAATGCGCTATTCTAGACGCCTTGCAGCTGCTCCCTTTTCACTCAAGTTAAGCAAGGTTTTGCCTTATTTAGAAGAGTTCTCTTACTAGAAATGAAGCTAAGGCAAAACTTCGCCCTTTAAAGCCTTCCCAATGGTTTGAGTCCGACCGTAGGTGTTCAAGACCCAGATCCAGTCTTAAAGTTGAATATTTTCCTGATTCACCTCAAGTTTTTTATATGCAACTGGATCTTACGAAAGATAATGCAGTGTAATATGTAGTCAAGCTTCTGGGTACGCAGCTATAGTCGCGGAACTATACTGAATTCCTTCTCTTAAGGACCTCAACTTTTCATAACGACATCGAGGTAGGTACCTCAAGGTAGTGGTATAGAGTCCTTGCTGTTTACTGTACTTGCCAGTGATATCAGTTCTTGTTTCTTTATATATAAGTTTCTCAATGATTTAATCAGTAATTAAAAGTCTGGACCTTGGCGAACTGCAATTTTGGTACATCCAGAATCAACTACTCGTAATATGGAGTGTTAAAAAGGGTTCTCCCTTTACTAGCATCGGAAAAGTGTATCCTTTCCTCAGTTCAATTCCAAGTTGCTTCTCATTCCGGTTTCTGAATTTAAGAATTGAGGTATCTATTTCTTCCTTTTCAGTGCCCTACACTCTGAAGACTTCCAAATCTTGGCTTGGTATTGCTACTTCAATTTCGGGACCACACCAATCTTTATTTGTAAGCTAAATAGAACGTCGCCGTCTGTGTGTACGTAAACTAGTGCTTCAATTTTTGGGATATTTCAAGCAAACTTAATACACAAATGTATTTTTACCATTAAACGGCCATTTACCGGAACCGGCTACATCGGAACACTATGGTATCCATATATACATATATACGACCGATTTTTCGAATTTGAGATTTTTGGGCATAAATCCGGCGAAAAAGCGTATAGTTAGGTAATCTGGACACATATGGTGAATTACATATTGGTGCTGAGAATGACCGCTATCGGACTTCTATAGATTTCGTACAACCTTTTGTTCAGAAATGAGATCAAAAAAGTAACCAAGAGCATGAAATTTGGAATTATTATACATTCATATCTACAAATAAATGTTGTTACTGAAAATAATAGAAATCGGAGGACTATACCATATGTACCTTATATCCCCACACACAACCGATTTGTACAGTTGTGAAGTTTTGGA
>JAWMAG010000006.1:3290000-3297500 GCA_037013455.1 Ceratitis rosa
CTATTGAGTCCAATTCTTAACTCCATAGACAGGAAAAAAAATGGTAATCACTTGTTGCGACGTTCTGACTGGTTTTGTTCTGATGAAACACAGTTCACAGTGTCAATCCCACAAAACACACAATAAAACCTGGCTTGGAGATCATTTATGCTGGCTCACTGCCCTTCGACTACGCCCGTTGTTCTGTGAGGTGTTTAATCTCCAGTCACCATCCGACTCAGATTTTGCTGCTATTCAGCAGGGATGCCCAGGTCCGCAAGGTTTTTCTCTCTAACTTGTGTGACACTCTTGCATCGAGCTTTTGTGCGTATCCATCATTTTTTCAAGTGGTTACAAAGTATTTATGTGGTATGTTTAGCTTTCTGGCAATTGAAGCAATGCTCGCATGACGTTCAGATTCGACGATTTCTATTGCTTTATCGATATTTCCGGCAAATGGCCTTCTACATCTTGTTCATCAAAACTACTTGAGCGAAATCCTAGAAATTGAAAGTGTGCATGATTGACTGGTATGCACCTTTGACATGCCCTCAAACACCACAGACTTAAGAGATCAACACTTCTCGCATTATATTTTTTAACGGATCATATTTTTAACGCCATCGGATGTAATCCAATCGCATTTATAGAACGAGAGATACAGATCACTATGCCAACTATTGCAAAAATAATGGATGAATTGTTACTTGACCTAATAGTAAACATTATTTTGAGGTGTAGGATTACTTACAGGACACTTCAGGCTATGTAATCAAACCCCAGTATTTACTCATTGGCGTGGGTTGGTCGATTTCGTTCCAAAAAGGTTGTTAATGTCAAAGATGCTTCTCATTCTGGTTGGCGAGTTACTCAAAAAGCCGATGAAACCCTCCAATTGGTGAAGATCTGCATGGAAGCTGGCAGGAGATGGTTTGGAAACATTAAAAAAAGGTTGGTTACTAAAGGACGCTCGATGTGTGGGTTTCATATAAATTGAATTACCACAGTTACCAATCTTATAAAACAGTTCATATTTACCGAAATGCCTAAAAAAGTGAAATTATTGTAGTTACAATGATAGAGTTAGAGTTCAAGTTCTAAGTGAAGAAGGTAAGTCTCAGGTTGAGATTGCCAATTTAGTGGGATGTTCGCGGTGCGCGGTCCGATGTGCTATCAGGCGATTTGTGGAGACGAAATCCCACAATAATAAATCAAAAAGTGGAAGAAAGCGTCTAACCAGTAAACGAGAAGTCCAAATACTTATACGCGAATCAGTCAAGGATCGCAAAAAATCTTCTTCTGCCCTTGCAGCAGTCCTATTGGATGAATTTAGTAAACCAATTAGTGCTCGAACAGCTAGAAGAAGACTTCTGAAATCAGGTTTAAAAGGACGTAAAGCCCGAAAGAAGCCGTGGCTCTCAGAAAAGAATAGGAAAAATCGTTTGGAATGGCCTCGCCGATACCAACATTTTACGGAAGAAGATTGGTCGAATGTTCTATGGTCTGATGAACTAATCATCGAAGTAAGCTTAGTTAAGATCGTCTTAAAGTATTAACAGCCATAGCTTCTTACCCTAGAGCAAGTTTGAAGACATAATACAAATCTTATGAAAACATTATTGTTTCTTTTCTACATATATTTGGAACACCTGGTGTGACGTTCGTGTGGCGACGGGCTGGGGAAGAATATCAAATTTTACAATTTCCGAGGAACTCCTTTAATGGTGTTTGGGGTTTTTACGCTACGCTCGAATGGAAAAGCTAGATTAAAGTATTAGAAAAAGGGTATCCTTCTCTTTCTTGGGGTTTGCAGTTAGATGCCATTAATTGTCCCAAAGGATAATGGTTGCATTGATGTAAGCAATGATATAAATAGATTTTTGACTGATTGCTTCAGAGAAACCATAGACTAGCCAATCTGCTCACCTGCTCTCCGGACTTGAGAAAATTTTTTTGCTTTAATATGCGCTTTAATGTCCCAGAAAAACTGTATGCATAGTTAGATAGCAGAAAGTGTCTCATCAACATGGTACTACCAGAAGGGCACTTTTGGTCCAAAATATTCCTATTTACGTAATAAACTAATTTTTGTTTTATTAAAATTTGCTTACTTTATTTCAAAAGCCATTTTTATGTATTTCCCTAAACCTTTTCAGTACAATTTCCTACAGGCTCCTTTGCCCAAAGCACTTTGACTGACTTTCGCAAGCCATTGTGTACCTTTCTTTCTTCTTTTATTGGATTTATGCTTCATTTCCGGCTGCCATATGCCATGGCATCTCCACACCCACTCTTCTATGTGCATACTACGTGTATGTATTTGTATGCATATACATACTCGTATATACACTTTTATCTAAACTCTTTAAAAATACCATATACATATGTACATACATATATATTGTATGTTTGTATATAATTATGTTTTAAAATTTTGATAGCGACAAAAGTCTGAGCATTTGACACTTGAATTATTCTCCAGGCAGGAAGTGACAAAATGCAGCAACAACAACAACAACTGGAGTAATAGTACTCATACAAGTTATAGTAGCAACTTTGTTTGTATTCATGCAATAAATAAATGTATCTCAGCTAAAGCGCGCAGGTAATGCGAATGCGTAGATGCTACAAAATAGATTCAAATGTGCAGATTTGCATATAGGTATGTGTATGTGTGTATGTGTGTGCTAGCACATTTATGCAATTATAACTTTTGTCGTTAGTAGTTTTCGGCGGCGACAGCTTAAAAGCAAAAATTGCTGCAATGAACTAAACTGACTGAACTAAGTGTGAGGTGAAAGGGGTGGAAGTATGAACGGGTGGATGCATAGAAGAAGAAGAGATGAGAAGTTGTAGAAAGAGTTGTATGCACTCTTCCACTTACTGTCTACACTCTAAGTATAATGAGCATGGCTTAATGGCGTTCACCTACATGTACACATACATATATATACATACATACATACATACGTATTAACTGCATTTCTGTTAAGTGTATCTATGGGTTAGCATATTAGCATATATGGTATGTATGTATGCAAATATGTCGTAATAGTTGTGCGCTTGTTTTATTAAATTAAGCGAGATTAAGTTGGTTCTCCACAGCAATGCTCCGCACAGCATCCACCAACCACCAACCACCAACCACCAACTTCCAACTCCACTTGAAAGCTCAAAATAAAAGTGCCAACTGCGTTTTGCTGTGGAGCAGCAATTGCTTGCAGCTGCATGCAAACACGCACACACACACACATCATGCCATGGAGTAAGGGACATTTATGCATAGAATACATAGTATGGTAGAGTTGCCACTTATTTTATTTTATTATTTTTTGCACATTAAAAGGAAATTAAATTAGTTGGAAAGTAGCGTGTATAAGCATTTTCTACACACATACACACATACATGCATACATGCTGACATACACTTTTTCGCTTTGCATTCATATTTTATGGGTTTGAAAATGCTTAATTTTCTGTTCATTGCCTTTTGTTACGGGGAAATTTTTAAATGCTGCTCCACTTTTAGTTTAGACAGTTGTATTTCTATTAATTTTAAATATTAGAAAATTCGAAATAATATGAATGTAAATTAGTTTTTTTTATCTTAAGACTTCTTCTAGGTTCATGTGAACGTTCTTTTATTTTTTTGAAGTTCCATTTCCGGTACGCAATTAAAAGTTGATAACAAATGAGTGTCCCACGGAAAGCGAGACTACGTTAGAATTATCCCTTTTTTCTTTTTTTTTGAAAAAATCAGCATAAATCTTTGTGCTTATTGTCTTTCGAGACCTAAAATTAAATCCATTTCGCCTTCATTTTTAATTACCTAATTTAGAGTTTACTGGTCCGTTTACGGTATATCGAACCGCATTAAAATACTGCTTAATAAAAGCAACTTTCCTATTTAAACCAAAGCTTCTACTTCTTTAGAGAAGACACCTCTTACGGGATTACAGTCGAATTAAAATAGCGCGCTAGTAGTTTCTCCTTCTAGCAGTGCGGATCCAATCAGAAATACCAAGTGAAATTATGCCCCCCCCAAGTACTGAATATAATACCTTGAAGACTGGAGTAATCAACCCTTGTAGAGCCTTTGATCACGTCTAAAAGACGTAAAAGCTTCGGTGAGGCCATTCCGACATATTTGTTTGTCCACCAAAAGCGTGGCTACGAGCGGGCGTCGGTCTCTAAGCACGCGGCTCACTATATAAATGTACGCTAAATTGAAAACTACACGTTTGGGCCCCGGTTGGTAGAATCCAGCTCCTTGATGGGCTCTGCAAACGTATTAATGTTCGATCCGTTGGTTGGGCAAATGCGCTGCCCAGTTGGTTCATGTCATCGTAAGATTAACTATGAACGATGGACGCGATAAGGAAAGAGATTCACAAATTGGGAGTTGGATTCGTTATGGGAGAGAGACTTCGACACCGAGTACTCACTTTCACCCCGGTGGTTAAACATCTCGCCACAATTCGCAATAAAAGAAATTTGTGAGCATAGACTGATTTGCACCTACACTCCGACGGAAAAAAGTGTGATGTGATCTAGGTGACTTCAACGCTGGGACGGGCAAATAAGGTATCTGCGGCATAACTGTCGGAAAATTCAGCTTCCACAAAACATCCCCAAAAGAGTTGAGGCTGATGTACTTCACCGATACCTTGTTTGGTATCGAGCAGCTCGTCGTTAGTGTCAATTCAAACTTTCAGGTGATACCAAATTACGACATAGCGGTGTGAAGGCTACCGTCGAATTCTGTTTTGAAATCGGGGAAGAAGTGTTGTGTATCGATCTTGTTTTCACGGATATTTTTCAAAGATCTGGCGACTGTTGAATTTTTCGGGCACAAATAAGATGTATTCCACGATACCTGGCGCAGGTTGTGGGATTACCTTCTTTGTGGATTAGGCAGGGCACAGTTATATTGGAGTTTAGTCATCCATATTTTACTTTTGTAGTTCTTTGGGCGTTCTATTGCTATACGCGTTTCTTCATAGTCAAGTAATCGGAGGATAGTCGTGTAATAGAGAGTATTTTCAACTAGAAATTCCGGTTGACCACTTCCGCAGGTTCCATAAATTAAGTGATCTATGTTCATCAGTCGCCGGAATTATTTACCGGGTCCTACATGAGTATGCTCCAATGTTTTCTAAAAAAAGTTTAAATTTGTGTTCGTAATTTTTTCGAGCATTTTCCCTGTCGGCTAAATTTTCAAGCTCTTCATGCTCACGCTCTCTCTTTTCTGTGTATCTCTCTAATGCATCTCGTTCCTCTCTTCAAGCTTAGTCCCACACTTGGACTATTTATATACTTTTAAGCAACAACTATTTACTTCTGCGCCTAATGAACTTCAAATTGTATGTAATTGAAATTTAAAAATAATTTAAGTAATTAACAGTAATTTATAAACAACAAATCAGAAAATAATCAACTCAGCCAAATTTCCACATTAGTGAATAATTCGTTTAATAATGCTTGTCTGCTTTTGTACTAACACATACCTACATACATATGTACATATTATATATGTTTGAATGTATATTTACGAATTTGTATTTATGTATTAGAATGTATGTACGTATGTCTACCAACATCTGGTTAGTTTCAAATATTTTAATTAATTAGTAATCAAAGTGTTAACCTCATTATGCGGGTCAAAGCCCTCACACGGTTGATGGGGAGTTTGCTGCTACACCACGCGATAAGTAAAATTTGCTGACGACTTTGAAATTGCAAAACGCAAATATTTACTCTATTTATTTTTTGTAATTAACACTGGCAGAGAAAGATCAAAGGAAGTCTATTAAAGCTTCTAATTAACCAACTAATGGCCAGAAAAAAGTTTAAACATTTTTCCACAAGTTTTTAAAAAATTTGAAAGTGTCAATCACTCAATGCTAAGAGAAAGTGAAGAAACTGAAAAATTTTTGGTAAAATTTTGTTGTTTGATGTAAAAATTTGAAAATTGCTTAAGGGTAATTCCAAAAATTCCAAAAAATTCAAAATAAATTTTTCTTGAAGTAATTAAAGGGAATTTATAAGTTTCCCTAAATTATTCTAGACTGGTTTTAGTTAGAATTATTCGATTAATAACAAATATGCACCTTTGTGCTCGATAGCTTTTTGTTATTTTGAAGGTGGCGCCATGCGCCTGTCTCTTATAAACCCTTGCCCTATTGGACAGGTACAGATGGTACGCTCTTGGTGATAGATCCGGAATATAAAGTGGATACATAAGAGATTTCGAATCAAGCTCCCGAAGTTTCTGGCGAGTCACTGCCTATGTGTATAGTCTGGCATTGTCTTGTTGGAACAGTAACAAAAAAGTGTCCATTGGTAATCTTAAAAACTTCAAGAATTAGTTATAGAAACGTTTCCCTTCAAATAAATTTTTAAGAGTTGCATTCAGTATTTCAGTGTTTTCAAGTCGTTTGTCTAAAGCAAATCGTTCGTTTTACTTGTACTAGATTTGTTAAAAGCCTTTGACACCGTCAGTACTATTGACGGGCATTAAAGATTCCTCTTCCGCCGGAATTGATGAGGTGGACTTTGGGCTCACTGAGTGGTCGACGGTCATCGGTGGAGTTTCGAAATTTTAGTCCCAAGCTCAGTGGGGTGGAAGGAAGGGGGGGCGGGTCAACACAACATACATTTACTTGAGACTGAACCTCAACACAGGCACATCAGGAAAGTAGTATTCAACCACACAAACTCCATTCACCACCATATACAAGAAACGCTCGACAGAAGGGCATATACACTGGCTTCAAACGCCATTCACTGAGAGTCCGTCAACAACTTCTTGAATTATCTTTCAGTCATTGGCACGCTCGGAGTCTAATCACCAGCCATTGCAGCCAAAAAACTCGAGGTGCCTTGAGAGACCCTAGTAATACTGGCACAACTCAGTTCTGGATATTGTACTGGACTTAATTCCTACTTATCCAGACTTGACTCCGACGTACCCAACGTATATCGTGCATGTAATGAGACCCGCTCGACATTAGTCACTTTTTTGCATGCCACTTAAAGTCTACTCGTCTGATATCCCTTCCCCTTTTATCCAAACCAGTCGAATTACCTCGCTTTCTGGACCTATCCATAAGAGAACTTCGATGACTTAGACTTGGTTGTTTCTAAGCGGTGTCGAACAACTAAAACAACAAAAGCAACAACCCTTAGTTACTTTTGACTATACTTAAAACCACTACTCACTAGCCTCTGTAGTTCTCTCAACTAGTCCAAGAACATGTCCCAACTGACAAGACGAATCGGTTAAAACATGGCTGTAGTTACACTTTGCTTGAGTCGTAAACAGATGAAACCGGGCCAAGTTCACGCTCACCTCACATGTATAGTAATACTGAAAAGAGTGGAAACAGCAATAACCGAACTATGTTAACCACACTTGGTAAGCAATGCTACTTTAGACAGGATCTAGATTCCTATAAAAATTGGCTGACATAAGTTCATCTTCCACTTAACCGAGCTTCAATTCTGACCCAACTGAGAACC